>CP092867.1:119215020-119237830 GCA_030710605.1 Cordylochernes scorpioides
CGTAGAAAATTAGGAAAGACAAACTTCAGAATCACACGGCAAATCATTTAGTGTAAGCACAAATCAAAATTAGTGAAATAGCATTTATACAATGAGAAAATGTACAGAGTATTAAAATTCAAATATTGAAATATTAAAATATAGTAAAATATTTTCATAGAATAATAAATAATCTTCCACAAAATATCATAATATATTATAAAATAGCTTTTTTTGAATATACGATACTAACTAGGTAAAAAAATGAATTGAATTAGAGTGGTTTTATAGAGGACCAATAATTGGGATAGAATTTCCTTATAATCAAAATATTGAATAGCTTTTTTCATATTATTACTAAAATTGCAGCTTTTTGATTATCCTCCTTTTAGGTCGAACTTGGATGAAACTTTATAGAGAAATGGACTAGAAAAACTAAATTATAGCTTATATCTCTTGTCAAATATCTTATTCACGTATTCCGGAGTTTTTCAAATCACCATTATCTGCACCGAGGGGTCGGTGGAAAGATGGTCTAAACCGTTGGTTTTCGACCACTAAGACCCGGGTTCGATTCCAGCATTGGGCACTTTTTTCTGATTAAATTATCCAGTGGCCCCCGATTCTTGCAAAAATCCAACTCCACCAACGAGTGCAAGTACCAAACGGGGCTCTGTCACATTTTTAAGGACAAACTCGAACTGCTTTTCACATGTGTAGGCATGTGTTGCACTTACAGTAAAAGTAGTCGACTACTTCTACCCACCATTATTATCATGACCTGTACCACGTGTACTAGGGATAAGGAAAAAATATTATCTGCACCGTATAATTTGGCCGCCACATAAGCAAGAGAGAATGGAAATTTCCTTTGATATATTAAGAAGAATGATTTTTTTCCTGGTGAACAATCAATGTTTGGACATCACTTAGCACCAAGTTCAGAATTACAATCTATAGGTTTGATGAAACATTTTAGAAGATTAATGTTAAAATAGAATATACTATGTTTAAATATTCAAATTTAGTTTTGAAAATATAATTTAATTTTTAAATGATGTTGAGGCTTTTCAGCTTCCTATATACTTATTCTGAAGTTATAGTACATGTATAAACGGAACAACCAACAAGGTCAACAAACACGCAGGCGATGTACCAGGAAGAGAATCTTCTCGGAACGGCGTACATCTGGCATTTAAAAACGATAGTGTCATGAGGCGACGCAAAAGACCAAAAGAAAACGGCTGACGAATCCGTAGTCTGTCGTAAGTAAAGACATTGACCGGTAACCACTTAAGTTCGGAGTGCCGCGAGCTTTGGGGAAGAGGTAGACGATGTTTCTTCCCGAAGATTCTGGACGAGCTCCACAAAGTTTTGATTCGACAAGGACTCAACGATTAGCTCCCGTATATTAGAACTGAAAGCTCTTGACAAACTCACAATGCACGTTATCTGCAGCGCTTATGACAATTTCACCAGGCTCAATAAAATATCTGCTTAATGAAGCAGGTCACCCTTCTCCAGAGTGATGCTATCCGTAGCTCCCATCAGAAACTCAGCGATATATTTCGGGCTGCAGGTAGAGCTGTCGAAACGTTATCAGAAGGTGTTGTAAACGGTGCGCCTTGTGTTTTCTTTCTCGGCAAAATAGCGCTGAACGTCAAAGACAATATTCGGTCTCGAATAATGAATTCGGACGCCCATGGCACAAGTTCAGCCAGTGGGTTGTCGGTCTCTACGGCCTTGAATATAGAGCGAAGAAAACGGTTTACAATGTGGAAGTTGTTTTCAATTTCAACACGGAAATAGAGAGGCACTTTATTTTTTCGACCACCTCCCGGTTTAGTTTTATCCAATCTATTCTAATACCTAAAGAACGTATTTCTCCGATTTTCATCGAAGCTTCACCAGACGCCAAACTCTCTTGACGACGGGCGCTGATCAAAGAAGCGTGGAAACTGATGGAGCAAATTGTGAGAGGGATCCTCGACTTGAATAAAGATGGAACGGTAGTCCGAGCAGCAATATATGATCGTCGAGTAACTAGTAACACGTCCGGAGAGCTTAGATGGCATTAGGTTTAATCTAGTCGAATGGTAAATCCTAGGCTTCCGTAACTGACATCAATCGTAGAGAGATGCTCGGCATCGAAAATGGTGGCGATATCGAAGAGGGCGGTCAGGTCCAGGATCTCCGCTTCCACGGCTCCAGATTGAATGAATACAATTGGAATAAATATGATCAATAATATGTGGAATAAATATACTTTATAAGAATTACTTTGATATATGAGTAAAATAATTAACATTTGAAAAAGAGCTTGTAAAACAATTACAAGATACGATCAAAAGGTAACCGAACCTTTTAAAATTCAAGATGTAAAATCAAATATTTAAAAAATAGTTATTTTAGAATAAAGTCAATTAATTTCACTAGCAACACAAGTAATAGCGTATGCGTAAATCTCATTGTTAGAATCTAAAGATTCTTTGTTTATCGCACGTGCCAGATTTTTCAATGTCATCTTTTGAATAAAGAGATAAAATAAAATTGGGTTTTAAAAAAAATAAATAATACACTGAGAAAATAAATTTATTAAGAAAGCCCATGGATATGAACCAATCTCAAAACCTCGAGTACATTTCTGGTACGATAGATTTAAAGATGTTCGTCAGAGTATTGAGGATGATCCAAGGTCAAGCCGCCTCTCAACTTCGACGACAGGCACAGCATACAGCAGGTCAGTGATTTAATTTATAATATAATACAATATAATGCGGCCTGTGATTGTAAAACGACATTTGAAAATTATCCCGCATGTGTTTCTTTTAAACGAAAAATCAAAATTTATTTCAAGGAGAAATAACGATTATTTCTAACCTTAGGGATGAGGTATGAAAGGATGAATTGTGAAGAAGAATGATAAACGGAAAAATAAATGTGTCCAGGGATGGACACTGGACACTTTTATTTTATTTTCCGTTTATCATTACTCTTCACAATTCATCCTTTCATACCTCATCCCTAAGGTTAGAAATAATCGTTATTTCTCCTTGAAATAAATTTTGATTTTTCGTTTAAAAGAAACACATGCGGTATAATTTTCGAATGTTGATTTAATGTATGCTGATAAAAAACTATTTAAAAGAAAGAGTAAATATCTTTAATTTGATTCAGAAATAAGTCTTTCATTATCTTCGCCCCATTTGGTTTCTGAGAATGGGCAGCTATCCCTCGAGGCACCATCCGCACGCTCATTGAGACAATACCAAGACGTGTCACTGCCTGCAGCAACATATTGAGTGGACAGCGATGTCGCTCAGTTTATAGATGTATTCTGTTCTAATAAAAAACATTTATTGTTGAAATTATTTTTTAATTCCATATAGTAGCTACCAAAGCATTGTTCATGAAAATTTATACATGAAAAATCTTTGTTGTTACTCTGTTCAACGACATCTAACCGTACAATAAAAACAGAACAGATTGGAAATTTGTAGAGGTTTAATTGAAATAGAAATTAATAACCTATACTTTTTAAAGACAACAATAATCCGAGTAGGAACATGGTGCTATCTTCATGATCCACAAACAAAGAAATAATCACTTAAATGGCACAATCAGAGTTCTCTTCTGAAGAAAAAGGTCTTGACCGATCAAAGGGAAAAGTGATGCTTATTTTTTTTAACCAAGAAGTTTTACATTATGTGTTCATTCAAGAGGGAAATTCTATTAATAAAAAGACATTTAAAATATTTTTGCGCCATAGATTTAATACGAATGAAAAGGAACCAGCTCTTTCAGGCACAACAATGGAAGTTGCTTTATGACAACGCCCCTGCCCATAAAACCACCTTAGTTATGGGGCGTTTAGCTAAGCACTCTGTGACTGTTTTATCACATCCTCCTTATTCCCCTGACCCTTCCCTCTGTGATTTTTTTTATATTTCCAAGCTCAACCTTGCGTTAAAAGGGAGACGCTTTTCGTCATCTAAAGAGGTTTTTGAAAATGCGACGGGTGAAATGAAAAAGCTTCAGGAAAATTAACTATAACCGCTTTTACCCTCAAACAACGACCCCTGAAAAGCGTCGTAACAATATATATTCCAAAACATCACTCCACCACGACTTTGCAATGGTACAAGACTTTCGGTGTAAAACATTATAAATACTATTCTCGAAACTATAATTTTGAATATGGAATTCAAAGAGAAATATGTACGGTTGCGATGTATTCAACTGATACCAACAGACATTTCATATGAACTCAAATGTTTGCAGTTTCCTGTGAAAATCTCTTTTGCAATGACCAACAAATGTGTGATAGATTTGGGCAAAAAGTGCTTCTCACATGGACAACAGTATCTGGCCGGCTCATACGTCGGAAAACCTTCCGATTCATTTGCGTAAGCACCAGACAGAAAGTAACAAAATGTCGTCTATCCACAAGAACTCGAATACATATCCTAAGTTGCATCGATTTCCTTCTTCTCAGATCGCAATGATACGCGAAAGGTAAGCTATAATGAATCAATAAAATATTCTGTTCATGTATATGAACATATTGATGGCTCCTGAAATCTAACGGAATAAATAGCTATTAACTGTTAATATTTTCATTTTCGATTGATACTGATTTCTCTTAATTCATCAAAGTATTTTGACCAAAATATTCTAAAATAACACAATATAAAAGTAAATATAGAGCTTGCCTGGCCGGAATTCATATTTCTATTTAAAAAACAATATATATTCAGTTGATATTATTCTGTTGGAAGAAGCATATCATCAATAACGATCAGATGCATGATCCGAAATTTTATTTTACTATTTCTAATTAATTCCAAATTTCAATCTTTTTAAAAATCAAATTCACCAAAGGCGTCCTTAAAGGCAGATTGGCCTAACTAAAGAGAATTCTTTTTTATTGTTTTTTTTTTCTGATTGAAAAATAACCACTTTAAATGGCCTCTATAACAATATGTTACTTTATCCTCAAGTCACTCTTCCTTATTTTTGATGCAAGAGCTTATGTGGGGAAGACATACATGTATCAAATACGGTCTTACCTTTATGGCATTTCGTCCAAAAACACACATAAATACTCCGAAAAAATATATATATATGAAAAATAAATTAGACATACCCTGGCCACTAACATGATACCTTTTTAGATGGCAGAGCGCCATATAAAAAACGCTCATGTTAATGGTCAGGATATGCTAAATTTATTTTTAATATCAACACCTGACATTTTCATTTATTTTTCTAAAAATATTTTTTCACATATATATAATTTAATATATAAAAGTGTATTATATCACCTAAAGATTAAGGCCAGATTTCTAAATAAAATAAGTCCTATAACTGGGCTTGTAAAAATATCAAAATAATCATGTTAACATTTATATTAGGAATATATTTCACTCCACATAAATTCATATTTTTCCATTTGTCTTTAAAAAAAAAGTCTCATACATTTTTGTGAATAAGTTTATTCTATACCAAACAAGATAACCTGTACCTCCCAAACCCCCACTTCTAAAAAAATATTTAATAAAATATATTTTTTTAAATAAATTTATATATATATAAAAACACAAGAGAGAGAGAGAAAAAAATAGAAAAATAGGCGCTTTGCCATCTAAAATGCTCAGGTAAGCGGTCAGGAAATGCCAATTTTGTTTTTAATATATATATCTATATATATATATATAATATAAAAATGCGATTTCATAATGATTTGGATTATCTGGAGGATTATGCTATGGTAATGCAGTCATGGTTAAAATCTTGAAAATATAAATAAAAACAGTTTAGATCATTATTGTTTTAATTTGGCTTATAAAAAACATAAATTGAGAAAAGTATTGCCTGATTTGAGGCTTAAGAATAAAGAAAACAAAATATTATATTTACATAATTACATAAGATTTGAGCCAGCCAACGGGAAACAACAACAATGGGTTATATAAAGGGAAAGCGCGACCTCTGGCGGTCGATTTAACGGAGTAATTTTTTTCTATACATTTTAATTTTAAAATGAAATAATATTTTTCTAAAACATATATATATTATAAATATTTTGACACATGTTAAATAGGTTTCAAATACAAAATTTAAAACACTGTAATTTTAAAGAAAGGGAATATTCATGTGCGAAGAAGGCACCTTTCAATTTAAATAAAAACGTATAAAAACTCTAAATCAATCCAATTATCTCAGCAAAAATCGCGCAAAATCAGAACAACAAATATGTAACAATGCCAGCTACGGTAAATAAAGAACTAAAGTCGAAGTATATACTAAATTCTTATACTATACATTTTATTTGAACAGGAGCGGCTTCGAATTTGTGAAATAGTAGAGATGGATTTTTTCTACGGAAAGCAATTGATCTATAGAAGCTTAAAGCGCCTCTTCCGTCAAATTGAACGTCAAAACTAGACTTCATCAATTGACCGTCTCCCGAAACTAGCGGCCTCAGGTCGCTCACAAAGTCATAGAATCCATGGTTAGGGCTAATGGCCCTTGTCAGCCTAGGGCGAACTTTATTCCATTAGATTCACACAGGAATCAATGGAATCTTAAAATTCCGCCGAAGAGGTGTTTAGCTGGCAAAATGGCTGGGGCAAATCTATGGCCAAAATATAGATGGCCATTTGGCCGGGAGGAAATTGATCTATAGAAGCATATATATAGGGCACCTCTCCCTTCAAAATAGACGATCAAACTAAACGCCATCTTTTAAAAGAAAGAAGGGCCTTATTTCAAAAGGCTTTCTTTCTTCTTTCGTGCATAATTTCATTACAATTGGTTATACCGCTTCACCGGCAAAAAAAAAACTTGAGTAAATTTGATCCATTCTGTAACCTTTCCAGTAGGATGTTTCAGGTTCATAGCCGTCCATGTACTGTAAGGGCTACAACCTAAAACCTTCGTATATAGACTAAATTTTATAACTTTTTTAAATTTGGCATTGTTATTTATTTTATATGAATCTGCGTAGCCTGCAAAGAAATATAGTACTATTTCAAAATGAGTTATTTGAAGATCAAATATACCACATTAAAAACGCGCTCTCGATTTATAAATCCAAATTAATCTTAAAAATCAGAAATTAAATTTCTATGTTGTGTGCCTCAAAAATGGCAACAACATATTTTATTTTCAATATTCTATCAACGAAATAGTGGGAAATATTTTGATTTGAATATTTTAAAAAAATAATTCCAATATTTTTACAAACGTAATTAAAACTCTTTAAATACATAAGGTATAAGGTTTTCCCAAAGTTCGGATTTTTCTTAACACACTTTTTTTAATTACTTGGCGAATAATATTATTACAGCGAATATACATAATAATACATAATACAATTACTTTATACATAATACAAAACATTATAAATATCGGCGAATAAAATTATGGCGAATATTATTGATATTTCAATTTTTTGTTGAATCAACAATACCGAAAAAAAACAATATTGCATTCTCTGTAAATGTTTAGAAGATTAAAATATTTACGATAAAATTCTTCATTTCACACACAAACACACAGCTAAAGGGATTTTTCTCAATCTAATATATATATATTTAGATATAATAATATTCTTTAATAATATTTCTTAAAAATTTAATGCCGACACAAATCTTAAAAATCTAAAGTTTAACGAAAAACTTTTAACGAACATATATTCGCGAAGCCACCCATAAAACCCCTATAATGGAAGATTTTATGACTAAAAATAAAAAATCCAAACTACGTTCAATTTTATTATTATGGGATCTTACTATCAATTTGTTACATTGTTATAGGAATATATGTGTGGGAACGCATGTTCATTTATGTTTTACTTATTTAATTAAAATTCAATATAAAACACTTTACGAGGATAATTCTTTGAATAAAATCATTAAAATAATTACTGGAACAATTACTCCCAAGGGGAAAGACTGATAAATATACACACACCTTTATTAAGATCACCGGTCTTATACAGTTTCACCATAGAAAGGAAGCATAGATGGAGCTCCTGTACTCCAGGCAGCACAGAACCCAACAACAGCCTACAGGTCTGGCACATGTCCAGTAACGACACGTTCCTTCGTGCATACGTCAAGGTTAGCGTATCACTGAAAAAGCTACTGTTGAATCAGCAACGTTTTAGTCTTTGCTTTCCTCATTCAAATCGAGATTCGGCGATTCTATTAATTTCCTCCGAACGGTGACTGCGGCATTTCAGAATTTATATAAACCAAAAAGAAGACCTCGATCAAACATCATTGCATCCATCCAATTATCTATTTATTGACTATGAAAAACTGATAAATACAAAACTTTACTAGCCTTACTAAATTTCAAAAACCAAATATGATTTTTTTTCTATATTAACGGCCTTTCAGCCCCTTTCTACTGCCTATACCAAGGGTTATTTTAGTAGTTTCTTGAAGTTTGAATGACATTTATGAACGTTAGTTCCTTAATCTCCCCTTTTTTCACACTTCATCGTTTAGATAACGCTTCTCGTATATAACTTCCACCTTAACTTCAAACAACAGGCATAATGGCTTTTGGTAAGAAGGAAAAAGTCTCTAAAAGGTCGACAAAATAAATTATAAAATATTATCTGCTATAGAAATAATCATATTTCTTGAAAATGAATACGTGAATTAATATATATAAACGCGTTTTAGTTCGTATTTAAAAAAAGAAGAAAAGAGACAAATATATTCCCGCTAAATAGAATGACATATATGCTATCTTAACATCAACTCTGCAACCTAGTGTGAGAGGTGAAACCACACTACAGTTTTCCCAATTTACCACGATTTTCGGAATTTATAAAGCAGGTGTTTAATTCTGTCACACAGACCCAGAGACAGTAAGAATTGAGTCTTCCTCTAAAATGACATTTCCAACTATAGTTTTTATAATGAATGTTTTAACTCTAATTTTCTTGATAAAATTATAAAGCCTCCAGGGAAAAGTATCTTTTCAAAAACCTTTTAATCATTAGCTTTTGGATAGGAAAGCCCTTCTATAGTTTTCTCCTTTAGAAGCTAGGGAGGATTTTGAAAAAATACTTTTCCCTGCGGCCTGATATTTTTACTCAATATTGATACAAGGGATTATTTTTTGAATTTCCTTCTTTTACTATCATGGATCAATGTGAAACCTAAATATTCGTAATCTTATATATTAAATGAAAGGATTTAAAAGCACGAATGTTTCTTTTATACACAATACAAACTTCTACTGTCCTTACTGCGATAAAAAATATATTGGGAGGGCTTGGCTCATCAGTGGTGCACCCTCCCAGAGGTTCCGTCAAATAAATCCACCAGACCGCTTCTCAGAGCTCTAATACTGTATTGGACGATTCTGTTTATATACGCAGCACTGAAAGGTAGATTCTCAGAAATGGTTTTCATCGCTGTAAGGACAGTAGAAGTTTGTATTGTCCATAAAAGAAACATCCGTGCTTTTAAATCCTTTCATTTTATATATATAGATGGCGCGTTATTGCTCGTAATCTTATTAATATTATATATATATATAGGAAATATTAAATATTGAGATATGATAAAAAATTTCGTTTCTTTTTCAGAAATAAATTATTTCAGATTTTCTTTTGTTGATTTAACATCAGATACAACCATATTTCAACAATTTAAAATTGTTTCTATCATAGTCTACAATAACAATTTTTATTAACATCATGAAACGCGATATCCCAAACTCAGGGATATTTGCGTCGATACCTCTCTCTACATCACAACAAATCGGCTATATACAATCCTGTTCAATTCATTATTTTACATAATTAACCAAAGAAAATTGTCCGAAGAGAAAAACAAACAACAAAGCAAAACACACAAAGCAAACGTCGCAATTCTTTTCCTTCTAAGCCTCCCTCTCCCTTTTCCAATTTAAAAGAAAGTTGTAAATAAATTTGCAAAATTGATTAAAAAATTTACACCTCTCTTTATCGTCTACAAATTCATCAAGCTGTCCAATACGACCAAATTTGTTTTCCCTATAAACTCGGAAAATTGGGCAATTCATAAGTAGATGTTTCGAGTCCTGAATTTCACCTCCGCAGAAGCATCCTGGTTCCTTCACCGCGCCGATAGTTGCCAAAAATTTCCCAAAATTACCATGATCTGTAATGATTTGGATATTATAAAAATTTGGACGGAAAAATCTTGGGATTCCATATACGAGAAAGCTTCTGAAAATTTCATTAGTATTATCAAAATTTTCTTTCATTTTTGCGTGTAAGAATGATTTGACTATACTTGGAGCATGGGGTTCGTAAGTAATTAGATCTTCAGTGGACAGTTGAGCTAGATCATATTTGTTTATTCTAGATTATATATAGTCTGTTAGGAGTGGAATTTTTGCCAAACTATGCACACAGTTTGATGAAGTAGTTTTTTATGCTCTGACTGCCCATAAAATGATCTGGTACTGCATGGAATTCAGTTTTTGTTTAGAACGATTGTTTAAATATTTAAACCAAATTTCTGATCCGTATGTAAGTACAGGCCTTATTCTTGTTTTATATAAAGTTAACCTCTTTTGAGTATCTAAGCCCCACATATTGCCGCTTAGTGAACATAATAAATTTTTCATACGCCCTCCCTTACACAGAATATCATTTACATGCGGAGTAAAGTTAACTTTATTTTTCCATTTGTGATTTGAAAATTTCATTCCCAGAATTTTTACTTGCTTAACCGGCCTAATTATATTGTTATTACCCTTAATAGGTATTTTTCTCTGTTATGCAGGTATAGCAAATTAGTTTTCTCTGTCTTGATCGTTAATTTATTTCTATTACACCATTGGATCACATAATTTAAGATGTATTCACTTGCGGTTTTTAGTCCTTCAATAGTCTTATTCCAGCAAATTATTGTAACGTCGTCTGCATAACATATAATACCTGCATTCATTGATTCAAAATTTATCAACAAATCATTTAGCAAAATATTCCATAGAAGTGGTGTTAAAGGTCCACCCTGTGGACATCCTTTAGTTAGTTTCTTATAAAAAGTTACTGATTCGTATGTAAATTTCACCTCCCTTTCATTATTCAAATAAGATTTTATGATCCGTATTAAATCTGAGGGAACATTATCATTATCCATTATTTTTATAATCGCAGGCCTATCATAGTCTATGTTGTGTAAAGTACTTGTATACAACAGAATTTCTATCTCACACCAATTCTGTGACTTACAATGTTTTGAATATATTTTGTTCCGCCAGCCATCTTCTGTGTTACTCATCCTGTTATAACAATTATACGTGCTATTATAAATGCACAATTGGACATACTAAGATTTGTTAAAGTTCGGATTGTTTTCTAAACTCAGAATGTATGGCAAAGAAGTTCCTCAACTTACACTAATTCGTCTAAGCGGACTTTGACGCCATTTATCACCCAATTTGTATTTTCACTAAAATATACGATTTTTAACTAAGTATAATTTTGCTAATTCGTTATTAATTAATTTATTATATCTTTTTTTTCTAATATTTTCCTATATATAAAATAATTTATATTCTATAAAAGAGAAAAGTTAATATATTTTTATGGGAAAATAAAATGTAAATAAAATGGGTATTAAAATTCGAAACTATTTTAATCGCGTAAGATTCTTTTTGAAATTAAAGAATTTCTACTGCCCTTACTGCAATGGAAAAAGATGGCGCGCTAGTGCATCATATTGAAAATGGGTATTATTTGAATTTAAATATAAGATTTTATATAAGCAGATTTTATATTCTATAAAGTAAAAAAAAAGGCTATAACAACATCGCCAACAAAAGGACTTCGGCAGTTACACGTCATAGAAACGGAATAGAAATAAATGATAAAATATAGAGTTAAAGAAAGATTAAGTAAAGAAACATAGAAAAATGGAAAATTTTTATCATTAAGATGATCCTAAAACAAGAAAAAAAGACTAATTACGAATTGAGCAGATTATGTAGACTTATATGTATGACATCAAATCATTCTAAGATCTTTGAAAAATAAACATGAATAATATCATTTTATTCGCGATCGAACGTTGTGGCCAACTTTACGTATTACATCCCAAACACGATGCGACGCCAGCCATCTCTCTTTCTTGAATCTCACCATATCGGCGACAGTTAAGACAGTGAGTTCCTTATACAATGGGTGTTTATGGGAAAAGGAATTCTATGGTGGAGTCCCTTCCATAGACTTGCTGGGACTTAGCTGGAGTGGCCTACTTATTCTCATGCCTCGGGAGAAGCCTTCCTGCCTTGGGTGGCTCTACCAGGATCTTAAGATCCAGACTACTTCGGCTCCATTCCCCCAGGAACACCCTCCGCCGGGTTGAGGTACCCAGCTAGAATTTCAAGGAAGACTCACGAATAATATTATTCAGTTTTATATAGAGATAAATTTATTGGACACAACAGCTAATTGTGCAACAAAATATAAATAAGCTATAAAAATTCGATACTATTATAGACGCGTTTGATTCTTTTTAAAAATAAACAAATTATACTGTCCTTACTGCAATGTAAAAATTAATGGGATCTGGCTCATTAGTGGTGAACCCTCCCAGCGGTTTGGCTAGTTTAATCTACCATACCGCTGTTATATTGCATTTTTCAGTAGAATTTGTTTATTTTAAAAAAGAATCACACGCGTCTATAATATTTTCAAATTTTGATAACAGATGGCGCGCTAATGAATCATAATAAATAACCTATCAATGGAATTGAAAGAAATAACGGAAACTATATTGGTATACAAGTAGTACAAACACAAATAGAATTAATCTCAATAATATCAGTGGTTATCACGAGAACATAGTGAATAGATGGATAATGATACCGTTCCCATCAATTTATCACCGATTAACGAACGATTTCTTATATAAAAAAAAATAGAAAGATATCACTAACGAGAAAAAAAATCGACAAAAAGATGCCCACAAGGCGAAACAAAATCATCACTTCAAATAACAAATAATTTTCTGACATTAATTTTGAACACTACAATCATGATATAATTAGTTATACCAATATGTGTCCATTATCTTCGGGCACAAGGCTGTGAAGGAACTAAAGTCTGTGAGTGGAAAAAAACTTCAGTTTTTTTTTTATTATCCCCAGTACACGTGGTACAAGCCATAATAATAATGGTGGGTAGAGGTAAGCGACTGCTTTTACTGTAAGTGTACCACATGTCTAAACATGTGAAAAGCAGTTCGACTTTGCACTTACAAATGTGCCAGATCCCCGTTTAGTTACTTGCACTCGCTGGTGGGGTTGGAATTTTGCAAGAATCGGAAACCATTGGAGATTTTTTTTTTAATCATAAAAAGTGTCCAAAGCTGGAATCGAACCCGGGTCGTATTGGTCGAAAATCAACGGTTTAGACCATCCTTCCACCGATTCCCCAGAATTTATTATACAATGGTACAATGGTACAATGGTTGTGTAACCTGAACAAATTAACGAATCAGTCCCCAAACAACTAAGTTATTATATTTTCATAATAAACAAAACATATTTAAATCTAGGTCGAAAATTATATCATAATACTGCTAGACTAGGTTAAAATATTGGGAATCCAATTTTCTAATAATAGACAAAAATAAACACATTTTACTTCTCATATCAATGATATTCTTTTCAAGAGGTAGAACGAATGGAAAAATCATTAAAATCGTATAGTAGAAAAAATGAAAATTGAATATGCAACAAAATATGTAAAGTGTGTAAATATACGAATATGTAAAAAAAACGATATTCAGGCCTGTACTCACACATGGGCCAGAGATTTGGAATGAATTCTTCAATAACCGATGTGAACAAATATTGAATTCAATACAATATAAAAATAGCTTATGGTAAATTTGTGCCTATAACACCACCTCATCTAATTTTGTTTATAGCCTGGCAAATATCCCTCTACTTACAGGTTACATAGGTTCCAGAATAGTGTTTTACAATTCGGCTCAACTTTCAATAGACGATTATGATATTTATAAATTACATGCCCCCAGTATAATAGAATCATTTTAACTTCAAAAAATAGATAAAATATTCGTTGGGCCAAATGGAACTTTTCAAAGCATTTCGCCTCTGTGTCATTCCATTTCAATTCGTCCAAATTTCTACAATATTCAATTTATAACGGACCATGGGGATTTTGGAAATATTTAACATCGTCAAGCAGTGGACGATCCGGGTTGTTCTGGGGTGAAGATGAACAGGTGTACCTACTTTTTTTAATTTACAGAGAGAGTGAAAAAATGGCAGTTTTTTTAATAACAAAAATATGAATAACAAAAAAACTAATAAAAAATACTAAAGAATAAATAATTTATGCAAATATATTTATGATATTTCTTACTGGCATTCAGAAGTTCAAGTTATTAGCTGATCTGATTTGTTTGCTTTTTAATTATATATTCATATATTCTCTTCATCTGAAAATAGAACAATCCATATTTAAAGCTTATGATGATACAAAAGCATATATTGGAATGATTTGAAATTAAAATTGAATCCAATATATTCCTTCTTATTATCTACCTATTTGTATATGGTAGCAAAGTACAGAGGGTGTTCACACTTATAGGAATCAAGTTTTATTATAAAATATTAAAAATTAACACCATATTTGAAAGCCTTTTTGTTTATTTACAGAACGGCACCTGATTTTCCACGATAGCAGACACTTTCTGATCATGGTCATACTCGAAAGATCCCATTCTTCCTTTACCACTTTCCAGAGACCTTCAATTGTCCTAGGGTGTCTCTTTCCAAGTGCTCTTTAAAGGCATCCAAAAATGCAAAAATCCATCGGGGCTAAAACAGGAGATTTTACAGGGGTTCTGTTCTTTGGAATAGTGTTGATTCCTGTTCTTTGACTTAGATCTTCCAAGTAAGCGTGGGTTGAAGATGAGGTATGACTTGTGGCGTTATCATGGTGAAACCCGACTTTGTTGCTCTGTTTTCCATAGATAGAGGGAATATCATTTGAAAATATAGGTTCTAAAATGTTGTTTTGATAGTACTCAGAGTTATTTTGGCATTTCTTTCAACTTTTATTATTTTTAATTTTCCTTCATATTATATAACGCATGCCACCATAAATCCTTTGGGGTAACTTTCGGTACATTCCTTCAACCAAATTGGCCTAGATTTTTCCACCCTTTTTTGATAGTATATAGCTCCTTTACTGTCGCAATCGTTTAAATATACCCATGCTTCGTCATATGTAACAATAAATTTCCATCTATCAGAAGCCAAGAGATTTTCATAAAAATATCTACTGATAGTGTGTCGCTGACGAATATGGCTCTGAAACAATTTGTGAACCGCATGTTTTTTTGTATCTTTTAGGCCTAAATCTTTATTTATTTTTTATTTATTGTTGACACTGATGTTCCTATTAATTTGGCTATATCTCTTTGTGGCATAGGATTTTCTTTTGTAATATATTTTTCACTTTTTTAACAGTTGCAGGAGTTCTCACAGATATAGGGTGATAATCTTTTGTCCATTTATCCGTAGGTGCTTTGAATAAAAACTTGATATTTTTGTCGTGAATAATATTATAAATACCTTATTTAGAAATGTTGATATCATCTTGTTTGCAAATTTTAATTATGTCCAAATAGGTAAGATTAGCTCTGGAAAGTCCTAAAATATAACCTCTTATGAAATTATTGTTTTTGAAGGTCATTTTTTTTAATAACAAAAGATATGTATTGCGTGTTAGAATTAGCTTAAGCCTTTTCGAATTCCACGCTGTTGATTTTTAAAAATAAAGTAATAGTTCCTTTTTTACACCGGGCGCTCGTTTCCTATAAGTGTGAACACCCTCTTTATTTATTATTCTATTAATAGATTATTAAATTTGATGCTTATATATTTTATTACTCTGCTTAAACTTCCTTCATTGATATCATATATTTTATCAATTCTAATTTGTGCTTGTGCCTTAAATTATGCATCAGCCTGAAGATTGTATTACCTAATTTTCTTTGTTACATTTGATGGAGATGTTGGGTAAGTTAGGGAAGACAAACTGAAGATCGGCGAGAATACCTTGAGACCATAGGCGCTGTGTTCTACATTTTTAGAGACTGAATCCAGGATTCCACCGCCGTGTTAGAACAAATACTTTTTCAGAGATGACGATGTCACTATAGACGATATGACCACAAAGTCGCTCTTCACGTCGCAAGAAAAAGGACGCAAAGATATAAGGAACAGAGTTTCAGGACTTCGATGGAATCCTTGGCAGAAGCACGTCAGATCCATGGCAGTAATCACAATATTTGTAAGCTGTGGGTCACAGATCCAATAGGGAAGGAGCTATATAGGAAAAATTTTATTGTTTTATCAACAGATTATCAATTTTTATGTTTATTTATTTTATGCGTAAACTTCCCTCATTGTTTCTCTTATTATCTATTAATTTTAGTTTTTGCTTATTCCTTAAATAAATTTCCGCGTTAGCCTGAAGTTCGTCTTTCTTAATTTTCTACCTTACATTATAATATATTATATATTCTGGCAATGAAAAAAATCAGTAATTACACAAATATACCGAGTAGGATAATCGCGTTTTAAATAAAAAATAAATAATATTAGTAGTTTAAAATTAGAAAAATCGTTGTAAATATAAAATTAAATTTTTATATATTTAATTATTTATAAAAATGACTTCGCGTTTTCCGCACGAATACTCTTTCTTTGCTTATCAGACTGCCATTTGTCTCTTTTAGCCATACATAGATATTAGTCCCCAACAACATAGCTGATTGGTGAAATAATCTACAACATGCTTTGTGAAGCAAATTAATCTGGTTCTAAAATAACTTTACTAGGTACCGCTCAAAAAGAACAACCTAGCTTATGACATTTACAACAATGAATAATATTCGTGAAGGTTATTTATATATTAAAACAAAGTGTCCAACGCGGGATTCGATCCTGTTTCATGGCTGTCGGGGATCGAAGATTCAACCACTCGTTTACCGACCTCTATAAGAAAATATATGCCTCTGCTGGGTTGAAGATCACAGCGGTATTTCCGGAAATTATCTATCTGGCCAGGCTAGTAAAAGCGGCAGAACATTCTAAACTCTTTCTGTATTTCACTACCCTATCACATTTTTTCGCGCGTGGTAAAAAGGATCTAGAATTCTCTGGAAAGATGGACAGACTTGTTCAAGACGACTACACCCTAATCTACAGAGATTTATTGCTGAAATCACTCTCAATGTTTTAATCAAACATCAAACATGGATTTGCATCAACAAATTCTGATTAAACATGGATATATTCAGGTAGACTATGCAAATGTATTGAGAGAAGACCCAACCTTTTCCCATTCTCAAGGCAAAGAACAAACCGTAGGCTACCTTCTCAACTCTCCAATACTAAAAATTCTGACAGCTATCTATTCAAGAATTACAGAACTTAGACCAAGATTTTCCTAAATAAAATGCATGGCGCCACCTCATGAATTGGACTTGCACTGGTATTGTAAATAAGACTATCAAGGTAGAAGAACTGCCCGGGTAGTTACCGACTTCTCAACCCTCCAGGAAACTGAGTTATTTATATAAAAATATAATATTTTATATTTTAAATATATTTCAGATTACCCCTAGTGCAAATATAAAAACATTAAATATAGTTTAAATAGGTTTGATAATAGAAACCATGATGATTTAACCAGAGTGGTTAAAAATAGCGTCAAGCCGTGTCTCGTCAGAGGTAAACCTTCAAGCAGCTCCAACCCACATGTTTCATTGTTTATATAAACCCTTCGACAATGGAACAAACAATTAAAACATTTTACATTATTTAGAATCTAGGAAATTTGATGCATTTGATTGTTTTTGATATTACTATTAGGAGTATAAATAAAATGTCGTGCCTATTATTTTATAATATTGAAACTTTATTGTTAAAATAATGTTGAACATTTAATGTTCAAAGTATTGTCCGTCGCTAGTCACTACCTTTTCCCATCTTTCTGGCAATTGACGGATCCCATCGCGGAAAAAGGCCGGCTCTTTGGCCGCTATCCATTCATCGAATCATTTATTGACTCCATTTAATCTCCGACCCAAATGTTTCATTATTTATACAAACCCTTCGACAAGGGAACAACAAAGTAAAACCTCTCATTATATGGAATCTAGGAAATTTGATGAATTTTTTTTTGTTTTTGCTTTTACTATCAGAAGGTAGAAAGACCTAAACTTCATCTTATTGACCCATAGACTATGCCTAGGTTGCTTTCTGATAATGACATAGCAAATAGCCTCTAGTCTATTTCAAACACGCCACCAAAAAATTAAAGAATTTAGGTTTAATTTTAACGTTTCCAGTGTCGCAGAGGTTGCCTACGGCAGTTAAACAAGTAGATTCAAACTTTCACTGTGTTGTTGTCAGGCGAGACTTGGCCTGGTTCAAATCACTTTACTCTCGTTCAGTTATTAGAATTTATACACATTTAAAATTGATATTCAAATATTGATTATATTGTTCAAAGTGACAATTCCGGGATATTTCTACAATAAAATTCTCTTGTGATTTGCATAGTTTTTTTTTTAGTATTGTCTATCTTAATTTGCATCTCGGCCTATATATCGCAGTTTTGTTAGGTTGTTGTAGTTGGGTAGCGGTTATTGGATAGTGCAGTTCGCTGATAGGTGTGGCTGCTGGTGTAATTTTATCTAGTTCAATTGCTTTAATCTCTTGTACTTCTTTATTGTTTATAAATACCTTTAAGTAATAAAGTATCATAGAAATTATCAGCGTTATATCTCTTCTACGAATATATAATTTTCCCTATCATATAAATGTGGCAACCGAGGGTCTCTTCCTGTGGTATGGTAACCGAAAGGGGCAAACCTGTAGTAACCGAGAGGGACAGTCAGGGCGTGGATAGTTTTCCAGTACCTCTCTGCACCTTGGAGGACCTTTAACAGTTCTCACAGAGTACAGGCAGTCGTCGTCGAGGCAGAATGGAAGACTTGGGATTGTCCACACAAAAAACGAAGACACAGTTGCACTAAGAAGTTCCGTGAACAGATAAACGTTGAGCTAGGAGCGAAAGATGGAGATAAAAGAGTTCTTACTGGTCTACATGGTGGATGAGGAAGACCTTGGTGACAACCGACGAGGGCTCGCGCTGATGGTGAAATAACTATATTTTTGGCTAGGACGGGGGCCTTTTATATCTTTTCCGAGAAAGGAAGTATTGCATTTCATCAGATGCGAAGAGCGTGGATCGTTTGGCGAAATTATACACTGGCGCCGTCCTGACAGTTTCCAATCTATCTTTAGATGTTGTTTTGTGACTTCCATCTATCTCGAATTTAGACGGTTTTGACTTCTATCTCTTTAGCTCACTCTTAATCTATTACAGAGTTTTATTTATTTATCCTCAGTTTGTACAAAGTACATTACATATGATGATGTAATGACACATGCCAATAATGTGTATAATCATTTACAGATGTGTTTCAATTATACAACATGAAAATCTTGTTATTAAGTTATATACAATATGGGGTTGTTGGTTTAAATGGCCATATAAATATACTCTCAAATTTTGCTAGGATATATTATATATAATTTTGCAATATTTCAATTTTTATTGGGTTATCTGAAAAATTCTGTTGTCCGAATACCAGGAATATTCCTTTTCATTTATTTAACACCTTGATACATCTTTATATGCTCTAAACCCTTAAAGCATTTAAATCTCGTTATGAAAAGGTTGAGAAATTTATGCTAAAAAATCAGCTAGGAGCGATAATTTACAGGGCAATAAAAAGTTTCCCATATTTTATTTTATTGGCCATTATACTAATATTATAAAATTATAATTATATTGAAAAATATTTCTTTATGTATATTATTTTATTATTATCAAATCAGACGCGATTTCCCCACAAGGGATGCTTGCGTCAAGAAACAACTCTAAATTTAGATACTATATTAAGTAAACTATAGTTTGAGTTAAATAAATTTAAAATATTTGCAGAGTTTCTTTATGAAGGTATCGGGAGGCAAGTTTTCACGCGGTCGCGCTTCATCAGGCCACTGGCTCCGCAAAGGCGTGCAACAGATGCAATAGAGATTCAGAGAAATACATTTAAAAAATAAAAATAGTTTCCAGTTGTAGAGGGTACCGCGCTTGCCTCCCGATACCTTAATAAAGAAATTCTGCAAATATTTTAAATTTATTTAGCTAAATTATAATATTATTTGCATCAATATTTCAAGTATAAAAAATTGTTGTATTACAAGATTTGACTGAAGTTTAAAGAAGAAAAAGAAAGGAAAAGAAAATTAAAATCATGCTTGATTTTACATCTTACCTAGGAACAACCAATGAAATAAATACAGATATACATAGTTTAGCAATTACGCGGTTTTTAAACCATAAACCATATATATTTTAGGAACATAAATATACACCTTTGAATTAAAATTTAATTATAATAGATTAAAAAACTATTTTAAAAATTTGAATATTTAATTAAAAAATCATATTAATTCCCCGTTATATTTTAAACGTTCAAACATAATGTAATTACTCATTAAAATTGTCTTTTATTTATATTTTTCTCTTATTTTTAATTAAAGATCTATTATAAAATGATTAATCAATTTTTATATTATTATAAGTATTATTAATCCCACATATCTTATAAGAAACAAGTAATTTTTGAGAATTCATAATTATTATTTCTTTAAAAATAGAAACATCGGCCAGTTAAAATTTTATCTTTTAAACGTTTTAACAAAACGTGTTAATGTTCTTTCTTTTTCGCCTTTATCACCTTTTATACTCAAATGATAAAATAAATTCAGTGTTTAAATACATTTTTATAGAAAGAATTACCCCTTTTTTGTATAAACACCTGACTGAGGCCGAGTCTTTTAGCAAGCTTGTTACTGCTTCCCTCATTCTTTTTGATTCAGGCTTGGGACCTGCAAGGGTGGAGGTTTTTAACAAATAAATTAATAAAATATTAAATAAAGTTAAATAATAGCGAGTATTTTATATCTCGATTAGAGAGGAAGACAGAGCCTATTATATATTTGGTTTTGAAAAGAGAGAGAGTTATTTTTTCTATATATATATACTCGAGGAAACCCAAATATAGATAAAAATGACTATCCAAATGTTTTATTCAAGGAATAAAATATGGGGAATATATAAATAAATATTCTTAAGATTGTATATTTTTAGGAATAAAATCAATGATTATAAAATTTACTCTTTGCAAGACACTCTTCAACTTAGGATTTTCTTCCTCTTTTGATGATACAATATTCCAGGTGATTGTATATTCAACTTATAATACACTTGTATAATGATATAAGAAATGAAAGCATTACAAATCACGAATGTTTCTTTTTTCAAACACAAAACAAACTCTTCTACTGTCCTTACTGGGTAATTGTTAAAATTAAAGACAATTGGGCCAGTAAATCTTTAATATAATAAAATTATTTACTGGCCGAAATATCTTTAATTTTAAGAACTATGAATGTCGGCCAGGCAGCCTCTATCTTTACATAATAAAATGTATATAGTTTTAATTGAATAATAATAAAACGGTGTCAAATCGTGGAATTGCAAAATGAGTTATAGATGGAAACTTTATAGAAAATTTTATTGATTTTATAAAAAGAAAATGTTTTGTGTAAATATAGACCCAAAATCTATTAGCCATCTATTTTCTCTCTTTGGAAATTCGAGTACATGGTAATACCACAACAACAGCATTGTCAAATTCAAAACGCCCACCTGGAAGAACATAGTTTCGTTCTAGAGTTTCTCT
This sequence comes from Cordylochernes scorpioides, assembly GCA_030710605.1. Classification (NCBI taxonomy): domain Eukaryota; kingdom Metazoa; phylum Arthropoda; class Arachnida; order Pseudoscorpiones; family Chernetidae; genus Cordylochernes; species Cordylochernes scorpioides. Next base: position 119,236,893 of record CP092867.1, read on the forward strand.
CAGTTCAGGTCGGGTTCAATTTTATGCGAACTACAAGTTTTTCAAATATTCTTTGGAATTTGACAAAAGAAAAACTGTTTAGATTGTAATTTAGCAAGGCCAATTATTATGCATTAGCGCGCCATCTGTTATGAAAATTCGAATCATACGCGTCTTAAATAGTTTCGAATTTTCAAGGCCAATTATATTGATAAAATATAAATGGATTTATTTGTTGGGTGAAAAAATGTTCCCTGTATGTGATCTATAAAATGGGAAGACTGCACTCCAGTCAAAATAGAGGCAAAAATACGCCATCCAACAACTTTATCACCGATCCAATTCTACTAGTTTTTACAGATGGTCTATAAAAGGTGCTTTGTTTTTATTTCTTCTTAGATGGGAGACGTGAGGGTAGAATGATTTATGGTTACCGTCGGATTGTTAGGTTTATGATTCTGTATCAACTTCCAATTGGCCACTCAATCAGGAGTAGTGGAAGCTATTAATTTACTTCAATATAATAACGAATTTGCTGAAAGTGTATTATATATATTGAATATTAGGTTTACAACAGCATTATTTTATAAATTTATGAACCACAATATATAAAATAATCAATATCGCGCCAACTGAAACATAACATAGCAAATGAAAACATTTAGACGCGAATCTTTCTTTTATACATATATCAAACTTCTACTGTTCTTACAGCGATGAAAAGGTATTGGAGGGGGATGGCTTATCAGTGGTAAAACCTCCCAGCAGTTTCACCAATTTAAACTACCAGACCGCTTCCTTAGAGCTATAATACTGTATTGGATAAATCTGCTTTTATATGCAACACTGAAGGGTGGAATCTTAGAAATGGAATTAAGTAAACTATGGACATAAGTTATTGGACAGTAGAATTACATATAATATTTACATCGAGAAACGCTCTTCCTCAAACAATAATG
>CP092867.1:119237930-119252874 GCA_030710605.1 Cordylochernes scorpioides
TGTGACCCACAGCTTGCAAATATTGTGGTTTCTGAAATTGAACTGACGTGTTTCTGTCAAGGATTCCATCGGAGTCTAGGAAGTTTTGTCCTTAGTAACTTTGCGTCCTTTCTCTTGCGCAATGAAGAGCGGCTTTGACGTCATATCCTCATTAGGGACATCGGAATCTTGCTAGTAAGTCCCTGTATTGAAAAGTTGATATAATCCTGGAGTGAGTCTTGGAAAATATAGTTTACATTTCCTCAAGGTCTTCTCGGCGATATTCATTTTGTATTCCTTAATCTACCCAACATTTTCACCAAAATGTCATGTAGAAAATTAGGAAAAACTAAATTTTATGGATGACGGGGCAATATAAGGCGCCCAAAAACAATTCAAAATTTACGAAATATATAAGAAGCAATAAGAAATAATTACAGAGTAGTAAAATATAAATATCAAAAATGATAATCTTTTATTTAAATAATAAATGATTTATACTCCAATAATAAAAAATAATAAATATGAAAAAATGTATTTGTACCGCATATATGTGTATTCTATGAATAAAATAACAATATGAGAATATTTGCTTACGTGATAGATACTATATTTATTGTGTGCCAACCTTTAATATATTGCCACGTGGAAAATTAGGAAAGACAAACTTCAATATCACACAGCAATTTATTCAAGGCAAAATAACAAACTATAAATGATAAACAAAATATAAGCAAAGAGATGAGTTTACAGAGTAGAAAAATATAAACATAAAAGAATGATACTCTGTTAATAAAATAATAAATACTTTGCTATGATATAAAATCATCAAGGTGTTTGTGTGAAACTCAGAGAGAGGGAGAGAGTGTGATTTTTTCCCAAATATTTGAAACTAAACTAGGTTTTAAAGTGTTATTGATGTGATCCTTTGAAAGATGAAAATATAGTGTACAAAGTTACAGAAACACCCTTGAACCTTAATATTTCTTTTATTCTTAATATGATTCCACAATAAATGACATACTCGGATAAAAATTTGAAATTTCATATAGTATGATTGGAAATGCCTACTATTTGACATATTTGACACATCGAACGCGATATCCCAGCTTGGGATACTACTAGCAGCTTAGCATGCAATTCATTTTATATACAATTAAATAAACAATATTAAAAGCAAAATTGAAGCTGAAAGGTTGGTTTTCTCAAACAGAAAAGAAAATGAATTTACAAATATTATTTAATTTTACATAGGTGTCTTTTTTATATACAAATTCACACATTTCTTCGATGATAAATACCTACTATCATAGTATTAATCCTGGAATAAGCATATACGTCCATTTTCACGATAATTGTTTATCCTGTGTGTTCTGCATAGATTCGATGCTTTTAAGTGATCTGGTTAAACATTATATATATAGAGTAGGCAGTAAGTAAAAGTAACTACCAGCTTCTCCTCTCTTCAATATAGGGCTACTGTAACCTATAAAAGAGAATAATTAGCATAATATAATAAACATATCGATTAATTTTCATTTTCCCACTTTACCACCACTATTAATGAAAATGAAAAAAATATTTCAATACATTTATATATATATATATTACAAATATATATATATATTTTTGTGGTTTAGTTAGATTATTAGTTTGATGATTGATATAGAGAATTGAGCATTTGCTTGATTTTGGAATAAATTAATATTGTGGTATTGATTTACAGTCGTGAACAGAATAATAATATCAATAGTTTAGATATATCAGAATTAGCTTTAATTGAGCATATGGAATATATATACATAATTTGATAAAGTAATACCTGTTTTAAGGCGAAAAGAATGACGAAAAAAAAAGATTATTTATATAATTACAAAAGGTTTAAGCCGGCCGACGGGAAACAACAACAATAGGTTTGTTGTAGTAATTATAATTTTTAAATTAATTTTTTTATTAAACCTATATATATGTATTTATATAAACACTGGTATATCCTGACACGTTCTTAGGAACGATGGACCTTTTTTTATTATTTTAATTTTATTATTTTTTCACAAATTTATATATAAAATTATATATATGTTTGGGCGAACATTTACATGAGTAGACCAGATATAGTCATAGAGGTCTAGTTCTAATTTGGGTAAAATATTTGAAAGTCTAATGCATACTGAACTTTAAAATCTTATTAATAGTAATAATGTTATGCATCCTGCTCAACATGGATTTACACAAGAAAAATCAACAAACTCTGCTTTACAAGAAATAACTAAATTAAGTCTTCAGAAAAGAGAAACAGAAAATACGGCATAGTAACAGTGGACATCAGCGGAGCTCTCGACAACGCATGGCATCCGGCAATTCTCCAACAATTGAACAAGGCAAATTTTCAAGCGGTACTTATAAAAATAATTAATTTTTACTTTGAAGACCGAATTTTAGAGTTTAAATATACTAATGTAATGTGATTTCAACTTATCTTTTAACGAAAGTTTTTCTAGAGTAATTGCTTTTGCGGATGATGTGACATTTGTGGTATGGAGTTCAAACATCTATGATCTTCAGTACAATATTACCAAATGTTTAATAAAAATCAAAGCCTGGTGTGAAAAGGTAAAACTTTCACTAAGTCCAAACAAAACAGGTATACTCTATGTACATAATTATGAAAATTTACCCATTAATTTTGATAGAAAAATAATTCAACCATCAGAAACTGTAAAACTTTTGGGAGTCATTTTTAAAAATCATAGACAAAGGAATAAGATTAATTTTGGAACACACGTTGATAATATAATTATGAAAGCTACGAAACTTAAGAATATATTGTTCTCATTATGTGCACGTACTTGGGGCATTGATACTCGGCGTAGATTGATCTTATATAAAGCTATGATACGCCCCATAGTAAGCTATGCATCAATCATTTGGTTTCCTTTTATCACTGCAGCAAAACGATCTAAGTTGAATTCTATACAATATCAAATTCTTATTAGATGCATTCATGCTTATAGGAGTTCATCTTCTTACATTACACACATTCTAGCGAAATTTCATTTATTTTCCGACTATCTTGAATTATTACAAACAAAGTATAATATGACAAATTTTCTCACAGATCAAACACTCAAAACCCCTTCAAAATATTTAAGTAAACTATATCTGGATCTAAAATTTAAGTTTTAACTTTCTCAATCTAATGAACTGTTCAATGATTTCTTTCCAATTGCTGTTCCAAATTTTATTTTTCCTGATAAATTCACTACTTTATTCTTAACAGGAAAAGTACCCTTCTTAAGTTTCCTATTCAAACTAAATGTTATCAATGATCCAACATGTGAATGCCGCTTAGATGTCGAAGCACCAGAGCATCTTCTTTTAACTTGCCCTCTGACTAATCAAATTGTATGCAAATACATTAAACATTACCAAATTGTCTTAGTGTATATACTCAATCTCATGAGAACTTTGTTAAGTTTAGAACTATTTGTACAATAATTTACAAAACACTACTAATCCATAGTGTAAATAATTGATCAAATATATGTAAATAATACTAGCACAGCACAATAGTCCCTTGGACTTCGTGCTTTTTGTGACAATAAAAATAATAAAATGTATTAAACATTTCTTATATAATAAACTTTTATAAATTATACGTTTAGAAACGTTTAAATTTAAAGCAAATCATAAAATATTTTATTAAAAGAGGATTGTAGCTATTCATCTTTATTTAGCTTAGGAGGATTACCTGAGGCTATATTGGTGATAACATTTCGTAAAATATTGTTATAACACAGCTCTCACACAATGTTATCAGGATGAAGCGCACGTGAATGGCCATCGTTTCCTCGAGGACAAAATAATAATTGGCCCTGGTCACGTAAACATCGCCAATTCTATTGCTCAAAGTAAATATTGTCTTCTCTGAAGTGGTCGTTCTTTTCTCTCGATAGCGCCTGGAGGGTGTTGATTGCTACACGCGCCCCTTGATTAGAACATAGCAAAGAACGGCAAAAAAATGTTATATTTCCTAAGAAATATTTTTTTTATAAAATAATAAGTATATATGTTATATTAAGATATTATTTTATTTTTCAATTAAAATTTATAGAGAAAAAAATACTCTGTTAAGACGACCACCAGAGGTCGCCGTTTTCACAATATAAACTCTTTTGTTGTTATTTCCCGATGGCCGGTTCAAATATTTTTGTAAATTATGTAAATAAGTTTTTCATTTTTTTATTCTTACGCCTTAAGTCAGGCATACCTTTCTCAAATTATGTTTTCTATATTCCATAATCTCAATTAAAGCTATTTCTAATCTTCACTAATTTTCTTATTATACCTTAAAGATTTTAACCACGACTGCATTACCATTATATAATCCTCAAGATAATCAAAATAAACATAATTCACCTTTTTATAACAAATATATATATATATATTTTTAAATAGGGCAATTTATAGATAAATATTTAATCAAAAAGGCATATATTGTATCAAAATATCATTTATTTTACCGTTATTTCAGTTGGCTGAACGCCACCCTGTTTCAAGGTATTATAACATATTAATGTGTTATAATACCTTGAAAAAGGTTGGTGTTCAGCCAACTGAAATATTGGTAAAAATTATATTTTTATCCAATATACAGTGTGGCAAATAATTTTTAAGAATGGGTTTGTAAAATAAAACATAAACAAGCTAATTCAATTTCTACTATTTTTTTATTCAAAATAATCACCTCTGGATTCAATACATATGTTACAACGATTTAATAAGGAATTAAATGCCTCTTGCAGGCCACTTTGAGGAATCGCCTCCAAAGTGCTCGTCGCAGCTCTCTGGATGGTCGGGATATCATAAAAAAAACAACCTTTTAACTTCAATTTTATTTTTGGAAATAAATAAAAGTCACATGGTGCTAAATAAAGCGAGTACGGAGGATGATTCAACACACAGACGTTATTTTTGGCCAAAAAGCGACGAACAATGAGTGAGGAGTGACTCGGTGCATTATCATGCAGCAAACACCAACTGTCTTCATCGCGATATTCTGGACGAATGCGACGAATTCTGGCAATCAAACGTTTCAAAAAGTTTAAATAATACTCTCCAGTAATGGTTTGTCCAGCGGGAACAAATTCTTTGTGGATAATACCTCTACTATCGAAAATGGTAATCAGCATTGTTTTGATTTTTGATGGCACTTTTCGCGTTTTTTTGGCTTGTGGAGAGATTTTTGACTTCTATTCGGCACTTTGGCGCTTTGTCTTTGGGTCATACTGAAAACACCATGTTTCATCACCCGTAACAATTGATTTCAGGAAGTTTGAATTATTTTCATAGGCAGAAATGAAGTCCCTGCAATGTGCAATTCACACTGATTTCTGCTCGCCCGTTAAAGTGTGTGGAACAAATTTAGTACAGACTTTAGTTTTACCTAAATCTTCATGCAGAATGGTTCGAATCGTTTCTTTGTTGATGTGTAAAACCTCTGCCATCATTGTTTTCAACAAATTCTCGCACTTTTTCTATACTTTCTGGTGTCTTTGAAGAACTTGGTCGTCCAGTATGCTTATCATCTTCTAGCGTATTTCTTCCATCCGAAAAAACGTTTGTGCCAAATGAAAACATTTGATTTACTCAAACATAACGTACCATAAACTTGCTTCATCAAATATATGTTTCCGATGCACTTCTACCAAGTTTTGCATTAAATTTAATGACCGCTCTCTGTTCCATCTCAGAATTCCGACGAACAAAAAATTTTACTTTTCAAAAATCGCCTGTATGTTTTTAAAGAGTTAACCAAAATGGCTGAAACAAAGCCACGCGCTAGATAAGGCTTCGAATATATATACGCATGCGCAATTTCATAACTGGCTCTGCTATTGGCCTTTATCTAGCGCGAGTCTTAAAAATTATTTGCCGCACTGTATATATTCCTTTTAATTAAATATATATAGGGCTCAATCTTTCTCTCTCTATTTAATCGTTTAATAAAAATATCTATATGCGAGAGTTAACATAAATATCATTCTCAATACTGAAAGGCTTTCTCTTCTGTCAAAATAGACACAAAACTATGCGTTATCTAGTTTTCATTTGATCAATCTAACGTTCACCCTGAAATTAGCATAACTTTTTGGCTACTATTTTTTGTTGTTACTTTTTCAATGTCGCGAAGTGTATATAAAAATTTGTGGAAGAGATTAAAAACAACTATCTACAAAAATAAAGATAGTTTGTGAAAATTCATTATCTTTAAATTAAAGATTTCTTTAAAATTTTAGGTTTTTATTTAGGATTTTTTCTTCTTTTAATTTTGGGGATAATTAACATCAAATTAAAGTGAAGTTAGATTTAAAAAAAGCTGTATTGATAAAAAAAGTTTATTTTCTTCAGGAAATTTTGAAAGTGTGAAGAGTTATTGTTGGGACTACGGAATAAAATCTAGTTACTATTAAAAAAACAAACCTTTTTACTCATTAATATCTTTAATTTTGGGAGAGGTACACTCTAGAGCTTGCATATTCTAAGATTTATATTATTGGTTTTCTGTATATCCATTAAAAAAATACAATATTTTGAATGCTTATAAATTTTTTATCTTAATTAATCAGAAAAATAACATTGAAATTCAATATATTTTTATAATATTCGAATTAATTTTCATTGACTATATCGTCCCTACAACTGCAAACTATCGAATGTGAAAAATTCAATTTTGAAGGAGAGAGAAATGAAGAGACCATGTGGCCTACCCTCAGTAGAGGAAGGCATGGTCATGTCATGGTCTCTTCATTTCTCTCTCCTTCAAAATTGAATTTTTCACATTCGATAGTTTGCAGTTGCAGGGACGATATTGTCAAAATTTATTATGTTAGAACAAATAAACAATGTTGGATAAATGAATTAAAATGTATCTCCTCGTGTTTTTGTAATCATATTTTATACAATGAATATATTTATACCATCTGAGTTTGACCTTGGCAATCCCCGGGTTTATCCGAAGAGCCCGCGAAGACAAATTAAGAGTATAGAGGGTGGCTTAATGATGGTAATGTGTATAATCATGTGTATAATCAGGTAAGGTTAAAAGAAAATACTTTCTAAACAAAAAAAAAGTATATACATTCGGGCAAATACGACCACGGATAAATCCTGGTATCCAGAATAGATCTCCAAGGAAAATTTCCACAGAGAAGAAATTCTGATTATAAGCAAAAGAGTAATTAACAATTGATTTAGAAACATGGAATTTCTACAAATAGAAATTAATAAAATCAATAATACTAACGCACTTGTTTTAAGACAAAGCATTTGAGTGACGATGAATATATAAATTAGAAGTCAACGATTGGAAATTTGAGAAATATTTGAAGATAAATATAATAACTAATATTTGGAGGATTAAAATAATTTAGAGTATTAGGTTGTTATTAATGATATTGGATCCATATTACTAAAATATGACATAAATTAAATCATTATTGACTTTTGACAGCGCCTTTCGCTTGTAAAAAAATTAAAAACAAAGCTATATAGTGATAATAAATAAATGATATAAATATTGAAGGCAAAATTCTACGATTGAAAAATAGAATAAATTAAAAATAAATACTAAAAATATTTGGAGATAAAATAAGTTTGACACTCGAAGTAAAAAATAACGAAATTTTTTGTATATTAGATCGTTATGTATAGTTCAATATCATTGGAGGAGATTGCTTAAAACTTTACAACTGAAAACTCTGTTAGTATATTATCTATATGTGTATACGTGTTGATATTGGAATCCGATTACTCTCTGAATTATAACAGATATATTAAAATATTTATTGACTTTTTTCGGTTTATGTTTGTAAAAAATAAAAATAAGAAAATAATATTCTGCTATTTTGCTAATTTGAGAGCAAAAAATCTACGATTGGAAAATTTAATAAATTTAAAAATAAATATAACTACTAATATTTGGAGAATAAAAATAGGTGTTACACATGGAGCAAAAAATAACGAAAATGTTGGTATATAGATCACTGTTGTATATTTCAGTATGAAAATTCGAAACTATTTTAGACATGTAAGATTATTTTTGAAATTAAACAATTTCTACTGCCCTTACTTAATTTCAATGACAATATTACACGTCTAAAATAGTTTCTAATTTTCATAACAGATGGCGGGCTAGTGGATTATAATATAAATAGTTCAGTTCCTCTATAGAGATGCTTAAACTTTACAACTAAAACTTCTGGTAATGTATTAAAAATATAGAAATATCGCGTCGTTTAAACGTAACCTTTAATACTTGTTAACTCTTTTACAATGTGAAAAATAGAACAAAAGTGAAATTGTACTTGGACCAGGTAAATAAATTAAGGAAAAAGTACCTCCTGATCGGGAACTAAAAGTTGCAGATGTCTAGCGCCGTTGTCGCAATGAATATTAACTAATCGTTAATTTTCAATTTTTCCAATTTGGCCTAATATTCAATTTTGATTAAACAATAAAAGTAAACCACGTACGTTTTTTAGGCTGTACTCGTCAAGATGGTGCAAGCTGTACATCAACAATAAAAAAAAAACTAGTCAGCAGGCATCCTGAAAAATCATGAAACGATTATTCAAGGCCAGAAGTGTGTGAGAACGCTAATCAATGTAAAACAATTCTGGAATAATTAAAAACCAACTATTAGTTGATGTTTATTCCGACAGATGGCGCAAGTGTTCAGCAAATTTTAGTTGCACCATCAGAAGATGACTTTTTCCATGACAATTTATCCATTTGATTCCATGACAATTTATCCATTTGATTCCATGACAATTTATCCATTTGATTCTATGACAATTTATCCATTTGATTCCATGACAATTTATCCATTTGATTCCATGACAATTTATCCATTTGATTCCATGACAATTTATCCATTTGATTCCATGACAATTTATCCATTTGATTCCATGACAATTTATCCATTTGATTCCATGACAATTTATCCATTTGATTCCATGACAATTTATCCATTTGATTCCATGACAATTTATCCATTTGATTCCATGACAATTTATTCATTTGATTCCATGACAATTTATTCATTTGATTCCATGACAATTTATTCATTTGATTCCATGACAATTTATCCATTTGATTCCATGACAATTTATTCATTTGATTCCAGTACAATTTATCCATTTGATTCCATGACAATTTATCCATTTGATTCCACGACAATTTATTCATTTGATTCCAGTACAATTTATCCATTTGATTCCATGACAATTTATCCATTTGATTCCATGACAATTTATTCATTTGATTCCAATACAATTTATCCATTTGATTCCATGACAATTTATCCATTTGATTCCATGACAATTTATCCATTTGATTCCATGACAATTTATCCATTTGATTCCATGACAATTTATCCATTTGATTCCATGACAATTTATTCATTTGATTCCAGTACAATTTATCCATTTGATTCCATGACAATTTATCCATTTGATTCCATGACAATTTATCCATTTGATTCCATGACAATTTATTCATTTGATTCCATGACAATTTATTCATTTGATTCCATGACAATTTATCCATTTGATTCCATGACAATTTATTCATTTGATTCCATGACAATTTATTCATTTGATTCCATGACAATTTATTCATTTGATTCCATGACAATTTATCCATTTGATTCCATGACAATTTATTCATTTGATTCCAGTACAATTTATCCATTTGATTCCATGACAATTTATCCATTTGATTCCACGACAATTTATTCATTTGATTCCAGTACAATTTATCCATTTGATTCCATGACAATTTATCCATTTGATTCCATGACAATTTATTCATTTGATTCCAATACAATTTATCCATTTGATTCCATGACAATTTATCCATTTGATTCCATGACAATTTATCCATTTGATTCCATGACAATTTATCCATTTGATTCCATGACAATTTATCCATTTGATTCCATGACAATTTATTCATTTGATTCCAGTACAATTTATCCATTTGATTCCATGACAAATTTATCCATTTGATTCCATGACAATTTATCCATTTGATTCCATGACAATTTATTCATTTGATTCCATGACAATTTATTCATTTGATTCCATGACAATTTATCCATTTGATTCCATGACAATTTATTCATTTGATTCCAGTACAATTTATCCATTTGATTCCATGACAATTTATCCATTTGATTCCATGACAATTTATTCATTTGATTCCAGTACAATTTATCCATTTGATTCCATGACAATTATCCATTTGATTCCATGACAATTTATTCATTTGATTCCAATACAATTTATCCATTTGATTCCATGACAATTTATCCATTTGATTCCATGACAATTTATCCATTTGATTCCATGACAATTTATCCATTTGATTTCATGACAATTTATCCATTTGATTCCATGACAATTTATTCATTTGATTCCAGTACAATTTATCCATTTGATTCCATGACAATTTATCCATTTGATTCCATGACAATTTATCCATTTGATTCTATGACAATTTATCCATTTGATTCCATGACAATTTATCCATTTGATTCCATGATAATTTATCCATTTGATTCCATGACAATTTATCCATTTGATTCCATGACAATTTTATCCATTTGATTCCAGTACAATTTATCCATTTGATTCCATGACAATTTATCCATTTGATTCCATGACAATTTATCCATTTGATTCCAGTACAATTTACCCATTTGATTCCATGACAATTTATCCATTCGATTCCATGACAATTTATCCATTTGATTCTATGACAATTTATCCATTTGATTCCATGACAATTTATCCATTTGATTCCATGACAATTTATCCATTTGATTCCAGTACAATTTAACTTTTGAACTATTTTTATTCACATTTGCGTTGTTTTACGTAGCTTTTAAATTTTGTAAACTCAATTTGTAATCTGATGAGTAACTACCTCCCTGGAAAATTGCCGTTGTTTGCTTCTTTAAAATGGGAAATAACGTTAGGAATAAATTCATTCCTTCTATACCACTAGTACCTAGGTTTATTTGTAGAAGTCTCTACTTACACATTTTACTACTGGATATCTATACAAGTATTTGGTTTTAAATATTTATCCCAATACAATAATAGTTTTGCTTCATTTAATATATATGATAGAAAAGGATATCAAATATTAACGATATATTTTCTCTATAAGAACAATTGTTACTCAATATATTTTCTTTAAAAAGGAAAATTGGTTGTTATATATAGAGTTTATCTTATTTATTCAATTTGTTTTATATATACAAAATTTTATTTTTATCGTGGCTCAAGGAACATAGTTATTCTATTAACCTCACGTTTAAATCAAATGTCTTAAAGTATTTCAAGAAATCAGGCAAGTTTTTTTTTTTACCGGCAAAATATTCTATATACAGTTACGAGCGTCATTCTTCATCTCCTAATAATTTATCATCTCTGTCACCGTTTGCTTTTTTTTTTTTTGGAATGGCGCCCTCCTATTGGTTGGCTACGATCACGCCACCTTTGCCCCCCCCCCCACTCGCTTTTTCGTTTTTGTAACTATTGTGTTGGAGCGGGTCGCTCCTTAAATAAATGCATAAATTAGTTAATAACTAAATGGAATCCTCTCTTTCTTTTTCCCAGTAAGAGACGCCTACGGAAGCCAACAGTACATAGACAGATAAAGCACATAGGCTATAGTTATTAACTAATATATGCATTTATTAAAGGCGCCAAATTTATAATTGTAATAAATAGTATTTGAATAAAAACATTCAATCGAGTAAAACACGAGCGTTGCCCGGGTCATTCGGCTAGTAATGAATATATGACAGCAAAATGAAACTATTCATAAAAACAAAAGAAAATAAATTGTATTAGCATGTGAAAGCTGGCGTGCATTACATTATATTTATACATAGTTAATTATAATATAGATAATAAAATAGGTTCAAATTTATTTGTTATCACATAAATAATATAATATTTTTGTTAATAAAATATATGCTATTAACTTTAAAATATTCATTTTGAAATGGAGGTTAGTGGTAAAATTATATTCTGTGAGCAGTGATGAAAATAATTTTGTATACCTGTAAAATTTTGTTTCCTTCTTTGTTTTTTTTTCTATTAAACTTTTATCGTTATTTAATGATCCACCCTTGTATATACACAGCTCGTATACAGATGTCTTCCGAGAATTTGACGAATATTTTAAGGTATATAGGTGCCTTAACTGTGTACAAGAGGAGAAGATATAACCACTGATAATGATAAAGAGAGAGTGAAATATCCAAGCCCCAATATTGACCAGACTAATTGTCACAGCGAGAAGCTGATTCACCGAGTCGTATGACTTGATGCTTTTTCGTTAACTTCTTTCCAATGGTTTTGACGATGGAATATTCAATATCCCTTTATTCAAATTTCGTTTCTCACGGCATATTTTGAACAAAAACTTGTATGAAACAAAAGTTTTGAAATGTGCACATCACCTGTATGTATTACAGCTAACCTCATTTAACAAATTATTGTTTAAATTAAACATGCTTTTTAATTATTGTATAGATAATTATATATAATAGCATATTATATCTAAAATAGTTAACTTTATTATTATTATTTATAAACTATTGAGAAGACTCGTTTTGTCTCTTCTGAAATTGCGAAATTAACTATTTATCTTTATTGTCAATGACATCATATCTTTTTAATTTTAGGCTCGAGATGTATATTTTTAAAATACATTTTATATGAGAAGTTGTAAAATAGGATATATATGTTACATTTATGAATATAAGAGATTTTTTACCGGCTTTGTTTATTTGGTGTCCCAGTGTACCGAAGCTCACAAAGGCGGTAGCAGGTGAAATTTAACGGGAATTTGTTTATGGATCGTGGAATTCAGAGTTGAACTCGGCGAATGGCTCAAGGCTTGATCTTGATGGATTCATACTCCGCTGCTCACAGCTCCGTACAAAGAGGGGCTCTAGTTTTTCTCTCTGGTAATATTATCAATAGATATTTTAACCTCTCTCTCTCTCACGCTTGTTCGGCGGTACATATACTAAAATTGGAACGATACAGAGAATATTAGCATGGCCCCTGCGCAAGGATGACACGCAAAATCGTGAAGCGTTCGCTCTGTCTCTCTCTTATTCTCTCTGCCTTACTAATCTTGAGCTTTCCATTTGAGTAAACACCAGATAAAATACATAAAATATTTCGAAAATCAATATTTTCATTAGAGAACCCAGTCTCTTATGCTTTTAAAGTCGTTTTCAACGTATTAAATGGAACAGGGCGGTGTTTCATTTATTGAGGTAAACCCACCTGATTTTTTATTAATCAACAAGGCGCGATATTGAAAAATTCGCGCCTATCTCAGAGAAAACAAACAAATTAGAACTTTGAATTAAAAGTTTTTACAAATTCAAATGTATTAATCTACAGAGTACAGAAAATGTATATAGACAAAGTGGATGATATAAGAGAGTTAAATCATTTAGATCAGGGAACAATCGTTGTCTAACTTATTTAAAGTTCAGACAGTCGTAGATAAGGTGAAGAGAATTTTGTTCAGTTTCTCCGCAGGAACAATTTGGTGTTTCTGATAGACCTCTTTTATGTAGGTATCTCTGGGATATTCCGTGTGATGTGACAAAATCCACACGCTTCGTCCAATGTAAACAAGGTGTTTCCATTTTCTCGGAATAGATAAATCTCATTACGTTTTCTCCATTTTTTATCCTCAAGGGTTATTTTGTGATAAAGTTAGAACTGTGACGATTTCTTATATTCAGTTCAAGTTTTTATTCATAAATCTACAAACTAGATTTACGTATGAAATACGCATTCGTGCTGCAATACTCATTTGCGATAAAGGTTTTTTTTTCTGTAAATTGAAAATAGAAAAATTCTTCTCCTCTAAAATATATGTTGAAAGTGGAATTCAGAGATATTTTTCTATGACAAATAATGCTCTTGAAATTTACACATTGTTTTAATTATGTCTATGATAATTTGTATCTTGGATTATATATCGCAGCTTTGTTGGATTGTTGTTGTTGGCTAGCGGTTATTAGATGGGGCAGGCCGCTGATAGGCGTGAGCTGCTGGTGTATATATAATTTTATCTAGTTTAATTTATCCAAATTCATATCCTTCCTTATTGATAAACACTTTTATGTAATAAAAAATCTTAATTATCACCCTTCTTTCTCTTCTACGAAAATATCATATTTTCCCAACAATATATAGAAATGTAACGTTTACTAATAATATTCATAAAATGGATTAAAATTATTGTAATTGTGTCTTAGCCAGCCGCATTTTTTATTAACCTTAACCCAAACATAACCTCTTCTGTCACACGTACATATCTATATAATAATATATTTGAAACAAAAAACATTTTGATTGCGTATTTATAGTTTTTCTAAATAGAAAATATATACTAAATATGATTGTACTATATCGATAGATGGCAGTGGGTTATCATAGAATTCAGTTGCCTCAATCAGGTCTTCTTTCTCAATAATTTAACTCCATGATTTATCTGTTTTAAACTACCTAACTCGTCAAGAATATTATTGCGAAATTTAAGCTAGAAATCAGCTATGAGCGAGAACTTAAATGGCAATAGAAAGTCACAATATTATAGTTATATTTAAATATTATAAGTAGATGACCTAAATAAACATCCAAATATATATTTATTTTTATTTTAAAATCAATTATACCGAGCCACATATTTTAAAATGTTAAATATTGTAGCAAATAATTTATTATTTTTATTAACAGAATATTATTTTTTATGTTTGCATTTTGCTACTCTGTAAATTTCCGATTGCTCGTCTTTTTTTTATCATTCATAATTTGTTATTGCCTTAAATAAATTGCTGTGTCATGCTGGAGTTGGT
>CP092867.1:119252974-119335963 GCA_030710605.1 Cordylochernes scorpioides
TTACAATATATTCAAATAAATTGTATTATATTTTTAATTTTCAAATTTAAGATAATTTAACAATTTTTATTTCTGTGTCGAAACCTTTATAAAAGAATAGTGGCGCAATTGTGTGTACCTGATATGATCAAAACATAAACTATTTTTATATTTATATATAGAGATGGCTACAATATATATATATATATATATATATATATATATATATATATATATATATATATATATATATATATATATATATAAAGATTCAGAAAAACACTGAAAAACTTCAGGAATAGTTTCTACACAAAAAAACTTTAAAAAAAGTTCAATGGTGACTTTTTAATTGAGTTATTTTTGGATTAAACCTCTTTTTTTTTTAGATTGACATAACCTTCTATATAAAGGTGCGTTATGATGCATTAGCGTGCCATATGTTATGAAAACTTAAAAATATTATAGACGCGTATTAATTTTTTAAAAATTAAACCATTCCTATTGCCATTACCGCAATGAAAAAATTAATGAGAGGGCCTAGCTCATCAGTGGTGAACCCTCCCAGCGGTTTCGCCAATTTAATCTACCATACCGTTGTTATATAGCAACCTAATGAGCCAAAGGCATATCCTGACCAGGAGCACATGTGCTTTTCAGAAGGCAGAGCGCCATCTGGAGGAACAGAAATCAACTAATCATTGATTTAGCCTGTTCCCTGATATTTTGCCAACCCAATTTCTTGATAAATCAAGAAAAGCCATCCACGAAAGCGTTTCGCGCTGTTGGCGCTCGTCAGTGTGGGGTAGGTTGTGCCACTGCGACCAAAAAGATTTTTGGTTCTAGTGGCTTCCCGAGAAACCAAGAAATGGGTATTTAAGGCCAAATTTGCGTAAAGACGCTTAACACATGAAAATAAATATATATATAGATGGAAAATTATATATATAACTTAAATTACATATATTACATTATAATATAATACACTGCGGCCTGTGATTGTAAAACGACACTTGAAGTTACACCGCATGAGTTTCTTTTCGACGAAAAATCATAATTTTATTTCAAGGTGAAATATCGACTATTTCTAACCTTTTTGGATGAGGTATGAAAGGATGAATTATGAAGAGTAATGTCAAACGGAAAAATAAAAGTGTCCAGGGATGGGAATCGAACCCACAATGTTCCGCTTACCGGGCAGATGCCATGTCCAATAGGCTACCCTTGTCGTATTTTTCCGTTCGTAAATGATACATAAAGTAACTTATAATACAATATATATTACATGTTAATTTATAAATTGTGTTCGCCACTTTACAACGGGGTGTTTGATATGATTCTTTCTAAATTTTAGAAATATATATATTTATGCCATAGAGTAGACGGATATGGTGGTTGCACTATTTGTCACACAGGATTAAACAGTTCACCGTTGATTATTTCAGGCTCTTTAATATTATCTACATGTTCACAAAGGTTTTCATAATATGTCCAAACTATCTTATATTCTATTCAGCAACAAAATATATATTTGTAAAACAATTATTCAGTATAAAAATAGGTTTCATAACTTCATCGAGATACATTGATGGAAGGTACGAAATATTTCCCATATGTGTTGAAATTTAGCGGCAGATAAATGTTATAGATTTGCTGTCGATATAACTTACATCACTTTATCATTGCTATATTTCTAGATATATTGAGGTCCGTTACAAATTGACGCTATCAGAACCAACGCGGTTTTAATCAGAACATAAATGTGTATATGCGCCTTTTATCGCTATTTACCTTGTTGATAATCGACTTAAAATGCCAGAAATTTATCCCAATTTCAATTTCTTTCTTTTCGACTCCGTAAGAAATAAATTATTTTATCTCATTTCCATCTTCGTGAATTTCATTCTTTTCTCAATCTCTCGGGTCCTTTCAAAATTCTTATAGAGATCTTTTATAGTTTTTCTATTGTATTCTCCAGTTGCTGTATGAGTCGATCTAATTTCTCCACTACGTGCTCTATAGAAAGTAAACTTGTCTCTAATCCCCCATTCCCCAGTATTCCATTTTCTTCGAGAGTTTAACAATCAGTTCTCGAAAATCACCTTCCATACAAGACTAGAGCGATTTTTATCTAGTGGACCTATGTCCCGAAATTTTGCTCTATGTCAGATATCAGTGATAAAATCAAAATTCTACATCTAAATTTAGCCTTCAAAATTGAATTTTAATCTAGAAATCTCATTTTCATCATAACCTAACCATTAGCAAACTATAATTTGCATAATTATCACAAGGATGAAAATTTATATAATCAAAAGTTGAATAAGTTTACTTATTTGTAAATCTAAACAAATTATGATCAAAATAATAACTGGCTTCATATTCAAAAGATCTAGAATAATCAAAATCACATCAGTTGAAACAAAATTAACTTTAAAGTTTATAAGAAATAGAGAAAAAGCAAAAAATAAATACCTCTCAGTAGCTGTCGTTGCTCGCGGCCTTTTCCTCTGGCCACCTGGCGGAGAATCCCTCAAGCCTGAAAATGATTGTTTCGAATTAGTACATTATCTCGATGGTACTAATCCAAGGTATATGCAAATTTGAGGCCAATTATATACACCGATAAACTCTTTAGACCAATAAAAAAAAAATTCCAGAAATTTTTTTCACAAGGTTTCAATGTTGAATTTTGCACAGATTACTTAAATTTATAAAATAGTTTATCGCCCACACAAAATATATGTTTAGAATAATATATTATATACATACAAAATAATAAATTGTATATATATATACAATAGAATTCATATCTACATATATATATAATTATTTTCAAAATATTATTGGTGCGCATATATAAAAATATTTTCATGAAATTTTAAAATATTATATACACTCCTATATGGATCTAATGCAAGTCTATTTTTATACATAAAAAAGCTATAATAATAATTTAATATTAGATTTGGAATTTGTATGATTCCTACGAGTTTTTGTTTGATCATTTTTGAAGAAAACTCTCAGATTTATAAAATTAATTTATTAAAGTTAATTACCTCGTATTTAAGGCAACAAAAGAATCATCTAATTTACATACATCGTTCTAACCAGATTCAACTTGTGCAAAACAGACAACAAAGAAAATAAACAAATTAATGGTTGAGGGCTAGTTCCTATTTTTTACAAGCTTTCACACTAAAGAATAACCATTCTCTTGCTTCAGTTTTCTTGAGAGAATGACTCACATAAAAAATACAGCGAACAATAGTACAAAAGTGAATTTGTACTTGGATCAAGTAGAAAAATCCTGATCTTGCAATTAAAATTTGTGTGGGTTGCGCTCTCTATCGGAATATATATTAACTGACCGTTTAATTTTAATTATTTGACCAATTTTATAATAAATACAAATCAAGGATTAGTTGATATTTATTCTTATAGATGGAGCAAGCTTTCAACAACCATTAGTTGCACGAACGAGAGATGCCCCTTTTTTAAATAAAAAGTACTATTTTTGAAAAATATTAGTATCATTATTTTTGTTTACTATAATAACAGAAATTCATTAATATAAGCATCATATTTCAATGTAAACCTGAATAATGATCATCACAGTTCGTTATTTGTTTATTTAGTGACTACTAACAAATATTCTTCGACCTCTTCAAATTTCATCTATATATTTATATTCAATACAAAAAGCACTTGAATCTACATATAATTTTATCTATATATCTATGTTAGAAATTATAAATAAATTCATTATAAACTTATAAGAATACCATCTAGCCAAGTGACCATCTTGATAACGCCTTGTGTAAACCCGAGTGAATTTTTTGTGTATCATGAGTGTAGCCTAGGTCACATCATTCAAATTGTGCTTTATATTAATGTTTTAATACTTAGATTAAACACATTATAATAACAAATATTATTGTGAAAAAATATCACAAATGTGACATTGTACTGGGATAAGGTGCATAACTTATGAAAAAGGCATCTCCTTATCGTGCAACTGAAGATTGCTCATCCTGCTCCTTGTTCCAGTACAATGTCACATTTGTGCTATTTTCTTCACATTGTGTCGCGGTCTCACGCAATTCTGGCCTTAACTACCCGTTTCATGATATTTCAGGGCGCCTTGAATGACCAGTTTTTGGTCGTTAAGGTACAGCTTGCACCACGCTGATGAGGACCAACAGCCCGAGACGCGTCCGTGGTTAGCTTTTCTTGATTAATCAAGAATGGGAATTTGGCCAATTCAGGAATAATTAAAAATCAACGAGAATAGTTGATATTTATTCCGATAGATGGCGCAAGCCATCAGCAAGCTTCAGTTGCACGATAAGGAGATGCCTTTTTCTTAATATTATTGTACCTTCAAAAGAGAGGTTTGAATGCCGCTTCAATTGCTATAACCATATATAATTACGATTTTATACGCAAAAGAATATTAGCTATCATTTATTTATGTACATAAAACTTTGTCTTACAATTAGATGAAAACACAAACATATTTTTGGATAAACCTTAGGCGAGCAGGTTATATGAAGCTACACTTATTGAAAACATTAAAACTGAATATCACATACATCAAAGTTTGATTTTATACTTTCTTCAAGTTAATAATAAAGAATAACTCTATTTTTACAAATTGAAAAGGAAATTCTAAGGAATATATTGTAATCCTAGGGATTATAACATTTTAACAGGTATTATAACAAGGATTATAACAAGTAATGAGTGATGTTGTAGTAATATTAGATATTGTAATATTTATGTTATAATATGTGAAAAATAATAAAAAGCCCTAAAAGCATTCGTGGTTGGCTTTTCTTGATTTCTCTGTATATTGGTTGGACAAGCATTAGGGAACAGGTTAATTCAACGTTTAGTTGATTTCTGTTCCACTAGATGGCGCTCTGCTATCTAGAAAACGCTCATGTTAGTGTCCAGGATATGTCTTATTTGTTTTTATTAAACAATATATATATAGATATATATATTCTAAACTATTATAGACGCGTATGAGTCTTTTGAAAATTAAACAATTTCTACTTTCTTTACTGCAATGGAGTAATTGCAGTAAGGGCAGTAGAAATTAAAATTTTACACAAATATATTTACTTGAAATGCGCTTCTTTTGAATATTATCAAATATTGTCTCTACAGACCTTACTGCAATGATATGAGTTATTGAATGAGAGGGCTTGGCTCATCAGTAGTGAACCCTTTCAGCGGTTTCGCCGAATTAATATCTAGACCGCTCTACTATTGTATTGGATTGGTTTGGAATATACCCTGTATTTTCTATGGAAGGCAGCTTAGGGGTGTTTAGTGAACTATGGACATAAGCTTATAGGTTTGTAAAGGAACCTACATATAATTTCAAGGTATTGCATCGAGCAAAGCTCTTCCGCAAAATATGTTTTCATAACAAATATATATTAGTAAATTAAATTTAATTGCCATCTATCGCGCATATAGCGCATTGCCAGTAAATTTATTTGTGTAAAATTTAACGATAGATGGCAATTAAATTTAATTTACTAATATATATTTGTTATAGATTAACTTTATTAACATCATGAAACGCGATATCCCAAACTCAGGGATATTTGCGCCAATACATTTCACTGCATTACAGCAATTCGGCTATATACAATCCTGTTCAATTCATTATTTTACATAAATTAACTAAAGAAAATTGTCCAAAGAGAAAAACAAACAACAAAGCAAAACACACAGAGCAAGCATCGCAGTTCTTTTTTTTTTTTTTCTAAGATTCCTTCTCTTTTTTCCAATTCAAGAGAAAGTTGTATATGTATTTACAAAATTGATCAAAATTTTTATACTTTTCTTTTTTGTCTACAAATTCATCAAGCTGTCCAATACGACCAAATCTATTTTCCCTAAAATCCCGGAAAATTGGGCACTCCAGAAGTAGATGTCTCGCGTCTTGAATTTCACCTCCGCAGAAGCATCCTGGTTCCTTCACGGCGCCGATAGTTGCCAAAAATTTCCCAAAATTGCCATGATCTGTAATGAATTGGATATTATAAAAATTTGGACGGAAAAATCTTGGAATTCCTAATACGAAAAAGCTTCTGAAAATTTCATTAGTGTTCTCAAAAATTTCATTCATTTTTGCGTGTAAGAATGATTTGACTATACTTGGAGCATGGGGTTCGTAAGTAATTAGATCTTCAATGGACATTTGAGCTAGATCAAATTTGATTATTCTGGATTCTATATAATCTGTTAGGAGTGGAATTTTTGCCAAGCTATGCACACAGTTTGATGAAGTGGTTTTGTATGCTCTAACTGCCCATAAAATGATCTGGTACTGCATGGAGTTCAGTTTTTGTTTACAACGATTGTTTAAATATTTGAACCAAATTTCAGAACCGTATGTAAGTACAGGCCTAATGATTGTTTTGAATAAAGTTAACCTCTTTTCAGTGTCTAAACCCCACATATTGCCACTTAGTGAACATAATAAATTTTTCATACGTCCTGCCTTACACAGAATATCATTAACATGCGGTGTAAAGTTAACTTTGTTTTTCCATTTGTGATTAGAAAATTTCATTCCCAGAATTTTTACTTGCTTGACCGGCATTATTATATTGTTATTAACCTTAATAGGTATTTTTTGTCTGTTATGTAGGTATAGCATATTAGTCTTCTCTGTACTGATCGTTAATTTATTTCTATTACACCATTGGATCACATAATTTAAGGTGTATTCACTTGCGGTTTTTAGTCCTTCAATAGTCTTATTCCAGCAAATTATTGTAACGTCGTCTGCATAACATATAATATCTGCATTCATTGAATCAAAATTTATCAACAAATCATTTAGCAAAATATTCCATAGAAGTGGAGATAAAGGTCCACCCTGTGGACATCCTTTAGTTAGTTTCTTATAAAAGGTTTCTGATTCGTATGTAAATTTCACCTCCCTTTCATTATTCAAATAAGATTTTATGATCCGTATTAAATCTGAAGGAACATCATCATTATCCATTCTTTTTATAATAGCAGGCCACCATGCATTGTCGAATGCACCCGCAATATCTATAGCTATCAAGGAAGTCAATTCTTTTTGTTTATGTTTCAATTTAGTTTCTATAATTTTATCCATTCCAGTAATTGTTGATCTAGATTTCATAAAACCATGCTGCCTTGAGCTCATTAAATTATTCTCTAAATAATAGTTACTTAATTTATTTTTTATTATATTCTCAAATGTTTTAGATAGATTAGATGTCAATGATATAGGTCTATAACTTTTATTTATTTCATAATTCGTTTGCCTGGTTTTGGAATTATTTTTAAGAATGATTTTTTCCATTCATCCGGATAATATCCCATTTCTATACATTTATTGAATAATTTATGCAGAATTGGGATTATTTTTATTTTAGCCTGTCTAATCATATTGTTACTAATGTAATCAGGGCCCGGTGCTTTTTTAATATTTGTTTTTAAAATTGTTTCCTCTATTTCCTTAGATTCGATATAAACACTACTTTTATTTTTATATTTAGGCGTATAATTTCTAATCAAAATATGATCATCTTTATCCAAACCTCCAATATCATCCTGAAATAGATCGTTCATTAAACTTTTTATTTTGTCGGTCTTTGAATGATCTGGTAAATTATCTATTAGTGGTAATCCTAAATTTCTATTTTTCGATCTCAATGACTTGAATATCCTATAAGCATTACCAAATGAGTTATTTGAATGACTTTCTTCTATAAAAATTCTCCAACTCGCTCTTTTTGCCTTTTTACTTTTATTTAAATATTTATTTCTCATTGATTTATAGGTCTTTTCAAGGACCTTTCCATGTCGGTAATACAAATTTCTAATATAGTGGAAATCGTTTTTCATTTTCTCCAGCTTCCCATCCCACCAGTATGTATTTGTTTTATGATTTCCGCTTCTTGTCTTGACATTTAGTGACAGATAAGCTGCCTCTTTAATTATTTGTGTGAGAGTCTTTACAATGTTGTCAATATCTTTGATGTTTGACGCGTGGTTTATCATGGTGATAATATTATCTACGTCTTGTATTGCTATTTTTTCGGTAAATGTTTTCCAATCAGCATCTTTTTCTATAAATTTCCATGTTGAGTTTTGAACTGTCCTTTGCCTGTTAAAATTGTGATAAATGTCAAAGGTTATTGCTACGTGATCTGAAATGTGCGTCAATATAGTCGTCTTCCAGTTTTGTACCAAACCTATTGATTTTTTGTTTGAAATCGTAAGATCTATAAAGCTAGAATTTCGGCAGGTGGGTATCTTAAGATTATGAATAAATAGGTTATGTTCATCTATGATGGAGTGGAATTTGAAACCATTGGAGTTTGTTGTCGGATCAAACCAGACTGGGTGTCTAGAATTAAAGTCACCACATAGTATAATAGGTTGTTGATTGTAGGTCTCCAGAAGCTCTTGGATAAATTTTCTATGAGTGTCATTAAATCTATGTGGATGTATATAAAAGTTTGCGATAATAGTATTTGATTTTGCTGAATATAAAGAAGTGGTTGTACAAAAGGAGTTTGTGAATTTATTGATTTTATTAAATTTTAAACTCTTATTCATAAAGATCGTTGCAGTATAAATTTGTTCATCTGTCGTTGAATGCACTATTTGAGATTCCAAATCGAAAATTACATCTCTATCAATCAGATAAGGTTCCTGTATTAGGATGATATCTGGTGGGTTGTCTTTTATAGAAGCTTGAAGCTCATTCAGTGCCAAGATACTTTTTCTTACATTTTGTTGTAAACATTTAATTCCTTTTCCCTGCATAATATTCAAACTAAATAAACAAAAATCTTAGCTGCGAAATTTGCCTAATTGTCGGTTGGATCATATCTCGTTCGTTGGATAATTCTGTCTATCTGTATTTTGTATAGAGGACAGTCCGAGGAATTAGCTCTATGATTCGGCGAGTTTCTAAATTTAGGATGTTTTAGACAGTTATAACAATTGCAAATTTTTGAACAGTCATGAATTCCTTGCGCGCCGCATAATTTGCATATCTCGACGTTAGTACAATCGGCCAATTTATGGTTGGGATTAAATTATGAAAACATATATTGCGGAAGAGCTTTGCTCGATGCAATACCTTGAAATTATATGTAGGTTCCTTTACAAACCTATAAGCTTATGTCCATAGTTCACTAAACACCCCTAAGCTGCCTTCAATAGAAAATATAGGCTATATTCCAAACCAATCCAATACAATAGTAGAGCGGTCTAGAGATTAATTTGGCTAAACCGCTGAGAGGGTTCACTACTGATGAGCCAAGCCCTCTCATTCAATAACTCATACAGTGGACCCTCGGTTTGCGAGCATAATCCGTTCCAGAGCCATGCTCGTACTCCAAAACGCTCGTAGTGCGAAACTAATTTCTTATTTTTAATAATTGAAACTCGGGCAATTCTTCCATGAATTTTAGTTTAATTAGAGTCGGTAAACACTTCGTGATAAGTATAAGAGAAGCTTGTACTCCATTCAATATTTATAATCATAGCTATCATATTTTTAATGGAAGATTCGAAAGAAAATTTTACACGTGATAGTTACTGAATTTCAAACCTAGTGATAAGTAAATAAAAATATAATGCATAAATAAATGTATAAAAAAAAGATAAAATAAACAAAAATAAAAGATAATGTTGGGATGGCTGATGAAATTGCGTTAAAAAAACACTATTTGAGGGAAAAATGGCATAAAAGGGTTATTCTATAACATTTTATTTTTTTCTTTCAGTTTTATCGAAGAACTGGTCCAATGACTGTTGCTTCTGCCTCTTTTTGAGAATTTCACGGAAATGCGACATCGCATTATCGTTGAACTGATCCGTCGCTCGCAAAGCAGCCGGCTTATTCGGGTGGTGCTTTGCTACGAACAATTGCACAGTTTCCCACATTTTACATATTTCCCGAATCTGATCTGAAGGGAGGGATCCCAGTGAATTTTCATCCTCCTCTTCCCCAGACGAGATCACCTCCTTAACCTCTTGGTGTTGCTCGCGATGAAGATCGATCAGTTCATTTGTGGTAAGCTCCTGATCTTCTTCCTCCACAAGCTCTTGAATGATTGACTCATTCACCTCCAGTCCTAAAGTTTTCCCCAGAGACACAATAACATCGATAATTTTTGGCTCCTGTTCACCAGACAACCCCTTAAAATCATATGCATGGACGATGTGAGGCCACAATTTTGTCCAAGCAGAAACGAGAGTTCTCTGGGAGACTCCATTCCATGCTTTATCAATGATCTTAAGGCAGTGGACAATGTTGAAATGATTCTGCCAAAACTCTCGGAGAGTAAGGTTTGTTTCTTCAGTTAATTCGAAGCATCTCTGAAAAAGTTATTTGATATATATTTTCTTAAAGTTGGAAATGACCTGCTGATCCATAGGCTGCAGTAGTGGGGTGGTGTTAGGAGGGAGGAACCTGACCTCAATAAACTTGAATTCATCCAGTAAGTGATCCTTAAGGCTTGGTGGATGAGCAGGAGCATTGTCCATAACCACCAACGCTCTGAGTGGCAGTTTTTTTCCGAAAGGTATTTCTTCACTGCAGGACCGAATGCTTCGTTCATCCACTCAACAAACAACAAACGAGTGACCCAAGCCTTAGTATTCGACTTCCACAAAACGTTCAATTGGCTCTTTTGCACTTTGTGTTTCTTGAAAGCCCGTGGATACTCAGAATGATACACGAGCAGTGGCTTTACTTTCAAATCTCCACTTGCATTAGCACACAGCAAGAGGGTGAGACGGTCTTTCATGGGCTTGTGACCGGGCATTGTATTCGCTTCGGCTGTAATGTAGGTTCTCTTCGGCATCTTTTTCCAAAAAAGTCCTGTTTCATCACAGTTAAAAACTTGCTGTGGGAGGTAACACTCGGTAACAACGAGCTTCTCGAACTCGGCAGTGAATGTCTCAGCTGCTTTAGCATCCGAAATTGCTGGTATCAGCTGCTAATTGCTTCTCGTTTATCCATACAATAATCAATTTTTCAACTTCTTCTAGAAGACGTGGACGCTGTTTTGATAGTCTTGTGACTCCTTTTGCTGCATCTAACTCCCTTAATTCCTTTTTCTTCTTCAAAATTGTGCAAATCGTTGATGTCGACTTCTTATAAAATCTCGCTATTTCTGTCACCCGCATGCCACGTTCGTGCTTTTCAATCATTTCCCTCTTTGCCTCCATTGTGATAATATCCTTCTTCTTACCCAATTCTCTTTCAACATATTTCTTCACGGGGCCCATTTTGCAGTGGTTATAGGATTTTTATAGCAAGAGAGGTAGAAATTGTCACTAATTTTTGAAAATACATATATAATCTAAAATTAAATAAGAAATTAAAAAAAGCTATTCCTTTATCATTGAGAGATAATTTTATCGTTGAATTAAAATTAGTCAAAATGATATACAGAGTATTTTAAGATTAAAGAAAACTTTTTAACTATAATAGCAACTTTTTAAATTTTAATAACACCTTCGAGCCTTTGTTTACAAATGGAAAAGTTATCTTAAAAATTAAAAAAGTTTTCTTTAATTTTAAAATACTATATACATGTATATATATATATATATATATATATGTATCGATTTGAATATATACATTATAGTATGTATTAAATATATATACTGTACTTATATTATAATGATTAATAACAATCCATAAATAAAATAATATTTAATATAAAAATATGCCCTCATCCCGCCGCTAAAGGTGGAAATGGAGAAGAGGGGCAACCATCACGAGTTGCTCGTAATGCGAAATTTCACTCGTAATCCGAGGTAAATTTTTTCAAAAAATTTGCTCGTACTGCGAAAAGCTCGTACTCCAAGGTGCTCGTAAACCGAGGGTCCACTGTATCATTGCACTAAGGTCTGTAGAGACAATATTTGATGATATTTAAAAGAAACGCATTGCCAGTAAATTTATTTGTGTGAAATTTTAACGATAGATGGCAATTAAATTTAATTTACTAATATATAGCAGTAGAAATTGTTTAATTTTAAAAGAATCATACACGTCTATAATAGATTCGAATATTCATTACAGATGGCGCGCTATGCATCATAAGATTTATATATATATATATTTTTTTCATATAGTATTCATTTTTTAAACTATGTTTATTATGATATTTTATGATATTTGCGGAAGATCAGCTTTTTTGGTCGTTGAGGTACAGTTTGCACCAAGCTGATGACGGCCAACACCTTGAACACTGTTAGGGGTTAGCTCTTTTGATTAATAAATATTAATAAATCAACGATTAGTTAATGTTTATTCTGTTAGATGGCGCAATCCATCAGAAACCTTTAGTTTCATGATTAGGAGATGACTTTCACCCAATAAAGTAGTCTACTGTAAATTTTTAGCATTTTAAGTCTTTTTTCATGGCAGTGCTGTATATATCGTGAATATATAAGTTGCCTGGCCTGCATTCATATTTCTCTAAAAATAGACACTTCGACTAGTTGAAGTTTGTTATTTTCTCAAGGTCTCAACCAAAATCTTTTGTCTTCGTCAGGAAAAATAAATAAAAAAATAGCATTTGGCTTTTAAAATTGTTCTATAAAATTCGAACGCCTTGCCAAATACACCTATCCCCCGATTTACACGGTACATGTTTTACACGTTTTCACTTTTACACGGTCTTCCAAATAAGTTTTTTCTTTTGTTTTTATCGCACTATACTAAATGCTACTGTGATTGAACACATGCGCTGTGTACACATCTCACGAGGAATCCCGAGCTTATGTGCGTACTTGCTGCACACGCACACTGTGTCTGTATTTCAAATTAAAAAATAAATTAATTTTCGATTTACACGTTTTTCTCAGGAACCTATCTACCGTGTAAATCGGGGGATAGGTGTATTTTATTTATTTCTCCTGACGAAGACAAACGAATTTTGTTGAAATGTGAGAAAATAAAACTTTAACTTGCCGAAGTGTCTATTTTTTACAGGGTTGTTTATAGTTTGTAAAAAAAATTGAGTGATCAGAAAGAAGTGTAAAATAATATATTTAAGTATAATATTTAATAAAATAAATAATTTAAAATATGGGGGTCTCTCTAAATGGTCCTTAGTCAAGTTTTCAGATTTATGACATAGATATTTTACGAAGGTTAAGTTTGGTCCTGAATAATAAAACCATTTCATAGAACGATCAAACTACATTAATATTTATATAACCTATTTTATATTGGCAATTAGATTAATATCGATTTAAAAATTGAGAGTAAACAGCTTTTTTATTTATAAGCGGGTTTGGAAAATTCAATCAACTAATTAAAAAAAACATGGCTTATTAGCAAACTCAAGATTTGAAAATTAATTGGAAATATTAATTTAGCGAAAATTACGATCGTTTTTCGATAAAGAAAAATAAAAGGAAGGCAGAAAGTTGGAAGTTTATAATCAATAGGGTAGAAAAAGTATGATTTATATTAATATATACATTTTCACCCTGTGTTAAGTCATCAATTATTATTTGTTTGAGTGAGAATTTACTTTTATTTATTATTGTGGTGCTTATCTATTGGAGTTTTTAGAAGCGTTTCCTGTTGATGGGAGATCTGAGCACCTGTAGGTTATTCTAAAAATAGGACTGTAGGGAGGTTGCTCCAACAATTTTAGTCTAAATTCGAAACTATTATAGACGCTTATGATTCTTTTTTTTTTTTATAAATAATTTTTACTGTCCTTATTGCAATGGAAAAATTAATGGGAGGGCCTGGCTCATCAGTGGTGAACCCTCCCAGCGGTTTCGCCAGTTTAATCTACCATACCTCTGTTATAGTGCATTTTTGGAACTTCCTTAGTTTTGAATTTTGATAAAAGATGGCGCGCTAATGCAGCATTATTTTTGTTCAGTATGTATCAAATAATCGGCGCAGACCTTCGAGCGGTGAGCTGGAGCATTGTCATGGTGGAAAGGTAATGTGTCAGTCCTTGAGTTTGGACATAGTGGGACAGCCTTCATGCCTTGGGTACCAGGAGTTCAGAACTCCAGGCATACTTCACCTGTCCCGTCCAGGGTCACCCCCCTCCCCCCCGCCACTTTGAGGCAGTTTACAGGTCTTGGGAATGTTTATTATTGTACACGCACTATATAGATAATGTATTTCTATCAATTAAAAGTAGTTTAAAATATTTAAATTGGAACTCAGGAGCCTGTGTAAATGTTTTGATGTAAAAATAAATGATTTAATTTCTAAAAATTCAATAAATAGCAATATAAGTAGGAATATAATTTAGAGACCTGCATCTCCATCTAAAAAAATAGCATCAATAAGTAAATTGGAATCCCAGAAATTTACAATTTATTAATGCAGTAGTCAGGTATTACAATATTCTATTTCAGTCGCACTCTATTTGCTTATTTCTCAATATCATTCTAAGATTGTTTTCTTACTCAAATATATAGATTTGCATAACTGGTTCTCACTTCGTAATTCTGCCATCATGTTAGTTACATATTTAGACATCGCTTGTCTCTCATTGTACTTCTACATATTGTCATGCTTTATCTTCACGCCCGTTGAAGAACGATGTCGTTCGAAGGCTAGCGGAATAAACGTGTTCTACACAACAACAACAACAAAAAGGCTTTTATTAGGGCCCATTGCCCTGTATGGATTCGCCATACAACAACAAAACAATACAGCAATTCCTCTCCCTTTCCCCTTGTGCACGGGAGTCTTTGTTTGAAAAGGGATTTATTTACACAACTGTTCTAAAACTTTCCTCACTACCTCTTTTGTGTTTGAATATATTTACAATTGATCAGTAGAAATTATAGAGTTATATTTCTATACACCTATCCCCCGATTTACACGGTACTTGTTTTACACGTTTTCGCTTTTACACGGTTTTCCAAATAAGTTTTTTTTTTGTTTTTATCGCACTATACTAAAATGCGATATTCTATTCTATACTACCTATGATGAAAAGAATATTGGGAGGCTCTGATTCATGAGGGGGCGAACACCTATTCAGATTTGACAGTTTATTATACACCTATCCCTAGATTTACACGTTTTTCTCAAGAACGTATCTACCGTGTAAATCGGGGGATAGGTGTATTTTTCTTTTCTGAAATAGTTCTCAGCGTCTTCATTGGGTAGCTAAGTCTCCAGAAGTTGTTTTTAAGAGTTTATTCTCTTTCTTCACCTAAATATTGGAATTCTATGATATAGTGGGAGATATCATGTTCTACACAAGAAGCTCATTTTTGTTCTTTTATATTATAACAATATAGTAATGGTAATCAAAAGGTTGTTCTCTGCAATAATATTCCTAATTATAATTCTATTCAATGAATTCGCAGAAATTTATTTTTACATAAAACATTTACAAATATTGTAAACTACTAATTTATTAAGTTAATTGTAGATATATTGCCAAACATTCCTTTCCTTTGTACAAAGTTCTCTGTTCTCCTTTTTGTCTCTCCTTCTCCTTGTTAATATCATATGACTATTCTTTTCGGTCTGAATTTATTGTGAATAAATATGTATAGACAATTGTAAAGGTATACATGTATGAAAGCGCGAGTGTCTCTAGGGGGACACAGCGCTTCAAATTGAAATAAATAAATAAATTCTATATTTTCTTATAATATCATATATATATTCAATTAATAATTTAAACATGAAAAATACATATTTCATCACACAATTTTATATATACTTATGATTTACTGATCAGATTTGACCATATAGGATTTCTAAAACTTCTTGATTGCAATAATTTTAAATAAAGGCTTCGTAAAGTTGGAAAATCTTTGCCATCTGAAATTAGATTAAGATTCCAAATCGCATTTAAACGAAATTTTTTCTAATGAAAAAAAATCCACAAGAGTATTTTAAATCTAATTCTCAACCTTTAATTTTAATTAATAGATAATGAGTTTTTTTAAGTAATGGAATTAATGTTTCCAAGTTGTTGACAAAAAGGTCCTAAACAGATAGACTTATTCCGAGCTTAAGGGAAACGGGTTCTGTGGATTTATTAGAGTACCATAACATTTTGAAATTATCAGGTGCAAAATGATGATTGTTATTATTATTTTTATTATCCCTAGTACACATGGTACAGGCCATGATGATCCTGGTGGGTAGAAGTTGACGACTGCTTTCACTGTAAGTGTACCGCATGTCTACCTGTCTACCTGTTTGGTTACTCGCACTCGCTGGTGGGATTGGGCTTTTTCAATAATCGGGGCCATTGGAGCATTTTTTTTTAATTCGAAAAAGTGCCAAATGCGGGATTCGATCCCGGGTCGTAGCTGTAGAAAACCAACGGTTTAGACCATCCTTCCACCGACCCCCCCCCCCCCATCCCCATGATTATTCAAAAAGTATTAATATATAAAAGCGATTTATTAAACGTTCCAGTATTGTTTCTAAAGCTGGCAATATTCTTAGCTACGAGCACTTTAATGGGATTATTGTGAGACTAACGAGCTGGCAAACTTGCCAACTTTATGAAACCTGTCACTTTGTGATTTCCACCATTAGTATATAGGGCACTAGGAAAGTTTTGTAAAATGACTTCATTATTCACAATCTTCCAAAATATTTCCCACCACAATCAATACATTTCTCCATCCTTCGAAACTAGTTATCAAACCAACTCTTCCATGTTTCCTCAGGAAGCTGGGCGTCATCCCATGCCCATAAAAGGTATTCATTACAAAAAGGCGTTTACCTTTTAGTCTCATCTTCACGTGTGACAAGAGTAAAAAGTCGCAAAGTGTAAGGTCTAGACTGTAGGGAGGATGCTCAAACAATTTTAGTCCAGTACGTGCCAAATAATCGGCGCAGACCTTTGAACGGTGAGCTGGAGCATTGTCGTGGTGGAAAAGCCATGTGTCAGTCCTTGAGTTTGGACGTAACATTTTGATAGCTTGAATAACAAACCTAATTTGATTTACTTAAATTAAGTATATTGTACAGTAAATTGATAAAAAGGGAGCAATCTCTCGAAATATACTATATATTCTTTAACAAATCCAGGTTCACCCATTTTTATATAAATATATTAAATGGATCTCCTTTTGACTCAAAGCCTTCTTTAAACAGCAGTTATTTCTTTTGTCTCTTTCCCTTTTGAGCGTTGATAAGATTATTTTCAAATATTTTTATTTTAATAATAGGACACGACATCGCCTACTCAAGATTCATACTCGCCCCCGCAAGTTCTAAATCTGCAATAAGAATATATACCTTTTTTCATTTCAGAAAATATATTCCTTTTCATTCACATTATTAAGAACTGTTCTGAATACATATCTAGTTCTATATTAGTTAAGGAGACCTATATAGTTTGGTTGATAGTATGGGTTATACATGCATTATTGAAGAGCGCGTCGTGTTTCTAAATAATAAATTTAGGAGGAAGGCGTCGTCATCAAAATTAATATTCATTAACCTTATCGCTTCCACTTCTTCTTTGCTTCATTACGCGGTTAATTAATTTCCTTTTTAGACGGAAATTATTTTACACTAAAATAGAATCTGCTTTCCTTAATATATTTATGACACCCATGTCTATAAAAGCAAGTTTTATCTTCATAAATATATAAAAACTCGTTATTATTTTAATTATATCTATAAATATGAGGCTAACAGAGTATGAAGGAAAAATAGATTCATGCAAACGATTCTCAAACATTTGTATTTTAGTCTTTATGTATTCTTTCTATTTTCTTTTCATCAACATTACAAGTAGAATGAAATTCATAAAAAGAAATATTATTATGTTGTTTTTTTTTTTTTGAATATTCGAAGAGAAGACAATTGACAAAGAAATAAGTTCATTTTCTTCTAATCTCTCTCTATCTCAACAGTCAAAAAATTTTTTTTAAGTAAATGAAAATTCAATACCAACCTATATTTAAATAAAAATTATCTACCCAAGACCAATCCACGACTGAAGGGACATCTGGAATTGTACAGTTCCTAGCTTGAGAAGTGATTGCTTTCTCGACCTTTTCTGCCCAGGCGTGAGGATGTCACGACGGAATATAACTGCGCTTTCTATTCTGACTCTGAAATCATCCTCATATAGGAGATGTAAAAATGAGTCAGGGTCCAAACTGTCAAACAGTTCGTTTACCTGAATCAGTCTGTTTGGCCTTGGAGGTTTAAGATTGAATGGAAGCGATTTTGTTTTGGAACCCTATGGCAGGGGCCTCTGTTGGCTCAGTGATGTTCGAGCAGGGCGCTGGTAGTGATGGAAACAGACTGATGCTATGTGCCGGAGCAGAAGGCTCAGAAGCTGAAGTCTCCTGGAGTGAGACGGGACGGTTTGCCGTTGGTGAAGGTTCAGCAGAGCTTCATATCGCAGGGATTGCCTAGATGGCTTCAGAATCTCCCACAGCCGATGTAGGCACTTCTGATCTGTGGGAGGGCGTGGGCTCGGAGGGTGGAGGCGTTGATACCGGTTCACTCCGGGTTTCCTGAAGATGTACAGGACGACTCCCGTGGATTCCCAAAGGGCAAGTGGATCGCCGATATTTCATGTGGTTACAGAGGCTTGAAAGAGGATGTAGCCTCTCCTTTGGAGATTATCACAGCTTGGTAGGAAGATGGTGGAGTTTCTGTTCTTCATTAAGAAGGAGGAAGAACTACTTGCTGCTAGTGATCTAGGTGTGTGTAACCGCCTCTGAACAAATTTTCGTGATCCGCCAAATTGACGCTGGTCAGTCCTACCAACACCTGGCCGAATATCTTCATCAGCTGGTACACCGATGTGTTATCCAGCGCCAATATATATCGGACTGGATGGAAGTCCGACGAAGAAGAACTGTTCGATTGTCACAGCTGCAAAATCTGTTTTTGACTAAATCTTGCGACAGTCTGGTGGTTCTGACCTGTGTAACAGCATTTTTTAAAACCATCCTTAGTCGCTGAGGAGGCCTAGCTGCAACGAATACAGCTTTCGCTATTCTCGCGGTCTGGAATGGATATTCCAGGCTTTTTTTTTTTTTATTTTTAGGAGCCTTTGCCATCCTTTATAGGATTCCTTTTCTGAAACTCCAACTCGGTCTGCTCATTTTCCGATGCAATCAAAATCATATTTTTCTTGCGTTGATTGTTTTTTCATGGTAATTTGACACTTTAATGGAAACTTATTTTTACCTTGTAATGTTCCTTCGATTAAATATATAAATATTCTTTACCAAATTGAGCTACAAATTTTAATTATATATATTTCAATGCTATATGCATACTTTTTAATATATTCATAACAACAACAACAATAATTACCGTGCTGCTAAATCCAAACATTCAAAATAAATTAATTAAACAGAGTATTTTATTGTGTATTATTATAAGGTATATTACAACTTCACATAAACCTAGATCATCGAGTTTTCTAGGTGAAATTCACGCCATCCTCTGCCTCATTGATAGGCATAACTTCCTAAACCTGGGAAGGATTAAATGCTTGTATTTTACCGCTCCCCATAGCCGAAAACGCGGGGGTCACGAGGCGCCTGGTGGAACAACCGAGTAATAAAGAGATATTTGAAGACATTTTGTTGACTTGTCAATGGTAGGATAAAAAAAATCACTATTGAAGTTACAATATCGGCTCGGAACTTTTACTAAAATAAAAATGAAAATATCAAAAATAATAAAGATTGTAAAATGAATACAATTTCATGTGTGAAAAATAATAGAAAAAATTAAAAAGGGTCAGGTGTTGATATTAAAAATAAAGAAGGCATATCCTGACCAGAAGCACATGTGCTTTTTAGATGGCAGATGTGTCCTGGTCCGGATATGCTTTCTTTATTTTTACAATTATATGTGTTTGAATCAAAATATCATTTATTTATCATGTATTTGATCCGAATATATGCCTTTTTAATAAAGGATTTATTTATGAATTGCTCTATTTTCAAAATAGAAAGAAAGTTTGAAAAATATAAAGACCTGAATATATTTTGGTTTTATTCCTCCTTCACAAACAATCGCAAATATAGAGCCACTTCACCATCAGCGGAAGCCCTCGTCGGATGTCTCCAAGGTCCGCACCATCGAACATGTAGGACATTAAGAGCTCTTCTTTACTCTCCATATTTCGCTCTTAGCTCAACTCTATCTGTTCACGGAACTTTCCTAGTATAACTGTGTCCTTTCGTTTTTTATGTGGAAATTCCCAAGTCTCTCACTCTGCCTCGAACCACGACTGCCTGTACTCTGTGAGAACTGCTAAAGGTCTTCTAAGGTGCAGAGAGGTACTGGAAAACTCTCCACACCCTGACTGTCCCTCTCGGTTACCATAGAATAGCGAGAGTCGACAGGATATCACATGTATGAGTATTTGTTAATAATTTCTCTTTATATTTATATTTATTATTATATATTAAGGAAAAAGGTCGCCTCTTGTACAAAGAGGCTTCAAAGATAGACGCCATCTATTGACCGTCACCGCAATTAGCATCCTCGGGTCGGTCACAAAGCCACAACACCAGCTTTGTCAAACTAAAAAGTGTCCACAAAGAGACCATGATTTAGGGCTAATGGCCTTCCTTTGACTAGGTTAAAACTAATGGAACCTTCACGATCTACCAGATAGATGTTTAGCTTTAGGCCGCTAGTTTAAGGCGACAGTCAACAGATGGTGTCTAGTTTTGACGTCTAATTTGATGAAAGAGGAGACCTTTGATTTGTAGATCAATATCCTCTTATCAAGATTTCCATCTATATTTTAGCCATAGATTTGGCCTAACCACCTTTCAGCGAAACACCTCTTTGACAGATTGTGAGGATCCCATTAGATTCCTTGTGTATCTCATGGAATAAAGTCCGTCCTAGGTTGACTAGGGACCTTATCCCGAAACCATGGTCTCTAGGTGGACGCTTCTCATTTTGCCAAAGCTGGTGTTGTGGATTTGTCACCGACCCGAGGTTGGTAGTTTGCGGCGACGGTCAATAGATGGCGTCTAACTTTGACGTATATTTTGATGAGGAGAGGCAACCTTTGTCTTTGTTGATCAATATCCTTCCAGAAAAATCCCCATCTATATTTATTATTATTCATATATTTTTCTCTTTCATATTTATTCAAAGTTCTTAGAACTAACTCTTTAATTGAAAATGTAAATAGTTTTGAAAATATTATTATATCTTAGAATATTTGGAATAATAAAAAACATTGCCAGAGATATTTGAATAATCAGGTTTGTTAGTTGCTACAGGTGTGGGAATTCTCTCTAGCAAATAAAAGGAAAATAAATGAACGAATTATTCGTGAAAATTTATTACTCCCTATTTCTTTCTACTTTCAAATTCTACTATAAGAGAGGAAAACCATTTTCAAAATTTTACGAAATAATGTTTAATTTATTAATTTAAGATATAGAAAATTTAATTTTAAATCTTAACAAGTGATTTTAGTGAATAATTATCTGATAAAAAAAGCTATCCAGGGATAAAGGAATTCCGTTTTTAATTCCCTTGGTTTCATATCTATTTAATTTTTGGGTGTAACATGATATCACTATCATGGTTGTGGAAAAAATAAACGTGAATAATTTTTAAAATTAGAGAAGAATGTTAGCAATGAATTGTGTAAAATTTCATGGAAATGTAACATAAAATAACAATTATAATATAAATATGTTGTCATATATATATATACTAGCCGAATGACCTGGGCAACGCCCGGGTTTTACCCGATTAAATGCTTTTATTAAAATACTATTCGTTA
The DNA here is from genome assembly GCA_030710605.1 of Cordylochernes scorpioides. NCBI lineage: Eukaryota > Metazoa > Arthropoda > Arachnida > Pseudoscorpiones > Chernetidae > Cordylochernes > Cordylochernes scorpioides. The sequence goes on from CP092867.1 coordinate 119,274,742, forward strand.
CAATTATAGATTGGCGCCGTGGATGTCATTCTTGTATAATATATAAATGAGTTTTAAAAATTGTAAAAAAAATGCATCGGCAGGGAATCGAACCCGGGGCGCCCGCCACTATAATATATAAATGAGTTTTAAAAATTGTAAAAAAAAAAAATGCATCGGCCGGTAATCGAACCCGGGGCCCCCGCGTGGCAGGCGAGCATTCTACCACTGAACCAAAAGCAAACGGTGACAGAAGTGTCTCGCGCATTGGCGGCACCAAATGATGGGGGGGGGGGGGGGCAAAGGTGGCGTGATCGTAGCCGACCAATAGGAGGGCGCCAGCAAACCGTGACAGAGGCCATGACGCTCGTAACTGTATATAGAATATATATAGGTTTAAAACATATTTATGTAGAGATCTCACTATTTTTTCCTTTTTTCCACTGTACAAGTATTTCAAATGAAAGAAAAACATTTATTTCGAAACAGGATAATAGATTCCCGGAAACAGTTGAGGATATCTTAACAAACTACATAACAGATAGAAAGTTTTCACTTGATCTATGTGGGTTTTACAGAGCAGTGAATAAAAAGACATCGTTACTGTTACTTTGAATTGAGTGAATATGTATATATGTGTATATATATATATTATTTTTTAAATTTTTGTTGTTCACTTCTTTATCTCTTTCTTACTTTGCTTCTTGGATCCTGCAGTCGAGTCTTTTGTAAGACTTTGGGTGTTAATGGGGGTTTTTGTTGTTATGTTGTATATATGTATGTGTATGTATATATCATACTTACAAAATCTTTCTTTTTCTTCTTCTGTATGTTCCCCACTCTTACAGGCCTATCTCTCTTGTAATCTCGGGAAGAATCCTCTATAAGACCAGTGTGTCTTAATAAAGGCTTTTGTGTGTGTGTGTGTGTATATATGTAGAGATGATTTTTAATAATAAAAAAAAATAAACAAACTCGCACATTAAGATGATTCGAGTAAAAATTGATAATATTGGTGATTAAATATTTTTTTAAATGAATCAAATTTAGATTTTTGTAAACAATTTTATAAATTGAGTAAAATTTATCATTCCTCCAGGGAAAAGTGTCTTTTCAAAACATTTTTATTATTCTCTAGCTTGCCATGTACCATGTTTTCTCCTGTAGAAGGACGTTTGTGCCGAAAGCTAGAGAATAAAAATGTTTTGAAACGATATTTTTCCCTTGAGGAATGATTAATTTTACTTTATGTTGATACAAGGGATTATTTATTAGAATTTTATAAAAAGTTGAGATTTTATAAAAGTATGAATACAATTTCGAAAATAGAGCAATCCATAAATCTTGAATTAATAAAGCAAATATTGGTTCAAAGATTCATTTATTTTACCAATATTTCAATTGGCTGAACACATTAAATATGTTATAATACCTTGATAAAGGTTGACGTTCAGCCAACTGAAATATTGGTTAAATAAATGATTTTTTGATCCAATATATGGCTTTTTAATTAAAATAAATAAATAAATACACATATAAATCGCATAGTAATAATGAAGAGTAAAGCATTTCCTTATTGTGAAACTGAATGTGGATGTTGGCTTGTATTAACTGTCGAATAAATATAAGATATAATCGTTGATTTTAGAAATACTCGTTCTTGATTGAACAAGAAAAGCTCACCACGTACGGGTGTCAGGCTGTTGACTCTCATCAACGCGGTGCAAGCTATACCTCAGAGAGAGAGAGAGAGAGATTGAAACTACTTTTTTTGTATCGTTCATATAAATTTATATAAAATACACTTATGTAAAATTAAATAATTTTTATAATTTTATTTTAGAATTTTCTTTTCTGTTTGAAAAGCTCAACCTTTCAGTTTAATTTTGTTTGTAGTCTTGTTTATTAAATTGTGTGTGTATATAAAATGAATTGTATATAAGCTGCTAAAATGTATTTAGGCGCAAGTATCCCAGGCTTGGACATCGCGTCCGATATAAAAAATAAGTTTATATAAAGGTTAAATATAAAATAAATGAATAGATATAAATAAATAAGATTAAATAATAATATATTATTATTTATAGATAACATATAAAATCAAAGGATTTAAAAGCACGAATATTTCTTTTATACATAATACAAACTTCTACTGCCCTTACTGCGATGAAAAAATATATTGGGAGGGCTTGGCTCATCAGTGGTGAACCCTCCCAGAGGTTTCGCCAATATATAGATTAATAAGTATAAAATATATAATTGATAAATATACATATATATATCGTATATTTTAAACGGTATAATAATGACACTTTTAGCATATGTCACATATCTTCCAATTAGTTAGAGCCGATACTTTATAAGATCATACCCTTCTATTAAAATGTACACTGTTCCTATTTGCTACCACCCCCATATTTTTATATATGCTATATCTTTATCAATATAACCTGTACACCCTTATTTGTATTTAAACTAATACTGGTGACGTCAAAATAAAAAGCCAAAAGGAGCGGTCAACTTGGGACAGATGCAGGCCAGAGGGGAGTAAATAGACGACGTCCAGATGGGGGCCCCCTCCAGAGACTTTTTATAGACGACGCCTATCAACAGGTTTGAGCAGGGGGTCATCGGCAGTATGTTCTATAGTGTGTCCATCGGCAGACCGATTCTGTCTCTCTCGGTCTCTCTCTCCATGTCTCGGTGATAGGCATCCAAGTTTGTGTCATGGCCTCTATCTCTGTCCTGTGGGCTGTCCCCGATCACTCTCGATGCTAACATCGAGACCTGCCTCTTGTCTACGTGTGGCAAGAACATCAATACTCGCCTCACGTACACGACTGCCAGTTTATCCATAGGACGACAGGATCATTTGCCGTCAGATATTAAATAAATAAATATATATATATTGTTACGTGTAAGGCCTCTAAGCGGTTAAAACCTCCGCCAATAGATGGCGCTTTCGCCGGATTCCCTTGCTGGCTGATGAGGGAGTCGCCGACTGCTGTGGTCCCGTTTCCTGGGGAGTTTGGATGTAAATACGCTTTTGTGTTGGCCCCAGGATGTAGGGTCATGTAAATACCCATTGTCTGTTGTTTTATTTAGATTTAATGTTAGTAATAGATTACAATAAAAGACAAATGCTTCTAGTCTCCGTGTCGCCTCCTGTCGTTATTATCGCCACTGCCATCGTCACCGGGCTACTGTAGCTGCTACTACTCTTCTGGTAAGTCTCTCGTGTCCCCCCACCAGTGGTAAGGCCGAGAGATACTGCCAGAGGAAGGGAGTTTCCACAGGAGAGGTGGAACTCAGGAAGTCTTTGGGTGGCGTGCGGGAAAGGCCGCAAGGAAGAGCAACCGGAGCCCGAGTAGGTGAACCACGAACGGAAGAAGCGCGTGGTCGCAAAGAACCAGAGGGTAAACACGCGACAATATATATAATCTAAAATGTCTTCATGTACATTTAATACTTTGTGCAACACGAGAGAGATATATTTTAATATGATTATCGTTTTAAACTTGATTATAACGCCTCTGTTCTAAAATTAATAACTTTAAATTAATTCAAAGTCAAGGAGAGAAAGTATAATCGAATAAAACAATGAAGATACACCTTAAACTAATATTAATTCTTATCTTAAAGTAGAAAGTTGATATTTTAATATCGTAAATTTAATAATATTTCACACACACATAGAAAGGTAAACTGATATTATATTTTTACTAATTATAAAAGATAAAATGGTCTTTTTTTGTAATCTATTCTATAAGGCATTGTTCTTCCAGGGTGAATTACTTCTAAATATATATAATATTTGTATTTTTTAAAATCATATATATTGATATTTATAGGTATTTATGCTTTTAGTGTGTGTTTAGTGCTGATATAATAATGATAATGCTATTATTTCTTATGAACCCCGATGTCCAAAATTGAGTAAATAAAAACCCAAATTTTTTTTCAAACAATTACCTCTTTAAATATTATGGTGTACCAATAATTGAATCTATGGGTAATCAATCTAGCTTTATTCACCTATAAATCTAAAGGAATACGTCAAATATCTCAAATATACCTTAACTAAAGCAGCATATATTCAAGAAATATATGTCAATAGAGGGTATATTATATTTTGGATATAATCACCTGGATCAGTATACACGTATTTATATACATATTATACACATATATACATATAAACGTATTATATGAATACTTCTATTTTAAAAAGTAGATAGTAAATTGCTTTTCTCGAATACACACAATACTTTACAATTTGATTTGATTCAACTAAATTTGCATGCCGGGCCTTTGTACATATATCAATTGTGTTGCTATTTTTGTTTATCTTTTCATCTAACTAACTTGCATATACTAATTCTGTACATATTTAAAATATCTTTCTTTTTTTACAATTTATTTTGTTGTTTATCTTTGAAGTGCAAGTGTCCCTAAGGGGACATAGCTATCCAAATCGAAATAGAGAAATAAAAAGTACAAAATCATGGGTCGATGTGTTTCTTTAAAGGTATTTTATTTAACTGAGCTTTTGAGAATTTCTAGGTAAACATCTTTATTCCTTACTGCTGTAGAAGGGCAAGTATAGGCTCGATATTCGGTTGAATAAATTCCTCACATTTGCTCTATTTATTATTTTTTTCTTAGGTAGTTTTTATATTAGTAACAATCATATAACCTTTACACTTAACTCCATGCTAACTAACAGGTTTTGGAGAGGTAGTCTTAAGGTGTTATAAATAATATTTTCCCAAAATATGAAAATATATTTAAAGCTAATTTTAAGGTGTAGGATAACAAGCTCTAGCCTGTTTCCCTAAAGCAGCACATGCTCTATCCGAATCAGTCCAGATAATTCCGTTGTTTTGAAAGTGTAAATGCAAATATCATGTATAAATTTAATTAACATTATAAAATCTTAAATTACTCTTAAACCAACTAATTAGCTCATTAAATAAAACACCCAAATGTTCTACATTATTTAAAAGAGTTTATGCCCGTTTAATTAAATGTCTTATGTAATTGTTACATTCTAAATTCAATTTGGTAATTTAACTCACTAACAGGAATATAAAGCAGAAATTCCTTAACTACTTCTAGGTGTATATTTCCTGATGTGTGTGTTCTATGTTGATTGATAATTAAATATTTATTTAAGAAATAACGAATTAGAAATATTCAATTTATATTTTATTATAATTTAATTATAATATTTTATATTACATTCGAAGTTAGATAATTCGAAGCCCGAGGGACCAAAAAAATTCGAAATATCCAAAAATTCGAATTAAAAACGGAAATTCTATTTATAGAAAATTCTGATAAATATTGGAATTAAAACTATCCGAATTATACAAGTTCTAATAATTTTAAATTATCAATGAGTTATATAAAATATTTGATTTTTAGAAATTAATTTTAAAAGATTCAAATTTTTATATATTAATCATATTTTCCTTTCTTCTTTAATGGACTGTCTGATAAATTATTTTTTATCTAAAATGAATATCGAAAATTGATTATTACTATGATATACGCCTTAATAGACTTAATCTTATAATGCAGACCCAGGTGGCGGATAGGGTGGAAATTAAATATGACGTTTAGCTACGGAAATCATGGAGTAGATAGAAGGATGGTCTAAACCGTTGGTTTTCGACCGCTACGACCCGGGATCGAACCCCGCATCGAGCACTTTTTTATAATTGAAAAAATAAAATGTGCTCCAATGTCCCACGATTCTTGCAAAAGTCAAACCCCACCAGCGAGTGCAAGTAATCAAACGGGGTTCTAACACATTTGTAAGTGCAAAAGTCGAACTGCTTTTGTCATGTGTAGACATGTGGTGAAATTACAGTAAAAACAGTCTACATACCATATATATTATGGCCTGTACCACATGTTCTAGAGATAATAATTTTTAAAAGCTACGAAAATAAAATGAGCGATTCCCCAATATCAACCTCAATTCCTAACAGATTGCGATGGGCTAGCTTGTATTTAGGCTAGAACTATTTAAAAAAAAAACGAAAAATATCAATAAGGATTCCATTTAAACGGTGAAATTATGTGTCGCTTTTAGAAGTAAGCCCTATTAAAACAGCTGCTGCATCTGAATCCATTTAAGGGTAAGCAGCTAGGGATTTTATGTTAGGAGAGACCTCATCTGAACCTAAGTCGATATGTTACAGTATGGAATTAATATGATTCTACCCATTATAAAGTACCCATCGCCTTCATTGCCTCATAATAGGAAACCGAATTAAGAGAAAATAAGATATAGTGTGGTGTGTGTGTGTGTGATAACGATGTTTTGTGGGTCCGGGTTATTTTTGAACTGTATCGAAATCTCAGTCAACCAATCGGTTATAAGTTCATCAGGAAATATCTTAGCTCAGTGGTTAAATAGAGAATTGAAGTACACGCACTATATAGAATATACGAATTAGAGTTTTTAATATGAAAAGTTGCGGAAGTATGATTATCAGGTACAAAATGTTGTACCTTCCCTTTAAAAATGAATCAAAAAGTACAGAACGCGTTATGATGGTTATAAAGAATGAGCCACAACACCACTTTTGGGAAATTCAGCAGAAGGCAAACCTGTATATAATAAAATCAGACTTTCGCCCATTTTAATGGGTAAGGGGCCACTTTTGGTACATTTATTTATTTATGCTTATGAGGTGATACAGCAGCGTATTTACAATTAGAGAGGAGACAAAGTGAATTAAATCTATAAAAAAGAAGTGAGGACATATCGGTCATTAAAGTCTGAGAGGCAAGGCCTTCAGCCAGTTCAGGGCTTCCGGGGTGACAGAATGGAGATTGGAGATTCCTCCATTGAATTTGTACAGCGGGCAGTCATCTAGTATATGGGACATTGATTGTGGGACGTTGCAGGCACAATTTGGATCTTTGGTGTAGCCCCATAACTTCATCAGCTCTGCACACCTTCCCTGACCTGTCCTAAAGCGGTTTAGAAGCACCCATTCTCGTCGAGGGAGGGAAAAACCTGGGATCTTGACACTTTTGGTACATGAATATCATACTCACGAAATTTCATATTGTAGTCTAGGCAGAATTCAGACTTGTCACTTATTCAGCTCAAGCATTAATTTGGCCAATTCGATAGATTCCGTAATTAAGCTCGTAGGATGCTATGGAATCGAAGCCCCTCCTATACTGATGACGGCCAAAACCCTGAAACAGTGGTATCCAGGATGTGTTTTAGACAGAATTTATCAAAATTGGTGTTGTGGCACTTTATTTATCATCATTAGTACGTTGTGTACTTGGAAGATAGACAAACTGATTGTTTTATTACTTTTATAAAGGGAGAGATGTTACTTTAGTACATGAATATAATCATCCCGCAATTTTATGATATAAATATATATGTAAAACACGTCGGAGTTGAAAAATTAAATCACTTCGAAAAACACTTTACCAAAACTGGTGTTATCAAGACACGAGACATCTTCTGGAGTGCCCAATTTTCCGAGATTTTAGGGAAAATAGATTTGGTCGTATTGGACAGCTTGATGAATTTGTAGACAAAAAAGAAAAGTATAAAAATTTTGATAAATTTTGTAAATACATATACAACTTTCTCTTGAATTGGAAAAAAGAGAAGGAATCTCAGAAAAAAAAAAAAGAACTGCGATGCTTGCTCTGTGTGTTTTGCTTTGTTGTTTGTTTTTCTCTTTGGACAATTTTCTTTAGTTAATTTATGTAAAATAATGAATTGAACAGGATTGTATATAGCCGAATTGCTGTAATGCAGTGAAAGGTATTGACGCAAATATCTCTGAGTTTGGGATATCGCGTTTCATGATGTTAATAAAGTTACTAAAGTTACTAAAACTGGTGTTATGGTATATTATTTTCTATCATTTTTTATTACCTTTTTACTTGAAAGATAAGCCAAATGATTGTTTTAATACATTTTTAAAAGGAGAGGTGTCACTTTTAGCGCATGAATAATATCATTCCGCAACTTATGATTTTTATATATATATTTTTTCGAAAATAGAGCAATCCATAAATAAATCTTCAATTAAAAAGGCATATATTGGATCCAATATATGCATTTTTAATTAAATATATATATATATATCATGAACACGCCGAAGTTGAAAAAATATTCTCTTCAGAAAATTGAGAGAAGAAATCACAATAGCAGAAAGTAGTACAAAGCCTTTTTGTGTGAGTAAGATAAAGAAAGATAATGTAAAATTTGCGAATCCAATTTTAACAAATCCTGCTCCTTGGATATTCTCCCCTTGTCTCTCTTAGAGATTTCGTGTTAAGGACTGCCATTGTTTATATGGAAATAAATACCTTGGAAGATCTTAGAAAGGTTTGACTTATCTCCCCCACACATAACTAAGAAAGAATAGTTTTTATTTACCTTTATATTTTTAGAAAAATTTTAAACAAAGAGAATATTAACTATTTTTTAAAACATGTTTGTCAGGATTCTTGTTTTTATTATTTTCAACATAATTAAAACGAGAATATAACACAAAATGTAAAATATTGTGTATTTTATGCACTTCTTGGAATGGAAATGGAAAACTGTCATTTTTATACACACAGCTTTATTAAGATCAATGATCTTATACAGATTTAATGCTTTTACCACCATTTTTATATGTAATATCAAATTTTTGGACTATCGACATTTTTGCAAAGTTTAATTCTAATATTAGGGTTAATCTATGTCATCAAGTTGTTGAGTATCATCAAATATTTTATGGTCATTTTTAGTAGATAATCCCTTGTTTTTTATAGTTTTTATTCTAAAATTTGAATAATGAGAGGATATATAATAGTATATTGAAGATTAGAGAGTAATTAATATATCGATAAATAGAGTAACTATAGTACGAAAGTAAAAATAGAGGCTGCCTAGCTTACATTCATATTTCTTGAAAATGAAGATACTTCGGTAAGTAAATCTTTTTATTACCTCGACCTTTCGACAAAAATCTTTAATTCTCGTCAGGAGCAAACAAAATATTTTTTTCGAAACGTAGAGGTAATAAAAATATTTACTGGCCGAAGTATCTTTATTTCCAAAAAATTAGAAAGTGTTTATATTAGAATTTAAAATAATTCACTTGAGAGAGGATGATTTGAGGCGACTTGCTCATCGATATATATTCGGAGAATAAAAATTTTAAATACATAATTTATGCATTTTTTCAATTTTCCTGTAATACTATCTAAACAATATATTAACAAAAATAAAAAAGAAACATTAGCTCGCTAATACAAATCAAAAATTAAAAAAAAAAAAACGAAATAAAAAGTAGACATTTTATTTCGTATCCATAACCTTTTGCGACACAAATATAGCTAAAAATGATTATGTTTTTTTAATAAATATAATTTGATGAATTATGATTAAAAACACTTTCCAGCAGGGGTTCGGCAGTGACGCGTCATATGCTGTATATGAAATGAATAAGCAAAGAAAATAGTTTAAAGAGAAAGGGAAAAATTACAGAACCATAGTCTTCCTTTTTTAATACTTATATATACAGGGCCGTTGAGATATATCCATAATTATTTATTAACTGCCCTCTAGCGGTTGTTGAGTGCATACTTGCGAATTACTTATCTAACGTGGAGTTCATACCGTCACGAGGCATATAGAAACGTTCAAACATCCAAGAACATGAGTCAGGAACAAGACAGAAAAACAGCAATCCTTGCGTCCTTTGGGGCCAGAAAGTGTATATGGGTAGTCAGCTCTTGACAATTCCGCTTCCAGCCTGGCCTGCCAAGAGCTGCCTGGCATATGCGACGTGATCGTCGTCAGCAAAGCGAAGGACTTTTAGGGACCTCACCTCGATAGGATTTCTTCTTTGATCAAGGAATCTGCTTCACAGAGCCGGTCGTGATGACTTCAGAGGTAGTTTCAATGGCCATTCGTAGATGATCAATGACAAGCGCACAGCATTGTCCAAAGAAGTAGAGAATCTATTGCCATGTGGAAAATTAGGAAAGACCAACTCCAGTATGACACAGCAATTTATTTAAGGCAATAACAAATTATGAATGATAAAAAAAAGACGAGCAATCGGAAATTCACAGAGTAGCAAAACGCAAACATAAAAAATGATACTCTGTTGATGAAAATAATAAATTATTTGCTACAATATTTAACATTTTAAAATATGTGGCTCGGTATAATTGATTTTAAAATAAAAAATAAATATATATTTGGGTGTTTATAAAAAAAAGGTCAATTACTCATAATATTTAAATATCATTACTTTATAATATTGTGACTTTTTATTGCCATTTAAGTTCTCGCTCATAGCTGATTTCTAGCTTAAATTTCGCAATAATATTCTTGACGAGTTAGGTAGTTTAAAACAGATAAATCATGTTGTTCAATTATTGAGATATGATTGAGGCAACTGAATTCTATGGTAACCCACTGCCATCTATCGATATAGTACAAACAATCATATTTAGTATATTTTCTATTTATAAAAAATATAAATACGCATTCAAAATGTTTTTTTTTTTCAAATATATTATTATATAGATATGTACGTGTGACAGAAGAGGTTATGTTTGGGTTAAGGTTAATGAACAGTGTAGAATTAATTTAGAATTTAACCGTCTCAAATGCGACTGGCTAAGACACAATTACAATAATTTTAATCCATTTTATAAATATTATTAGTGTTAGGTTTATTATTATTATTATTATTGTTGTATTTATTAATAATTATAATTCATATTCATAGAATTTTATTGTTACTTATCATCATTCTTTTTGTTGTTTTTTTCTTCTTCTATTTTTTGTGTTAATATAGTCTCTTTTTTCTTTTGTGTTAAAAAATACAACTAAATCGTATTAAATCTTAGTGTAATTCCTTTTTGTTGTTTGAAATAAATCGAATTGAATCGAAGTGAGTCAGCTCGTTCTTTCTAGAAGAAAGCTCGTAGAAAACGTGCTAACAATTAGTAAACGTTACCTTTCTATATACTATTGGGAAAATATGATATTCTCGTAGAAGAGAAAGAAGGCTGATAATTAAGATTTTTTTATTACTTAAAAGTGTTTATCAATAAGGAAGGACATGAATTTGGATAAATTGAACTTGATAAAATATATATACACCAGCAGCTCACGCCTATCAGCGGCCTGCCCTATCCAATAACCGCTAGCCAACCTACACAATCTAACAAAGCTGCGATATATAGTCCGAGATACAAATTTGCATAGACATTTTTATAACAATATGTGAATTACAAGAATATTATATGTCATAGAAAAATATCTCTGAATTCCACTTTCAACATATATTTTAGAGGAGAATTTTTCTATTTTCAATTTACAGAAAAAAAAAACCTTTATCGCAAATGAGTATTGCAGCACGTATGCGTATTTCATACGTAATCTTGTTTGTATATTTATGAATAAAAACTTGAACTGAATATAAGAAATCGTCACAGTTCAAACTTTATCACAAAATAACCCTTGAGGATAAAAAAATGGAGAAGCGTAATGAGAATTATGTATTCGGAGAAAATGGAAACACCTTGTTTACATTGGACGAAGCGTGTGGATTTTGTCACATCACACGGAAAATCCCAGAGATACCTACATAAAAGATGTCTATCAGAAACACCAAATTGTTCCTGCAGAGAAACTGAACAGAAGTGATACAACGATTGTTCCCTGATCTAAATGATTTAACTCTCTTATATCATCCACTTACATTTTCTGTACTCTGTAGATTAATACATTTGAATTTGTAAAGATTTTTAATTCAAAGTTCTAATTTGTTTGTTTTCTCTGTAATAGGCGCGAACATTTCAATATCGCGCCTTGTTGATTAATAAAAAAAAAAAATCAGGTGGGTTTACCTCAATAAATTAAACACTGCCCTGTTCAATTTAATACGTTGAAAACGACTTTAAAAGCATAAGAGACTGGGTTCTCTAATGAAAATATTGATTTTCTAAATATTTTATGTATTTTATCTGGTGTTTACTCAAATGGAAAGCTCAAGATTAGTAAGGCAGAGAGAGAGAGGTTAAAATATCTATTGATAATATTATCAGAGAGAAAAACTAGAGCCCCTCTTTGTACGGAGCTGTGAGCAGCGGAGTATGAATCCATCAAGATCAAGCCTTGAGCCATTCGCCGAGTTCAACTCTGAATTCCACGGTCCATAAACAAATTCCCATTAAATTTCACCTGCTACCGCCTTTGTGAGCTTCGGTACACTGGGACTCCAAATAAAAAAAAAAACGATAAAAAATAAACTCTTGAAAGTTCATAAATGTTACATATATTTCCTATCTTACAACTTCTCATATAAAATTTATTTTAAAAATATACATATCGAGCCTAAAATTTAAAAGATGTGATGTCATTGACAGTAAAGATAAATAGTTAATTTTGCAATTTCAGAAGAGACAAAACGAGTCTTCTCAATATTTATAAATAATAATAATAAAGTTAACTATTTTTAGATATTATATGCTATTATACATAATTATCTATACAATAATTAAAAGCATGTTTATTTAAACAATAATTTGTTAAATGAGAGGTTAGCTGTAATACATACAGGTAATGTGCAATTTTCAAAACTTTTGTCTCATACAAGTTTTTGTTCAAAATTTGCCGTGAGAAACGAAATTTGAATAAAGGGATATTGAATATTCCATCGTCAAAACCATTGGAAAGAAGTTAACGAAAAAGCATCAAGTCATACGACTCGGTGAATCAGCTTCTCGCTGTGACAATTAGTCTGGTCAATATTGGGGTTTGGATATTTCACTCTCTCTTTATCATTACCAGTGGTTATATCTTCTCCTCTTGTACACATCTGGATCATTAAATAACGATAAAAGTTTAATAGAAAAAAAAACAAAGAAGGAAACAAATTTTTACAGGTATACACATTCAAATTGAACTCTTTTTTTATATTCTAAAAATTAATTCTCAAGAAACCATCTGACATTTTTTTTTTCAATAAAAATGGCGACCAAAACAAACCGTTGCACCAAGTATGAAATGCGAGAAGTAAAACCTTTTATTTATCATGAAGGAATTAAACCATTGGAAATTTACTCCAAAATGAAAGCTGTTTTCGGTGAAAAATGTATATCTCAAAATATATTTTTGAATGGGTTAGAAAATTTAAAAGCGACATAGAAAGTTTGGATGAAGCACCGCGACCTGGCGCCCCGGTCAAGGTTAGTGATGATGCAACCACCTGGGCCATTGACGAGATGATACAGAACGATCGTAGCATTATCATTAGAGTTTTTTCTGCCGAACTTAACCAACTCAAAGAATAATTACAAAACATTTAAGGTACAGAAATACTTGCCTCGGCTTCTCACAAAGGAAATGAAGGAAAAACGTCTTAACGCTTGTAAAGGGCTTTTGGAACATTATGAAATTGAGGGTGAGAGTTTTCTTTATAGAATAGTGACTGGAGACGAATAGCTCTCTCTCTCCTTTACCACCAATCAAAATGCACAGATTTATATCAAATAAATATTACTTTTAATATATAAAAACTGTGATATAAGGTTTGTTTTAATAGTATCCTTCATAGAAAATGAAAATATTAAGACCCAAATTTTATTTTATACATAAATCAAATTCATAATGTCTTTCCTGCGATGAAAAATATTGAGAGAGTGAGCTCATCAGTGGTGAACCCTCCCACACAGCGGTTTCATCTATTTAATCCACCAGACCGTTTTTTTAGAGCACTAATATTGTATGTGATCATCCTGCTTATATATGCTACACTGAAGGGCGAATTCTCATAAATGGTATTTAAGTAAACTATGGACATAAACTTTTAGGACAGTAGAATTACAAACAATATTTGCATTGAACAATGCTCTTTCACAAACAATAAGGACAAAGCTAGTTAGGCATAAATTAATATGATGCAATTACGTGCCATATTTATATAGCAAATGAATAAATTTAGACGCGAATGCTTATTTAACACATGAATCAAATTTTACTACTGTCCCTCCTACGATAAAAAAAAACTTTTTTATATTTATTTATTTTACCATTAAAAGTTTTATTCTAAATTAATGATATTTCAATGTTAAATGTTTCCACTTTTTGAATAATTAATTAAATAGTAATAAATCATTTATTCAAAACATTTTCTTTCATGGAAGTATTACAAAATAAAAACGCGATTTGAATAAATTTATATTATTTGAAACACAAAACAAATTAAACTTTAATAAGATAATAAAGAAGCGCCTAAGTTTATTTCTATCATCACAAATAAAAGCAATAAATTATTCAAAATTAAATTTTAAATAACCTTATTCTGATTAATTCTTGAATTATTTAAGAAAAATAAAGAAATTCTAATAGGTAATGAGATGCTTTTATTTATTTATATTTGATCGATCTCTGCTACGAATAAGTATTTTTTATATTGACAACAATGTAATGCTGTAAAAAATAGGAACTTACCCTCTATTATTAATTTGTTTATTTTTTCTTGGATGTCTGTTTTGCACAAGTTGAATCTGGTTAGAACGATGTATGTAAATTAGATGATTCTTTTGTTGCCTTAAATACGAGGTAATTAACTCGTTTCTCTCTCTATATCTAAAAATATTCGAAGTTTAATAAATTATTTTTATAAATCTGAGAGTTGTCTTCAAATATAATCCAACAAATGCTATTCATAAAAATTTATATAAATTATATTGGTGTGTGTACGCTGGCGTGCATCAGACTATATTACAGCTAATTATAATACGAATAATATAATAAAGGGTGGAATTTATATATATATATAAATATATATAATTAAATTGATAATTCTAAAATTTTTGTGAGCGAAATATATGGAATTGTCTTTAAAATATTTTAATTGAACGTGAGTTTTTTGGTATAACTTTGTTCTGCGAGCCATGATAAAGAAAATGTTATTATTGGGAATTATGTTCAAGAATACAGGATATTGTCATACTGGATTGTGATGTCTGTTCTATCTATTGATTATTTTTCGTGTTTATGTTATATATCAATGTTTTCAGGAATAATCTTTGTTGCTTTTTTCTATGTCGTGGTAATAAACTATTGCATGTTTGATATCAAATGTGTGCAGTTGTGTTGATGAATTAAAAATCTATCGTTTTTTATATCTTTTAATTCGTTTAGGTTCTGCTCTAGACTGAGCTGTATTGTTCTCCTCTCATTTTCTCCTACACCTGAAGTACCTTGGTCACATCTGAAATAATATATAAATTGAGAATGAAGGAGGTATCTGGTTTATCACTATTATGTGTGGTAAGAATGATTGTTACCTTACTTCTCGAGAAAATCCAGAATATATCATCAAGGGATATCTTCCATAATATAATGTCTGGCCCATGTTGTATATTGATTCATCTGTCAACACGGGACATGACCAATTCTGTTATCATCATAGATAGGGAGCTACCTATGGGTAAGCCCCAAATTTGTTGGAACAATTGTCAATCAAACGAGATAACAATCATCTCTAAACGCATTCTATATAGTTTTAAATCCTGCTTATTGTGGTTATGTCGATGTTTAGGTCTATCGTAAATTCTGTGACATTATCAATGTTGGTGTGAATCAGGGTATTTTGACATCACATAATACTTTTCATCACGGCTCATAGAATATAATATCATTTACCCCTCCCGTTTAAAATAAATATTTTAAAATTAATAGCACATATTTTATTCACAAAAATATCATATTATCTATGTAATTCCATATATATTTCACCCTATTTTATTATCTAGATTATAATTAGCTGTTTATATATATATATATTTAAATTAAAAAGGCATATATTGGATAAAATATAATTTAATTTACCAATATTTTAGTTGGATGAACGCCAACCTTTATCAAGGTGTTATAACATATTAATATATATTTTATAGTGTGTTGCACGACCGCTTGTACATCCCAATTCTGTAAATTTATTTAGTTTGTTGTCATATATTCATTATTATTTGCCCGCAAATATGAAAACTTTCCCAAAATCTAGAAACATTTCACAAAACAAATTGAATAAATAAAAGAAACTCTATATCTAAAAACCAATTTTCTTTTTTAAAGAAAAAACTTGAGTAACTATTGTTCTTATAAAAAAATATATATCGTTAATATTTGATATCCTTTTCTATCATACATATTAATTGAAGCAAAACTATTATTGTATTGGGATAAATATTTGAAAACCAAATACTTGTATTGATTTCCAGTAGTAAAATGTGTAAGTAGAGACCTCTACAAATAAACTTAGGTACTAGTGGTCTAGGTACTGGAGGAATGAATTATTCCGAACGTTATTTCCCATTTTAAAAAAGCAAACAACGTCAATTTCCCAGGGAGGTAGTTTTTCATCAGATTACAAATTGAGTTTACAAAATGTAAAAGCTACGTAAAAATAACAACGCAAATGTGAATAAAATAGTTCAAAAGTTAAATTGTACTGGAATCGAATGGATACATTGTCATGGAATCAAATGGATAAATTGTCATGGAATCAAATGGATAAATTGTCATGGAATCAAATGGATAAATTGTCATGGAATCAAATGGATAAATTGTACTGGAATCAAATGGATAAATTGTCATGGAATCCAATGGATAAATTGTCATGGAATCAAATGGATAAATTGTCATGGAATCAAATGGATAAATTGTCATGGAAAAAGTCATCTTCTGATGGTGCAACTAAATTTTGCTGAACACTTGCGCCATCTGTCGGAATAAACATCAACTGATAATTGGTTTTTAATTATTACAGAATTGTTTCATATTGATTAGCGTTCTCACACACTTCTGGCCTTAAATACTCGTTTCATGATTTTTCAGGATGCCTGCTGACTAGTTTTTTTTTATTGTTGATGTACAGCTTGCACCACCTTGACGAGTACAGCCTAAAAAACGTACGTAGTTTACTTTTATTGTTTAATCAAAATTGAATATTTGGCCAAATTGGAAAAATTGAAAATTAACGATTAGTTAATATCCATTGCGACAACGGCGCAAGACATCAGCAACTTTTAGTTCCCGATCAGGAGGTACTCTTTCCTTAATTTATTTACCTGGTCCAAGTACAATATTTCACTTTTGTTTTATTTTTTCACATTGTAAAAGAGTTAACAAGTATTAAAGGTTACGTTTAAACGACGCGATAAATTTATATTTTTAATACATTAACAGAAGTTTCAGTTGTGAAGTTTTAAGCATCTCTATCGAGGATACTGAACTATTTATGTTATAATGCACTAGCGCGCCATCTGTTATGAAAATTCGAAACTATTTTAGACACGTAAGATTATTTTTGAAATTAAGTAAGGGCAGTAGAAATTGTTTAATTTCAGAGATAATCATACGCGTCTAAAATAGTTTCGAATTTTCATACTGAACTATACAACAGTGATCCATATACCAACATTTTCGTTATTATTTGCTCTATGTGTAACACCTACTGTATTTTTATTCTCCAAATATTAGTAGTTTTATTTATTTTTAAATTTATTAAATTTTCCAATCGTAGATTTTTTGCTCTCAAATTTAATTCTATTTATCATCACCAAATTACCTTGATTTCAAAACATGTTCGTTTGAATTATTGATTTCTTTTAAATTCTAATGATAGACATTCCGTGTTTCTGATTCAATTGTTAATTACCTCTATTAAATTTGTTTGAAGAATACTTTTTCACAAACAAAAACCGCAAAAAGTCAATAAATATTTTAATATATCTGTTAAATTTCAGAGAGTAATCGGATTCCAATATCAACACGCATACACATATACATAATACACTAACAGAGTTTGTAGTTGCAAAGTTTTAAGCAATCTGCTCCAAAGATACTAAACTATACATAATGATCTATATACAAAATTCCGTTATTTTTTACTTCGAGTGTCAAACTTATTTTATCTCCAAATATTTTTAGTATTTATTTTTAATTTATTTTATTTTCCAATCGTAGATTTTTGTCTTCCATATTTATATCATTTATTTATCATCACTATATAGCTTTGTTTTTAATTTTTTTACAAGCGAAAGGCGCTGTCAAAAGTCAATAATTACTTAATTTATGTCATATTTCAGTAATCTGATTCCAATATCATTAATAGCAATGTATGTACTCTAAATTATTTTAATTCTCCAAATATTAGTTATTATATTTATTATAAATTTATTCTCAATTTTCTAATGGTAAACTTTTACTTCGTATATTCATCGTCACCCAAATGCTTTGTTTTAAAACGAGTGCGTTCGTATTATTGAATTTTATTATTTATTTTTGTAGATATTTCATGTTTCTAAATCAATTTTTGAATACCTTTTTGCTTATAATCAGAATTTCTTCTCTGTGGAAATTTTCTTAGGGGATCTACTCTGGATACCCAGGATTTATCCGTGGTTGTATCTGCCCGAATGTATATACTTTGCTTAGAAAGTAGTTTATTTAACCTTACCTGAAATGTTGCCTTTAAGAAATCAGATTATACACATTACCATCATTAAGCCACCCTCTATACTCTTAATTTGTCTTCGCGGGCTCTTCGGATAAACCCGGGGATTGCCAAGGTCAAACTCAGATGGTATAAATATATTCACTGTATTAAATATAATTACAAAAACACGAGGAGATACATTTTAATTCATTTATCCAACATTGTTTATTTGTTCTAACATAATAAATTTTGACAATATAGTCAATGAAAATTAATTCGAATATTATAAAAATATATTGAATTTCAATGTTATTTTTCTGATTAATTAAGATAAAAAATTTATAAGCATTCAAAATATTGTATTTTGTTAATGGATATACAGAAAACCAATAATATAAATCTTAGAATATGCAAGCTATATATAGAGTGTACCTCTCCCAAAATTAAAGATATTAATGAGTAAAAAGGTTTGTTTTTTTAATAGTAACTAGATTTTATTCCGTAGTCCCAACAATAACTCTTCACACTTTCAAAATTTCCTGAAAAAAAAAGAAACTTTTTTATCAATACAGCTTTTTTTTAAATCTAACTTCACTTTAATTTGATGTTAATTATCCCCAAAATTAAAAGAAGAAAAATCCTAAATAAAAATTTAAAATTTTAAAGAAATTTTTAATTTAAAGATAATGAATTTTCACAAACTATCTTTATTTTTGTAGATAGTTGTTTTTAATCTCTTCCACAACTTTTTATATACACTGCGCGACATTTAAAAAGGAACAGCAAAAAAATAGTAGCCAAAAAAATATGCAAATTTCAGGGTGGACGCGCCTAGATTGCTCAAATAAAAACTAGATAACGCATAGGTTTGGGTTTATTTTGACAGAAGATAAAGCCTTTCAGTATTGGGAATGATATTTCTGTTAACTCTCGCATATAGATATTTTTATTAAAAGATAAAATAGAGAGAGAAAGATTGAGCCACATATATATTTAATTAAAAGGCATATATTGGATAAAAATAAAATTTTTCACCAATATTTCAGTTAGCTGAACGCCAACCTTATTCAAAGTATTATAGCATATTAATATGTTATATTACCTTGAAAAAGGTTGGCGTTCAGCCAACTGAAATATTGGTAAAATAAATGATATTTTGATCCAATATATGACTTGTTAATTAAATATCTATCTATGAATTGCCCTATTTTAAAATAATGTATATATTTGTTATAAAAAAGTGAATTCTGTTTATTTTGATTATCTTGAGGATTATGCTATGGTAATGCAGTCGTGGTTAAAATCTTGAAAGTATAATAATAAAATTATTGAAGATTAGAAATAGCTTTAATTGAGATTATGGAATATAGAAAACATAATTTGAGAAAGGTATGCCTGACTTAAGGCGTAAGAATAAAAAAAATGAAAAACTTATTTACATAATTTACAAAATATTTGAGCCGGCCATCGGGAAATAACAACAAAAGAGTTTATATAGTTAAAACGGCGACCTCTGGTGGTCGTCTAAACAGAGTTTTTTTTTCTCTTTAAATTTTAATTATAAAGTAAAATAATATCTCAATATAACATATATACTTATTATTTCATAAAATAAATATTTTTTAGGAAATATAACAATTTTTTTGCCGTTCTTTGCTATGTTCTAATCAAGGGGCGCATGTAGCAATCAACACCCTCCAGGCGCTATCGAGAGAAAAGAACGACCACTTCAGAGTAGACAATATTTACTGTGAGCAATAGAATTGGCGATGTTTACGTGACCAGGGCCAATTATTATTTTGTCCTCGAGGAAACGATGGCCATTCACGTGCGCTTCATCCTGATAACATTGTGTGAGAGCTGTGTTATAACAATATTTTACGAAATGTTATCACCAATATAGCCTCAGGTAATCCTCCTAAGCTACAAAAAGATGAATAGCTATAATCCTATTTTAATAAAATATTTTAGAATTTGTTTTTAATTTTAAACGATTGTAAACGTATAATTTATAAAAGTGTATTATATATGAAATGTTTAATACATTTTATTATTTTTATTGTCATAAAAAGCACGAGGTCCAAGGGACTATTGTGCTGTGCTAGTAATATTTACATATATTTGATTAATTATTTACACGATGGATTAGTAGTGTTTTGTAAATTATTGTACAAATAGTTCTAAACTTAACAAAGTTCTCATGAGATTGAGTATATACACTAAGACGATTTGGTAATGTTTCAAAGTATTTGCATACAATTTGATTAGTCAGAGGGCAAGTTAAAAGAAGATGCTCTGGTGATTCGACATCTAAGCGGCATTCACATGTTGGATCATTGATAACATTCAGTTTGAATAGGAAACTTAAGAAGGGTCCTTTTCCTGTTAAGAATAAAGTAGTGGATTTATCAGGAGAAATAAAATTTGGGACAGCAATTGGAAAGAATTTCTTGAACAGTTCATTAGATTTAGAAAGATAAAACTTAAATTTTATATCCAGATATAGTTTACTTAAATCTTTTTGAAGGGGTTTTGAGTGTTTGATCTGTGAGAGAATTTGTCATATTATACTTTGTTTGTAATAATTCAACATAGTCGGACAATAAATGAAATTTCGCTAGAATGTGTGTAATGTAGGAAGATGAAGTCCTATAAGCATGAATGCATCTCTAATAAGAATTTGATATCGTATAGAAAAAAAATTCAACCTAGATCTTTTTTGCTGCAGTGATAAACGGAAATCAAATGATTGATGCAGAGCTCACTATGGGGCGTATCATCTACTTATATATTTGCCTTATTCTGTCTGTCTGTCTGTGTGAAGCTCACGGATAGAATGCGCGCCCATTGGCCGCCAGCAAACACGTGACTTTCCTGCCCGCCCCCCTCTAGACAACCCTGTTATCAGCTGTGTGTTACATCCACCTGTCTATACAGACCACCCTGTCTATAGCGGTCACCCTAGGCAACCCTATTATCAGCTGTGTGATGCATACACCTGTCTAAACAGACCACCCTGTCTATAGCGACCACTCTAGACAACCCTGCTATCAGCTGTGTGATACATTCACCTGTCTACACAGACCACCCTGTCTATAGCGACCCCTCTAGACAACCCTGTTATCAGCTGTGTGATACATCCACCTGTCTATACAGACCACCCTGTCTATAGCGACCACCCTAGACAACCCTGTTATCAGCTGTGTGATACATCCACCTGTCTATACAGACCCCCCTGTCTATAGCGTTCACCCTAGACAACCCTGTTATCAGCTGTGTGATACATCCACCTGTCTATACAGACCACCCTGTCTATAGCGACCACCCTAGACAACCCTGTTATCAGCTGTGTGATACATCCACCTGTCTAAACAGACCACCCTGTCTATAGCGGTCACTTTCGGCAACCCTGTTATCATCAGTGTGATACATCCACCTGTCTATACAGACCACCCTGTCTATAGCGACCACCCTAGACAACCCTGTTATCATCAGTGTGATACATCCACCTGTCTATACAGACCACCCTGTCTATAGCGACCACTCTAGACAACCCTGTTATCAGCTGTGTGATACATCCACCTGTCTAAACAGACCACCCTGTCTATAGCGACCACTCTAGACAACCCTGTTATCAGCTGTGTGATACATCCACCTGTCTATACAGACCACCCTGTCTATAGCGACCACCCTAGACAACCCTGCTATCATCAGAGTGATACATCCACCTGTCTATACAGACCACCCTGTCTATAGCGACCACCCTAGACAACCCTGTTATCAGCTGTGTGATACATCCACCTGTCTATACAGACCACCCTGTCTATAGCGACCACCCTAGACAACCCTGTTATCAGCTGTGTGATACATCTACCTGTCTATACAGACCACCCTGTCTATAGCGACCACCCTAGACAACCCTGTTATCAGCTGTGTGATGCATACACCTGTCTATACAGACCACCCTGTCTATAGCGACCACTCTAGACAACCCTGTTATCAGCTGTGTGATACATCCACCTGTCTATACAGACCACCCTGTCTATAGCGACCACCCTGGACAACCCTGTTATCAGCTGTGTGATACATCCACCTGTCTATACAGACCACCCTGTCTATAGTGACCACTCTAGACAACCCTGTTATCAGCTGTGTGATACATCCACCTGTCTATACAGACCACCCTGTCTATAGCGACCACCCTAGACAACCCTGTTATCAGCTGTGTGA
The DNA here is from genome assembly GCA_030710605.1 of Cordylochernes scorpioides. Taxonomy (NCBI): domain Eukaryota; kingdom Metazoa; phylum Arthropoda; class Arachnida; order Pseudoscorpiones; family Chernetidae; genus Cordylochernes; species Cordylochernes scorpioides. Next base: position 119,297,466 of record CP092867.1, read on the forward strand.
TACATCCACCTGTCTAAACAGACCACCCTGTATATAGCGGCCATTCTAGATTACCCTGTTATCAGCTGTGTGATACATACACCTGTCTATAGCGGCCACTCTAGACAACCCTGTTATCAGCTGTGTGATACATCCACCTGTCTATACAGACCACCCTGTCTATAGCGGTCACTTTAGGCAACCCTGTTATCAGCTGTGTGATACATCCACCTGTCTATACAGACCACCCTGTCTATAGCGGTCACTTTCGGCAACCCTGTTATCATCAGTGTGATACATCCACCTGTCTAAACAGACCACCCTGTCTATAGCGACCACTCTAGACAACCCTGTTATCAGCTGTGTGATACATCCACCTGTCTATACAGACCACCCTGTCTATAGCGACCACCCTAGACCTCCCTGTTATCAGCTGTGTGATACATCCACCTGTCTATACAGACCACCCTGTCTATAGCGACCACCCTAGACAACCCTGTTATCATCAGTGTGATACATCCACCTGTCTATACAGACCACCCTGTCTATAGCGACCACCCTAGACAACCCTGTTATCAGCTGTGTGATACATCCACCTGTCTAAACAGACCACCCTGTCTATAGCGACCACTCTAGACAACCCTGTTATCAGCTGTGTGATACATCCACCTGTCTATACAGACCACCCTGTCTATAGCGACCACCCTAGACAACCCTGTTATCAGCTGTGTGATACATCCACCTGTCTATACAGACCACCCTGTCTATAGCGACCACCCTAGACAACCCTGTTATCAGCTGTGTGATGCATACACCTGTCTATACAGACCACCCTGTCTATAGCGACCACTCTAGACAACCCTGTTATCAGCTGTGTGATACATCCACCTGTCTATACAGACCACCCTGTCTATAGCGGTCACCCAAGACAACGTTTTTAAAATATATTCGCACTCGGGTAAACCCCGGGCGTTGCCCGGGCCATTCGTCTAGTAGCTTTATATAAGATCAATCTACGCCGAGTATCAATGCCCCATGTACGTGCACATAATGAGAATAATATATTCTTTTAAGTTTCGTAGGTTTCATAATCATATTATCAACGTGTGTTTCAAAATTAATCTTATTCCTTTGTTTATGATTTTTAAAAATGACTCCCAAAATTTTTACAGTTTCTGATGGTTGAATTATTTTTCCATCAAAATTAATGGGTAAATTTTCATAATTATGTACATAGAGTATACCTGTTTTGTTTGGACTTAGTGAAAGTTTTACCTTTTCACACCAGGCTTTGATTTTTATTAAACATTTGGTAATATTGTACTGAAGATCATAGATGTTCGAACTCCATACCACAAATGTCACATCATCCGCGAAAGCAATTACTCTAGCAAAACTTTCGTTAAAAGATAAGTTGAAATCATTAAGTAATATATTCCAAAGAATAGGAGAAATAATACCACCCTGGGGGGACATCCCTTATTTATCTTTCTTATACACTTTACATTAGTATATTTAAACTCTAAATTTCGGTCTTCAAAGTAAAAATTAATTATTTTTATAAGTACCACTTGAAAATTTGCCTTGTTCAATTGTTGGAGAATTGCCGGATGCCATGCGTTGTCGATAGCTCCGCTGATGTCCACTGTTACTATGCCGTATTTTCTGTTTCTCTTTTCTGAAGACTTAATTTAGTTATTTATTGTAAAGCAGAGTTTGTTGATTTTTCTTGTGTAAATCCATGTTGAGCAGGATACATAACATTATTACTATTAATAAGATTTAAAAGTTCAGTATGAATTAGACTTTCAAATATTTTACTCAAATTAGAACTAGACCTCTATGACTCTATATCTGGTCTACCCATGTAAATGTTCGCCCAAACATATATATAATTTTATTTATAAATATGTGAAAAAATAATAAAATTAAAATAATAAAAAAAGGTCCATCGTTCCTAAGAACGTGTCAGGATATGCCAGTGTTTATATAAATACATATATATAGGTTTAATAAAAAATTGAATTTAAAAATTATAATTTCTACAACAAACATATTTTGTTGTTTCTCGTTTGTTTCCCGTTTGTAATTATGTAAATAATCTTTTGTTTTCGTCATTCTATTCGCCTTAAAACAGGTATTACTTTATCAAATTATGTATATTTATTCCATATGCTCAATTAAAGCTAATTCTGATATATCTAAACTATTGATATTATTATTCTGTTCACGACTGTAAATCAATACCATAATATTAGTGTATTCCAAAATCAAGCAGATGCTCAATTCTCTATATCAATCATCAAACTAATAATCTAACTAAATCACAAAAATATATATATATTTTTTGTAATATATATATATAAATGTATTGAAATATTTTTTTCATTTTCAGTAATAGTGGTGGTAAAGTATGAAAATGAAAATTAATCGATATGCTTATTTTATTATGCTAATTATTCTCTTTTATAGGTTACAGTAGCCCTAAATTGAAGAGAGGAAAAGCTGGCAGTTACTTTTACTTACTGCCTACTCTATATATATAATATTTAACCAGATCACTTAAAAGCATCGAATCTATGCAGAACACACAGGATAAACAATTATCGTGAAAATGGACGCGTATATGCTTATTCCAGGTTTAATACTATGATAGTAGGTATTTATCATCGAAGAAATGTGTGGATTTGTATATAACAAAGACACCTATGTAAAATTAAATAATTTTTGTAAATTCATTTTAGATTTTTTTTTTCTGTTTGAGAAAACCAACCTTTCAGCTTCAATTTTGCTTTTAATATTTATTGTTTATTTAATTGTTTATAAAATGAATTGTATGCTAAGCTGCTAAAATGTATTTAGGCGCAAGTATCCCAAGCTGGGATATCGCGTTCGATGTGTCAAATATGTCAAATAGTAGGCATTTCCAATCATACTATATGATATTTCAAAATTTTATCCGAGTAGGTCATTTATTGTGGAATCATATTAATAATAAAAGGAATATTAAGGTTCAAGGGTGTTTCTGTAACTTTGTACACTATATTTTCATCTTTCAAAGGATCACATCAATACACTTCAAAACCTAGTTTAGTTTCAAATATTTGGGAAAAATCACAATCTCTCCCTCTCTCTGAGTTTCGCACAAACACCTTGATGATTTTATATCATAGCAAAGTATTTATTATTTTATTAACAGAGTACCATTCTTTTATGTTTATATTTTTCTACTTTGTAAACTCATCTCTTTGCTTATCTTTTGTTTATCATTTATAGTTTGTTATTTTGCCTTAAATAAATTGCTGTGTCATATTGAAGTTTGTCTTTCCTAATTTTCCACGTTGCAATATATTAAAGGTTGGCACCCAATAAATAATAATATAATAACTATCGTATAAGCAAATATTCTCATATTGTTATTTTATTCATAGAATACACCTATATGCGGTACAAATACATTTTTTCATATTTATTATTTTATTATTGGAGTATAGAGCATTTATTATTTAAATAAAAGATTATAATTTTTGATATTTATATTTTACTACTCTGTAAATATTTCTTACTGCTTCTTATATACTTCGTAAATTTTGAATTGTTTTTGTGCGCCTTATATTGCCCTGTCATCCATAAAAATTAGTTTTTCCTAATTTTCTACATGACATTTTGGTGAAAATATTGGGTAGATTAAGGAATACAAAATGAATATCGCCGAGAAGACCTTGAGGAAATGTAAACTATATTTTCCAAGACTCACTCCAGAATTATACCAACCTTCCAATACAGGGACTTACTAGCAAGATTCTGATGTCCCTAATGAGGATATGACGTCAAAGCCGCTCTTCATTGCGCAAGAGAAAGGACGCAAAGTTACTAAGGACAAAACTTCCTAGACTCCGATGGAATCCTTGACAGAAACACGTCAGTTTAATTTCAGAAACCACAATATTTGCAAGCTGTGGGTCACAGATCCAAAAAAGATGGAAATATGTAAAAAGTATTTATTAACAGATTATAAATTTTGAAATGTTTATATTCTGCTACTCTGTAATTCATTGCTTCTCTTGTATTTTATAATTTTTTATTTTCTCTTTTACCTTTTAAATAAATTGCCCTGTCATCTTAGAGTTTGTCTTTACTAATTTTGTGCGTGACAATATTCTGCTAATAGTGACAAAATTTGAAAATATATATTAAATAAAATAGAAAATGAATCAATATGGAATATAATTATGGAAGTAAGGATTAGGCAGTAGTCATTATTAAGAATGTGTATCTGGTTTTAGCATATAGATGAAAAATTTGCCGGGAGGAAATTGATCCATAGAAGCATAAGGCGCCTCTCAAAATAATCATCAAAATAAGCGTCAAAATCTGAAGCTTCAGGTTCTGACGTTTATTTTGACAGGAGAAGCGCCCTATGCTTCTATAGTTTTAGCATAGTTATTCAGAGGGAATTTCCCCATTTGGAAGCTTCTAGGTGGTTTCATGAAATAGTATATTATAAACTTTCGGAAGGTCTAATCTTATGTTACTACTATTGTATTTTCTGGATATGATAGATTCTGTGATGGGTCTCTGTTGTTTATTGGGATTGTTGGAGTAATGGGTATTTGGTTCTGATAAGAAGAAGGAGCGGTCTGTTTCCCTTATGAGATTATATATTAGTAAGATTTGCTCTCTTGGTTGTCGTTATTTTGATTATTCTATGATAGTAATATATTTAAATGTTTGCTATTTTCAACTACATGTTTATATGATATTATATGATAAAATTGTGAAAAACGTTCAAAAATATAGAAATATCCACAATCAGTTTTTTTTAATGCTAGCTTTAAAGCGATAATCGTTGTAAAAAACGTTGAAGAGCGATTATTGCTTGAAGCTAGCTTTTTTAAAATTAAAAGAAACGCATTGTGAGAAAATAGTTTTGGATTTTTAAACCTACATATTTGTTGTTGCATTCTTTGAATTCTATGGAGCATATATGGCACTCGTAATATTAGTTGGATAATGTTATTTGTTACAGGGCTTTTTTTGGTAAAGAACGTATATTGGGCGAATGTTGCTCAAAAACCTTTTAATTCCGCATTTTTCAGATGACCGGCTATTGAAACGGATATTGGTGATAGAGAATACAGCATACCTATTTGTAAAATGGGGTGTTCCGTATTTCACAGGGGCTATAGGAATGTCTTAAAATAAATTATATAAGATATTGACGAGTTTTCAGATTACTCAAAATGTTCTTAGTGTCTTCTGTTTTAAAGGTTTGAAGTGAGCAATGGCTAAGAACTCGTTTATTCAAGGTCTTTACAGCAAGCATGTCAAACTCAAATCCTAACACGGGCCAAATGAAAAAGTAATAAGATTATGTGGGCCGCAAAAAAAGAAAACAAGTAATTAAATTTTTATAGTAACATTTATGTAGGTTTATTTTAAAAAATACTAATAAGAAAAAGAAAGTAAAGTTAATATTTTCTCCTTGATATTTGGCATCTCTTTTCTGCTACCATCTTTCCTACCTCGGGGGAAATCTTGTTCGCAGTGATTAATTTTAAAACTGACCCAAGGTGAACGTCAGTAAGTCTCGATCTGATTGGAGACTTATTTCCTTTCATAAGTGAAAATAACTGCTCGCACCGATAAGTGCTTCCAAACATGGACATAATTTCATATGCTAATTTTCGAGTGTTTTCAAATCTGGCTGGCAAATATTTGTAAAATTCAGAAACGCCAACTTCAATGAATTTTGCCTTTAAATCAGAATCGCACTAGATATCTATTACCTCCATTTGCATATGATTAGGTACTGATTCTATATTTATCGAGAAAATCGAAGAAAACAAAGTTAACCTGCCTTCCAAAGATTTGAAATCAGAAAACCTTGTTTCAAATTCATTTCTAAGACTTAAAATATTTTTCTCATATTTTTGATACGATGCAGTTTCACCTAAACTTGATTTGTACATGTTGTATGTCGGAAAGTGCATTAAAACTTCGTTTTTCAACTGCTTTTCCCAAAGAACTAGCTTACATTTGAATGCATTAACTTGGTCACACATGTTGGTAATGATCTGATCCTTTCCTTGCAGTTTCAAATTTAAATCCGACAACTGTTTTGTTTTGTCAACCTTGAAGGAAAAATCTTGCAACCATACTTGATCAGAAAACAAAGTGATGTCTTGATTCTTGGTTATTAAAAACTGACATATTTCTTCTTTCAAGTCCCAAAATTGTTTGAGAACCTTGGAGCATGATAGCCAACATACCTCGGTATAGTATGATAAACCTGAATATTCGCTTTCTAATTCAGTTAAGAACAGAGAGAACTGTCGCTGATTTAAACCTCGAGATCTTATGAAATTGATGGATTTTTTGATAGGTGTCAACACATTTTCCATTTTTATTACCTTCGTGCATAATACTTCCTGATGTATAATGCAATGCGTATGATGAATATTGGAACCATCAGAAATTTCACTTAGTTTTTTTCGCAGTAATGGTACGAAACCGTTGGTTTTTCCAGTCATTGGAGGAGCTCCATCTGTTACTACAGAAGTCAATTTTGATTGAGGAAAATTGTATTTTTGTAGAAGATCATAAACGAAATTAAATATATCTTCTCCTGTAGTAGTGCCGTGCATCGGTACTAGTTCCAATAATTCCTCAAAAATGTTGAAATCCGTGTCGCAAGCTCGAAAAAAAAAACAGCTAACTGAGCTACCCCCCCAATGTCCGTACTCTCATCACAGGCAATGGAAAATGCTTCGAAACAAGATTCTGATCATTTAAATTTCTGGCCATATCAGTAACTCTTTCCACAACGGTATTTCGAGACAAAGATATTGCTTGAAACGTCTTCACACTTCCAGGACAAACAATTTCTACAGCTTTAATTAAACATTCCTTGATGAAATCACCTTCAATAAAAGGTTTTGAGTGTTTAGCTATCATCTCCGATAAAACGTAGCTTGCATGCACCGCCGCTTCACTCTCTTGTGATACTTTAGTAAACATAAACTGTTGTTTTTTCATTCCCAACTTGAACTCTTTTAACTTTTCTTGTCTCATTAAACCTTTGTAGGTATCATTATTTGATTTATGTTGTTCATAATGACGTTTAACGTTATATGATTTTGGTACACTAATAGCATTATTACATATCAAGTAGATGATTTTATATTTTACTTCAGAGCAAAAATACTCTAATTCCCACTTTTCTTGAAAATTCCTATGTTCGTCAGCAATTTTTCGTTTAGTTTTACTGCCACTTGGTTTTGATGAAGACATATTGAATACAAAGGTCTGAAAAAAAATTAGTAATCGCTAACACAAAATAATAAAACGTTTTAATTAATATTTTAATTTTTTTATTAATATTTTTTAACTTACCAGACACAGAATAACTGCACAAATTATTGAACGTAACTTTAAAAAAAAATTCTAGTACTCCGAAAGAATATTTTCTTTAAACTTTAAGGCACACAATACTTATGGCGATGTACATACGTTATGTATGTAGGTATAATATTATCAAAACTTACGACTTATGTATGGCGACCAGTGGTTCGTTATTAATAAATAAATTATGTATAATTACAATTTTTAAAAATTAGGCTACAAATTTTTATTATTTTTTTTTTTATTTATAATTTTTTTTTTAATTAAAATATATTGTCTGGTGGGCCACAAATTTATTCGTTGTGGGCCGCATGAGGCCCGCGGGCCGCGAGTTTGACATGCCTGCTTTACAGTATTTATTTTATGGTTGAGAGGGTGCTAAGAATAAAATAGGTAATAGTTTGTTTTGAAAGATGGCTTATCGAATACAATTGTTTGGTATTTCAGTTATATGCGAATGATTCTTTATCTAATAATGGCAATCCATTGTTATTGTTTTTTTTTTTCGTAAGTAAAATTCAGCTCGGAATGGTAGCTGTTGAGTTCTGCCAGAATATTCTTAGTTCGATTTTCGGAACAGATACAAAATATGTCTACTATATTGCTGCACCAAGTTGCAGCTTCGCAGGGTCGTCGACCTTGGTATCCTACTTTTTGGTGTTATACACGTTTTCCGAGCGGGTTTCCATAGTCAAAGCAAATGAATAAAGCAAATAAATAAAATTAAATAAAAATAAATTACCTTTTAAAGTTATTACGTTTATTTATTCTTGTCTTCCTCGTAGGTCGCGATCCGCAGTCTTGGCCTAGGTCCTCTCTCGCTCCAATAAGCAATAAAGATATATATAAAATAAAATGATTTAAAAGCGCGAATGTTTCTTTTATACATAAAACGAACTACTACTGTCCTTACTGCGATGAAAAAATATATTGTGAGGGCTCGGCTCATCAGTGGTGAACCCTCCCAGCGGTTTCGCCAATTTAATCCATCAGACCGCTTCTCAGAGCTCTAATACTGTATTGGATCATTCTGCTTTTATATGCTACACAAAAAAACATTTGCGCTTTTAAATCTTTTTTTCATATGTATAGATGGCGCGTTGTTGCTTTGTGTTAATAAAGATATATGCACAATAAAATATTACAAAAGGAATAAAACTATAAAAAGGAATGATGATAATCTAAATAATCTGTTTTAAATAAATATTAAATATCATAGAATAGTTTTCTGACTGATGATGGTAACAACGCTGACATCGAAACACCCCACCCTATCAATTCTTTCGGAACCCTCACCCTGTAATGATGGGTTATATGATAAATGGAGGTAACTCCATTTATTTAACCATAAATACACTCTATAGGTTACATCTTCGAAATATACATCATTCTCGAGTTGGTGAATATTCTTTCAGGAATAGAAACTCATATTACCATTATTATTTTTTTAAATTCTATATAACTCTGTGAAAATATTAAATATGTCATTTTCTTCAAGTAATTCATAATAAAAACTACTTGATAGTAAATAATTATGTTTCTATTATCACGACTGTACCTGCAATTCTTTACCTTTACACCAAAACATATTATATATATATATTATATTGAATGATTTTCTGCTGATTTCGAATTATTGAGATTAGGTTGTACATTAGTACTAAATGGTATTGGTATGCAGTTGTGGAAAATATTGAAAATCAGAAATAGCTTTAATTGAGCTTATGGAACATGAAAAACATAATGAAGGTAGAAATACCTAATTTAAGGCGTAAATAAGAAAATAAAATATTACATATTTACATATGTACAGAAAGATATGAGCCGGCCAACGGGAAACAACAACAATCGGTTTATTTAGGGAAAGCGACGACCTCTGGTGGTCGTCTTTACAGAGTAGTTTGTTCTAGAAAGGATAATTTTATTATAGATAATTTTTATATAACATTTATATTTCGGTTATAAATAATATTTCTCTATACAATATAATGCGGCCTATGATTGTGGAACGACATTTGAAAATATCCCGCATGTGTTTCTTTTGAACGAAAAATCGAAACTTATTTTAAGGAGAAAAAACGACCGTTTCCAACTTTAGGGATGAAGTATGAAAGGATAAACTTTGAAAAGTAATGATAAACGGAAAAATAAAAGTGTCCAGGGATGGGAATCGAACCCACAATGTTCCGCTTACCGAGAAGATGCCATGTTCACTAGGCTACCCTGGACATATTTTTCCAGTCATTATTTCTCCTTAAAATGAGTTTCGATTTTCCGTTCTAAAGAAAAATTTGCGGGATATTTTCAAATGTCGTTCTACAATATTTCTCTATATTAATAATTCAAGAAGGAGGCGACATATCACCCAGAAATGTGGGTCAAAAGGGAAAACGGCCACCTCTGACAAATATGCCACTCAAAGAGCTTTCATCCAATTAAAAGGCTTTAGAGGAGGTATTGAGGCGATAAATTCGACTCTCCCAAAAGGTCAGAATTTAATTGAAAAGGTTTCTATTTAAAGTCTTTTGAAATGAAATCCATCTTCCCAAGACATCTCAACTATGTCCTATTGGTTTCAAATCCGTAGATCTGGCTTACCAATTCATTTTCTGAATATATCCCCCTCACAACACACACTCTCAAGAAACACATTGCCTAACAATGCTCTTATATATAAAAATTAGAAACTATTTTAGACACGCGCGTATGATTCTTTTGAAATTAAACAAATTCTACTGCCCTTATTGCAATGGAAAAATTAATGGGAGGGCCAGGCTCATCAGTGGTGAACCCTCCCAGCGATTTCGCCAGTTTAATCTACCATACCGCTGTTATATTGCATTTTTGGAATTTCCTTTTATAGTGATACTGATGTTAGACTCTTGGAATGGGTATTTTAGATGAACTATGGACATAAGCTTTGAGGACAGCAGAATTACATACAATATTAAATATATAATATGCTTCGAGCAATCGCTCTTCCGCAAACATCAAATTGAGTCTTTTATTAGAACAATTATATTACGATGCACTAGCGCGCCAATTGTTTAATTTCAAAAGAATCTTACCCGTCTAAAATAATTTCTAATTTTCATAACAGATGGCGCGCTAGTGCATCGTAATATAAATGTTCTAATGAAAGGCTCTTATATATACTTACATTACATTTTATTAATCAACCAGGTGCGATATTGAAATATGTACGTCTATTACAGAGGAAACAAACAAAACAATAAACAAATTAAAACTTTGAATAAAATATTTACAAATTTAGATGTATTATTCGACAGAGTTCATAAAATTTATATAGATAGAGTAGCAGATTAAAGATAGTTAAATCATTTGAATCAGGGAACAAACGATATTTCACTTCTCCAAAGTTCAAAAAGTCGTAAATAAGGTGAAGATCAGTTTGTTCAGTTTCTCCACGCTCTTATATATACTTGATTTGATTTGAAAGAGACTCATATCAAGAAACCTGTTGTATTATTTAATGCTCTTATATGTGGACACAATCAATATTAGTCATTAAGATTAAATGAGGACTAACGACCTCCCTTGAAAAACTCGAATATGTTTAGGGAATGTTTTCAATGTATCTTTAAGCAAGTTAATGTGCCTCTTTCAAACACGTGGAGATGTACGCCTGTTCGAAGTGAAGTAAGCACATAACACGAAACCCCTCTTTCAAAACGGCCTATTTTCATTATAATAGTAGGATGGAGGCAATTTATATATTATTTACAGATGAAGACTCGCCCAGAATAATTATGAAGAATGCATGGACACATTGCTGCTTTGTTCAGAACAGATATTCACAGCATCAATTGAATATTTAACAAAATATATTGAATTTGATTTAGGAAGAAGATTGTATGTTATATTTAGGTAATCGAGTTTCTTAGTATTGTACCGAGTTGGGCTTGATCACTAAAGTAATGACCATACCATATTTATGTAACTTTTGAGCTATTGCGGTATAGAGAATGGTATGGTGCGCAGTGTGTTCGATATTTCAGGGTCTGGCGGGATGGGTTTGAATTAAAGTAATATCTATGAATAAATGCTTACTGGTGATACCTAAGGCTGCTAAATGGCTGATGATGTTGGTCCATTCTAACTTCTTAAAGCATGGTATAGAGCATTGAGTGAAAAAGGTTTAATAGGGTTTTTTAATACAATACCTTTATAGTTAATGGAACAAAAAGAGGTTTAATTAATATAGTAGTCGGTAATGAATTTTTTAAAAAAGATTATGGTATGATACCTTGTTGAGGTTTTGATAATATGAATATCTTGGATTCAGAATTGTAGCTATTGAGAGAGTGTGTGTTAAGAATGATTTGAGATTTAACTTCGAGCAAATACAGAATATATCATCAAAATTTGATGTCTGGCATATTGTATATTGACCCAGATGTCACGACGGGAAATGAGCATTTCACCGTGGATAGACGACTACCCTTATAGAATCTCTAATTTGTTGGAATAATTGCTCATCGAACGAGAAAAAATCATCTCTAAACATATTCTTCATAGGTTTTCTCTCCTATTGATTGTAGTTATGTCGGTGTTGATGTATTTCATAAATTCTGTTTAACTATATATGATGATTTTGTGAGGCAAGGCAAATTATATAATGACGCAACATCAAAAAAGCACATGATCTGTTACGTAGCGGGGTTTATATTCCAGTGATAGATTGGCTATTACCTTTTCTTTGGATTAGAGGAGTGAAGAGAAAGCTAAAAGTTTTTAGAGTGCCGAAGCCTGGAATAGGTGGTAGGCGATAATAGGTCTAAAAAGTGAGAATATATGTGTTTTAGGGTGATTTTATATAGACTAAGGGATAAGTACTATAGAATAAAGCGTTAGGAGAAAATAATTTTTAATAATCGACTACACGAGCTTTCGGGCAGTCACGCCCTTCAACTGGTAATGATACATGATGGCAATAGGCCTTAAATAGGATTCCGTTTTTAAGATATATTTACATATGAGAAAAATAATATAGGACGGCTAAAAAACAATTTAGTTTAAAAATATTTGCAAATCTAAGCTATTGTATAATATATTTATGTAACTATGCTAATCCTGTAATGCCGGTTGACAAATAAATGGTAGGTTTGTAATTGGCTAAAACATGTGACTATATAATGAAGAGAGACTAGTATTAGGATATCGACTGTTCAACCCGCAATCAGCGGCCATATTGGAACTATACTGGGGGAGGGGGGGGGGGGGTTTTAACGGTTATTCAAGTTTTTACATATATCCTGATATTGTGCAGGTAAATCTATATGTCGGTTAATGCTATTTTTGATATGGATACAATGGCCTCTATGATCAGTCTTTGGTATTTATGACATATGTAATGACATATGACATATGACACATGACATTTATAACAAAGACAACAAATCCCTCATCTACAGCCATATTCTTGACACAGGCCACTCTTTCGATTTAACTTCACCCACCACCTTATACAATAACATCTCCAATAAATACCAAAGACTGATCATAGAGGTCATTGTATCCATATCAAAAAATAGCATTAACCGACATATAGATTTACCTGCACAATATCAGGATATATGTAATAACTTGAATTACCGTTAACCCCCCCCCCCCCCTCCCCCAGTATAGTCCCAATATGGCCGCTGATGGCGGGTTGAACAGTCGATATCCTAATACTAGTCTCTCTTCATTATATAGTCACATGTTTTAGCCAATTACAAACCTACCATTTATTTGTCAACCGGCATTACAGGATTAGCATAGTTACATAAATATATTATACAATAGCTTAGATTTGCAAATATTTTTAACTAAATTGTTTTTTAGCCGTCCTATATTATTTTTCTCATATGTAAATATATCTTAAAAACGGAATCCTATTTAAGGCCTATTGCCATCATGCATCATTACCAGTTGAAGGGCATGACTGCCCGAAAGCTCGTGTAGTTGATTATTAAAAATTATTTTCTCCTAACGCTTTATTCTATAGTATTTATAATCCAAGGAGAAAGTTTACATGTTTAAATAAGGGATAAGTGTATGGTGAAAATTTATTTTATCATCTGCACCGATTAGTTTGAATGCTCTTGAATGCATTGGGATTATTATTATTTTTTTTTAATCTGGTGGTTTTTACTGATTTTTGCGATTCGACAATTCTATACTACTTGGCGCTATGTAATGTGAGAAAGAACAGACAGACATGTAAAGGCTAATATAAAGTAAGAAAATGTATTAAGATAAAAATATTATTATAATTTATAATCACATAATCGCTTATATATATATACATATAACTCAGGTTTCTGTAGCGCCGATATTCGCCTTGAAGGAATAAAGAACAAAAGGTTGATAAACAGAATTAATATTTTTTATAAAGTTTTTATTATTGGTTTATATTTTTAAAGAAATTATGGAAATTATATTTTCGAGGATATTAGAAATACTTATTAATATTTGGGAAGATTTACACCAATGATGATGCCCTACTGATATTTTAATCGTAGTAAGAACAGGCGTAATTCTGCTTTGTTAAAAATATCGTGGTAAATATTTTTATTTCGTATATATATATATATAGATGGAAAATTTGCCGGGAGGAAATTAATCCATAGAAGCAATGGGCGCCTCTCCCGTCAAAATAAACGTCAAAAACTGACGCCATCTATTGACCGTCGCCGCAACTAGCGGCCTCGGGTCGGTGACAAAGCCACAACACCAGCTTTGGCAAACTGAGAAGCGTCCACCTAGAGACCATGGTTTCGGGCTAATGGCCCTCGTCAGTCTAGGGCGGACTTTATTCCATGAGATCCACACAGGATCTAATGGAATCTTCACAATCTACCAAAGAGGTGTTTTGCTGGCAATGTGGCTGGGCCAAATCTATGGCTAGAGTATAGATGGAAAAATTTGCCGGGAGGAAATTAATCCATAGAAGCAATGGGCGCCTCTCCCGTCAAAATAAACGTCAAAAACTGACGCCATCTATTGACCGTCGCCGCAACTAGCGGCCTCGGGTCGGTGACAAAGCCACAACACCAGCTTTGGCAAACTGAGAAGCGTCCACCTAGAGACCATGGTTTCGGGCTAATGGCCCTCGTCAGTCTAGGGCGGACTTTATTCCATGAGATCCACACAGGATCTAATGGAATCTTCACAATCTACCAAAGAGGTGTTTTGCTGGCAATGTGGCTGGGCCAAATCTATGGCTAGAGTATAGATGGAAAATTTGCCGGGAGGAAATTAATCCATAGAAGCAATGGGCGCCTCTCCCGTCAAAATAAACGTCAGTTTTTGACGTTTATTTTGACGGGAGAGGCGCCCATTGCTTCTATGGATTAATTTCCTCCCGGCAAATTTTCCATCTATACTCTAGCCATAGATTTGGCCCAGCCACATTGCCAGCAAAACACCTCTTTGGTAGATTGTGAAGATTCCATTAGATCCTGTGTGGATCTCATGGAATAAAGTCCGCCCTAGACTGACGAGGGCCATTAGCCCGAAACCATGGTCTCTAGGTGGACGCTTCTCAGTTTGCCAAAGCTGGTGTTGTGGCTTTGTCACCGACCCGAGGCCGCTAGTTGCGGCGACGGTCAATAGATGGCGTCAGTTTTTGACGTTTATTTTGACGGGAGAGGCGCCCATTGCTTCTATATATATATATATATATATGAAAAAAATAGTACAAATGTAATATTGTTCTGGGATAAGGTGCATAAATTAAGAAAAAGGCTTCTTCTTATCAAGCAACTGAAAGTTGCTGATGGCTTGCGCCATCTATCGGAATAAATATCAACTATTCTCGTTGACTTTTTAATTATTCCAGAATTGGCCAAATACCCATTCTTGATTAATCAAGAAAAGCTAACCACGGACAGGTTTCGGGCTGTTGGCCCTCATCAGCGTGGTGCAAGCTGTACCTCAACGACCAAAAAATTGGTCCTTAAGGCATCCTGAAAAATCATGAAACGGGTAGTTAAGGCCAGAATTGCGTGAGAACGCTACACAATGTGAAAAAATAGAACAAATGTAATATTGTACTGGGATAAGGTGCATAAATTAAGAAAAAGGCTTCTTCTTATCGAGCAACTGAAAGTTGCTGATGGCTTGCGCCATCTATCGGAATAAATATCAACTATTCTCGTTGATTTTTAATTATTCCAGAATTGGAATATTGGCGCAAGCCATAGGCAACTTTCAGTTGCTCGATAAGAAGAAGCCTTTTTCTTAATTTATGCTCCTTCTCCCAGTACAATATTACATTTGTACTATTTTTTCACATTGTGTAGCGTTCTCACGCAATTCTGGCCTTAACTACCCGTTTCATGATTTTTCAGGATGCCTTAAGGACCAATTTTTTGGTCGTTGAGGTACAGCTTGCACCACGCTGATGAGAGCCAACAGCCCGAAACGCGTCCGTGGTTAGCTTTTCTTGATTAATCAAGAATGGGTATTTGGCCAATTCTGGAATAATTAAAAAGTCAACGAGAATAGTTGATATTTATTCCGATAGATGGCGCAAGCCATCAGCAACTTCCAGTTTCTCGATAAGAAGAATATATATATATGGAGCGTTATTACCTATTTTGAATATAAAATATTATTATTGTGGAAGGAAATCTTCCCTGGAAGGAAATGTTTCTCTTAAATTGAATTATACAGAAGCTTTTTAAAAAGAATTAAAGCGGTGGAAGAATCGAGTTGTGGACATGAGGAACAAACCTCAATACATCTTTTACTAGATTGTCCTGTTTTTCAAGACTACAAAATTAAAAATAATTTTATAGTAACATATCCAAGTATTTTTATTTCCAGTAAAGAAATGTATATTAAATTCAATGCCGTTTGTAGATAAATTTTAAATTATGTAGCAAAAAAATATATTTTATATTATGCTTATTGTAAATATTGCCAGACACTTATTTCTTTTGTACACAGTTCTTTTTTATCGTTTTTTCTCTCTTTCTCATTGTTAACATCATATGACTATTCCATTCACGGCCTAAAATTATTGTATATATATATATATATATAGACAAATGTAAAGACATACATGTAGTATATTTTGAGTTATATGGTTCACAACCTTCTTCTGATATTCATTATATAACCCCATATCTATATATTAAAATATGTATCGAACAATGGAAGCAAATAAAACAAAGAAAGAGGTAGACCAGAGATGACAAAGGCCAGACGAAAAACAACCTGGCGCCATAAAGTAACGTGATTACAGTAGCCAATGAGGAATCGCCACATATGCAAGCGTCCCAGAGTATATAAAGAGGCCAGCAATGGGACAAAGGGAGTTATTCAGTTAGTTGTTTTCAGAACCACGCCGTTAGACGGTCGGGTTTCTCACCCCTATCCGCGATGTAGGGCATCCGTGACACCCGTGGTTCGACTACCTTCGTCCGTGGTCTACCTCTTCCTCTTGAAGTTACCATCTAGACCTGCCTCTGTCTCTTGCTGTCCCAGTGCGGGAATCCCACATCACGCACCCACTACCACGACTGCCCAGCACATTCCACATCGGGTGTACTACAGAACCCGTTAAAGTCGACAGGATGACTGAGGACAAGCAGAGGATGACGAAGGTCGAAGACGAACACGTCGCGGATGCCCTCACCAACATGCAGCCCCACTGCGACGAACTAGTAAGCCGCCTAGCAGACGCCATTCGGGGACTAGCCGTGCCTCGTGTGGAGGAAGCCATCATCTCCCTTTTCGATGTATCCCACGCAACAATCAGCCTTCTTCCATACAGCCATCTCCAGAGATCAACTCCAGCCAGCATCAGCCATTTCAAGGTACTTTAAACTTTGTTTCTACCATTTTCCCCATAAATTTTATTCTTATATTTTCACCTTAAGCATTTTAAAATCAATTATAACCTTTTTATAGCATTTTTATTCAATTTTTAAGACTTTCACACTCTCATTTATCCTTTTTACTTTATTTTAATCAAATTATAAACTTTAATTCATCATTTTCAATTTTATTTTAAGAAATATTCAATCACGCATTTTTGCCAATTTATTAATCTTACATGCCTTTCTTAAAGTCACCTAAAATGGCATTATCCAAATATGCAACTTTCAATTTTACATAAAAAATCATATTATATTTTAATTACTCGAATCATATTATTTCATATCATCACAGCAAACTTATTTGTATGTTTTTTTTTAGTACCTTATTTATGGCCATAGTATTAATAATTAAATATATTACGCTCTTTATTTTACTTGACTTATTACTATTCCAATTGATATTTCTCAATATTTAAAAGTTTTAAAAACTAGTCCTAGATTTGTATTTTTATAAATATCAATTTTAAATCATCTCATCTCAAAATGTGCCTCCCATTTTTCCCACAATTACAAATACAACTATAAATGTAATATGCGAAAACTAAATATCATACCTTAAAATTTCCATACCCCATCGCATTTCATTCCTACCTGCGTTAAACTGTTATTTACGAAACTCTATCGTATTTTGTACCCATGCCATAACCTTTTCTCTTAAAAAAATTCGTAAATTCATTATTTTATAATTTTTATAAACCTAATCACCGCTAATAATCTCCAATCCAACGATTTGTCTAAACATCTTAACGCAAAACTTACTGAGAAACTAAGGTTTTCAACTAGAGAATCCCAGAAGGTCGAGAAAAACCATTTGGCACAGCGATTGTCATCTCTTGTTTGTTTTTATTACCGGCGCGCGTTGCGTCATCCATAGCCCCCCACAATGGCGGCCATGTTGACCTCTCCAGTTTCAGTTCACCTGTACTTGAAACACGTGATATTGGCACACCAGGTATTCTAGACTTCGTGTCCACCAAACAACCTGCCAGATTAAAACGGATAGGAAAATTATATAAAATCCCTTTTATGGCAAATCTTATTTTTATAATGTTAGGATAGTTTATTGTTTTGTCAACCCGTTTAAAAATTAAATCCCCAAAATGGCGTCCATCGCCACGACACTATTCCAAACATCGTCTAATTTGCGTTTATAAGTATTGCATCACGTGGGGAACACACTAACCTAAATACTTAATATATTTTAAAATCTTATTCATTTATATTTTTACGATCCTTGATGTGTGCCATTTTATATTTTAGAATCAATCCATATATTTTAGGATATTTATTTTACATTAAGATATTTCTTTTCCTTCCATCCCTAAACAATTAGCCAACCTATATAAATATAATCTGAAACCTTATATTCTTTGACATCATTTGTTTTTATTTTCCATGGCCTACGTCTAAGCTAATTTAATTTAAACATTTTGTTTTAACAGTGACGCCTTATACCAACTATCCCTTCTTATATCTTGATCCTTCCAATTCTGCCTTCCATACTTCTCTCGTCTCTTGATCATTCTCCATTGGCCTTCTTTGCCTTCGTTCTAACCACCCCTCGTCCATCGCAAAGTTCCTGTTTGCCGACTTTTTTTAATTTACACCCAGGTCGCCGTCCCAGCATTCTTTATTTCATTATTTTTTCCTCAAACTCGGGTTCAATCAATCAATGGCAACAGTACCCTTTACCTTCCTTACCTTCCATATTTCCCGCAGTCAAGAGTCTCCTGATCGCCAAACAAACTTTTATTTTTTTTATTTTGATTCAACCAGCTGGCTCTAACTTCCTCACTGTACATTTCCCAACAATGAGTTCAGGCGACCAGTTCGAGTTTTTTTTTTTTTCTCAACGCTCGGATCATCATCACAACCATCATTTTACCATTTTATTACTTTTTTTTCAAACTTTTAATCCGAGCTCAATCATCATTGGCAACAGACAACTCTTGACTCCACCTTTCCCATTTCTACTCTTTCAACTTACCTACCTTCCCCATCTGATCTAATGCTACTTACTGAACATCTTGAGATTGCTGAACCCTGAAAACAATACTTCGCTTCTAAGCTCGTATTGCAGGGCAGGACTCCTGATATGTCCTTTGCAGAAACCAATTCAGACCTTCTTCCTTTATTCCTCACTGCGTCACTACCTATCGCAAACCTTTTGCTTAAGTCAATTTTCTTTTATATTTTATTTTACTTTATTATCTCTACTTCCCCTCCTTCCTGTATTACATCCCTGAAACTATGTTGTAAATACTTAAGGCACCTTAAGTAACAAAAAACTGAAACTAGTATACCAACTTTCCCAAATATTTATTCTCACTATTGTGTGTGTTTACTTTAAATTTATCCTTCCTATGTACTCCTCTTATATATTTTTTGCAGTTTTATAATATTATATCAATGTGTCACCACTACTCCCCTTTATCTTTATTTTTATTCTAGTAACTAATTTTTGTGCCCCAAATTATTTCCCATTTAATAGATTTGCTAACTTTTCTCTCATTTATTTGTGAATAGACTTACAGTTTACCTAGTTTTGTGGTGTTGGACTTTGTTTTTTTTTTTACTTACAGATGTGGATAAAACATTTCACTATTAATCGATAATATCATTTTGTATATTAATGCCTTCAACTACCAACCAACCCTTTATATATTATTACCTTTAATATTTTTATTTTTAGACATAGCATTTTACAACTTCAACTAATTTAGGCACCATTTTAAAGAACCTACAACTAACAATATTTATAATATTTCTTAAACAGATAAAACATTTATCATTTTATTTTTCTTAATAGATTTTCAAAATGTTATTTTTGACGCTTCCCTTACAACCTCTAACTCTATCCCATGAACCTTTCCTCCCAACCTTTTACATCCATCAAGAGTTTATTGTTCGTCAGCCATTTTCTTTTTTTTTTTTTTTTTTTATTAAACTAACTAGAAGACCCTTCCTCGCTGTACATTTCCCCACAGTGAGCTCAGGAGACCCTGTTAGATTTTTTTTTTTTTTCCTCTCATCGTCCGGCTCATCATTTTTTCATTTTTCAACATTTCTTTTCATCACACAAGCCGGACACAATCAAAATGACAGCAATAAATCTCTTACATCCACCTCTCCTTTCCCACATCCTTCAAACCTCCAACTACCTTCCAAGGGATTCCAGTTTGCCGAACATTTTTGTTTTTTTCATTGATTAATCCGACTGGAACAATCCTTCCTCGTTATACCCATTCCCCATAATGAGTTCAGGATATCCAGCGCGATATTTTTATTTTTTTTTTTCTCATCGCCCGACTCATCATATCAATTCACCATTTTTTCAACTTTTCATTTTTTTTTCTCATAATTCAACCGGGCACAATCATTATGGACAACAGGGATCCCTCTTACCCTCCTACCTCTACCTTTTACCCCATCAATCTTCCCACTTCTTCTCACTGTCTGAGCTAACGATGCAGACGGAATATCTTGGGCCTTCTGTTAATGAAAACAATGCCTCACTTAAACAAGTTCGCATTGCATTGCAGAATGCTTGGGATTCTACCTTGCAGAAACATGCTCAGATACCCCCTTTCCCTTTTTCAATCTTAGCGTCACATTATATGTTCAACCAATAAACTAACTTTTTCTCCGCTCACATTTTATGCAATAAGATATTATTTTACTTGTACGAATCATTTTACCATATTTACCATGTTGTATTATATACTTTTTCTTAATCTTTTATCATTCATTTTGTGCGTTTTTATTTTTATAACCTTGATTTTTTTTTCACATTGATACACCACCATTACAACATCTTTCTCTTTTTAACTTGTAACTTTATAATAATTTTAACTAATTTGTATACAAATTATTTCTTTTATTTTTTATAATAGGTTTGTTAGGTTATCATTCATTACATGTCATTCCCCCAACCAAACCTTCATCACCGGGGGCACATTCTGTAGTATATTTTGAGTTATATGGTTCACAACCTTCTTCTGATATTCATTATATAACCCCATATCTATATATTAAAATATGTATCGAACAATGGAAGCAAATAAAACAAAGAAAGAGGTAGACCAGAGATGACAAAGGCCAGACGAAAAACAACCTGGCGCCATAAAGTAACGTGATTACAGTAGCCAATGAGGAATCGCCACATATGCAAGCGTCCCAGAGTATATAAAGAGGCCAGCAATGGGACAAAGGGAGTTATTCAGTTAGTTGTTTTCAGAACCACGCCGTTAGACGGTCGGGTTTCTCACCCCTATCCGCGATGTAGGGCATCCGTGACACCCGTGGTTCGACTACCTTCGTCCGTGGTCTACCTCTTCCTCTTGAAGTTACCATCTAGACCTGCCTCTGTCTCTTGCTGTCCCAGTGCGGGAATCCCACATCACGCACCCACTACCACGACTGCCCAGCACATTCCACATCGGGTGTACTACATACATATATGACAGCCCAAGTGTCCCTAGGGGGACATAGCACTTTAAATTGAAATAAAAATAAATTGAATTACACAAGCCATTATTATTTTTAAAATGAATTATATACAAAAGTTCAATTATTTTCAACAATTTTCTATTCTAGCATATACAAGTACTTGTATTTATATTAAATAAATAATCATAATTGTTAAGTATAATATATATGCTATATTACTCTAGGCCACATAAGGCTGGTGTGGTCGACACTTTTCTCCAAAACCATGCAATTGCTCGGATGAATTGGCCAGCTCGATCTCCAGACCTAGATCCCATTGAGCATGTATGGGACAATTTAAGACGGCGGATCTCATCCCTTCAACCCCCTCTTAGAAACACTCATAAGCTAGAAACAGCCTTAAAACAAGAGTGGGCGTTGATTCCACAGGAGCTGACAAACTCCCTAATTCTTAGTATGGGTCGCCGATGTAGAGCCTGTCTATCAATTAAAGGCGATCACGCCCCATATTAACAACAATATCCAAGATATATATGCACTGACTGCAAGAAGAACATTGCTTAACCGGCTAATTTACATAAAATACGTGTTAGATTTATTTGATTTCGGGTGTTTTAATCAAATAATAAATTTGTTCATAAAATTCCATTGATAAATATTCAATAAAATTTGAGATAAATGAAAAATAATAGGTTGTTCTTTTAATTTTGCAGTCCATTGTATAAATATATAAATACTTTTTTTCTCTTTCTCTTGTTCTTTTCTTTTTGATTGGGCATCAGTGTCCTTAGCGAGACATCGCGCTTTGTTGTTAGAGTTGAATAAATTTCGATAAAAACCATGATTAAAATTCCTTAATGTAATTTTCAACATTGAAATATGAAAGGACTGCGATAAAATATCAGGTAAAAAAACAATTTGGTTTCTAGAAATTTCTGATTTGCAATCTTATTTCATCCAATAAAAATGCCCATTTATTATCTAAATACTCTATATATACACTTGTATGAAAAAACAATAGAAAAAAATAAAAGATAAGTGGGTCAGATGTTGATATTAAAAATAATGGAGGCATCTCCTGACCACGAGCACATGTGCTTTTTAGATGGCAAGGCGCCATCTAGTGGAGCAAAAATAAACAAAACGTTTATTTAGCTTTGCTCAACTAGATGGCGCTCTGACATCTAAAAAGCACATGTGCTCGTGGTCAGGAGATCAGAATCCGAAGCCTCACAAAGAATTTATAAACGTAATGTTATAGATGAGAGAAAATATAAATATTTTGGTAATGTCATGAGAAATGACAATAAATAGTAGCTATTGCAATTAAAGATCATGCACGCCTCTCATGATAGATAAATAAATATACAGGGTGATCCAAAAGTCCCGCACAACTTCAAAAATTAATAACTCCGCGAATATTTGCCTTAGAGCAATGCGGTAAACACCATTGTGTTCAGGATGCAATGGGATTTTTTATGGCAAATAATGAAAAAATCGAAATTGATTTTAGTTACAACTTGATTCGCTAGATGGCGCTCTACCAGAATCAGCGATTCAGCGGCCAAATTGTTTGATAAATTGAAAAATATAACTGAACGACACGTATTTTTCCTTTTTGAATACCAGGAAAGAACCCTAATAATATTAAATGATAAATTAATAAAACACCATTTCGCCAAAAGTTAGAAGAAATGGTTAAAGATTTTTTAATACAATCTGAGATATGTAAAATAGGTATATGCAAATTAAAACATGTAGCAAAAAAAAAAAACCTGATATTTTAGATGCGGTTTGCTGGAATCCTCTCAGATATTTATATTTCGAAAATAATAATTTTCTATTTTTTAAAATTCAACTCTCTCTCAGTGTCGATTATATTTATTTAAATTCATTTGAAAAATATTTATATATCTCTGATGATTTATTTTACTCTGGAATGCCGTTTTTGTTTTTGTCGTGTCCAATAAAGAGCCTCAGATTCTTTTCGTTTGGCCAACAAAAAATGTCCAATTTATATACACATATATTCTTAAATAATGAGACTTTAAAGAATGCAAATAATCTTCATCTATTTACATACACAACACATCTCCCCCCTTAATAATACTCCAGCCGGTCTAGGGGTCTCCTGGCTCTCTGAGGTCTAGAACTGCGGACGGGCACTTGCACAGCGGCAGCCTCCGGTTTAGGAGTGCAAGAGGGCACGTGCACAGCAACAGGCCCTGGTATAGGAGTGCAAGAGGGTACGTGCACAGAAGCAGTCTCCTCCTTGTTTACTGATGTAACCTCTGGAACCTCCTCTTCACTTTATTTCTGACTTCCACCTACAGGCTTCTCTCCTGATGTTCGAGGAAGTATCAAATTTCTTGTCTCCACTTGTTTCTTTCTCACAGGTCGCAATTGATTGATATGCCTCTTATACACGACGCTCTCGCAACTTATAAGGTAGTGACGGTAGCTCAATAATTCCAAAATGGTACTTTTTTACCGTTTAGGTCCAGTTGCATAGTTGCGGAAATAAACCTCGCAACCTGTAGTAAACTGCTCCTGCCTTCTTACGGCCTCATGAAATACCTCTTGCGGATTTGCCATCTTGGTATTAAATTCGAGAATCTTGATCTTAAACTTCTCTTCATTAGCAGTTCCGCCGGGGAATTCCTTTATTACAGTTTGGGGGAATGCTCTATGAGCAAATAGGAAACTTTGTAGATTCGTCTCTAAATGTTTCTCAAAAGGTTTTTAAACTCTCTTACATATCTCTCAGCTAAACTATTTGTACTAGGATTATACGGACTGGTCTTAGTGTGCCGTATACCTTTCATTTTGGTAAATTGCTCGAATTCACCGGAGACAAACTGTCTTCCGTTATCTGTAACAAAAAATTAGGGCAATCCAATTCTGGCGAGAATTTCTCTAAGATGACTTATAATCGTTTTTCTGGTAATATCTTTGATGATAAAAATTTCTATCCACTTTGAGTATGCGTCCACGAGAACCAAAAACATTCTTCCCATGAACGGACCCGCTAGATCAAGATGAAGTCGATGCCACGGTTTTTCGGGCCAAGTCCATTCCGAGATGGTAGCCGGGGGCATGCTTGCCGATTCTTGGCATACTCTACATTCTCTAGTTAACTCCTCGATGTTACTGTCTATGCCTGGCCACCAGAAAATACCGTCTGGCAATCATCTTCATTTTAACAATCCCCATATGTATTTCATGCAAGTCATTTAAAATTAAAGATATTAATTTTTGGGGAATTACCACTCTTTCACGCCATTGAAGACAACCAAACTCCAAACTTAATTCCTCATTGATCTTATAATGAGGAGCTAGTGGGTTTTCTCTCGGCACCCTTGTGAATTTCCACACACACAGTTGCCTTCTCTAACATTCCTTAATACTATAAACAGTATTTTATCTTGGGGCGTCTCATTAGCCACCTCCATAAAAGAGAACGGTACCTCATTCGACTTCCTGAGAAGAAGTACCTGGTCTTCATCAAGAGACTCCCTGACACTCGATTCTAAAGGAAGACGTGACAATGCGTCAACATTGGAATTATCACTAGTTTTTCGAAATTCCACAGTATAATTAAATGCAGCTAATTTAAAGGACCATCTTTTAATTCTGGATGATGCACATATGGGAATTGGTGTATGAGGTGAAAATATATGAATTAAGGGTCGGTTGTCTGTGACCAATACAAATTTTCGTCCCAGTAAGTATTGTCTGAATTTCTCAACGCCAAAAGTTATGCTCAACGCTTTCTTTTCTAGTTGAGAGAAACTTTTTTCCGCTTCAGTTAATGTTCTAGAAGCAAAATCTATAGGGCATTCTTCCTTTCTATCATTTCTATGACTCAGAATTACGCCTAGTCCATAGTCTATTAATAATGATTTACATTTTTTAAATAACATTCGATATTTTTTCGTCCAATTCCATCTACAATTTTTATTCAAAAGTTGATAGAATAGCGCTAAAATGTTCGCTATATTCTTTATGAATCTATAATAATAAATTAAGAGTCCTATGAAAGATCTAAATTGCGAAACATTCTTTAGGTTCAGGCGCCTCTATCACTGCTTTAATTTTATTTTCTAAGGGATGCAGTCCATATTTATCCATTTTAAACCCTAAATATTCCACCGATTTCTTTTTAAATTTACATTTATATCTGTTTAACTTTACACCTTTTTCTAGCAATCATCTAAACACTAGATCCAACTTTTGTTCATATTCTTCAAAGTCTTTTCCGGCAACCAAAATATCATCTATGTAGCAGGCCACACCTGGCAAATCAGAAAATAGGCCTTCCATAATCCTCTGAAATTTATTTGGTGCTACCGCTACGTCATATGGTAGTCTTTTATAAGAAAACAACCTCTTTGTTGTGTTTATATCAACAACAGCTTTGGCTTCTTCCGCTAACATTACTTGTAAGTAAGCCTGTGATAGGTCTAGAGTCGAAAATACGGTGCTTCTAGATAATTTTAAAAAAATCTCATCGATCGATGGAAGGGGATACCTATCTAATTCTATTGCTTTATTAATTGTACATCTAAAGTCACCACATATCCTTACACTACCATCCTTTTTTAATACTGGTACTATTGGAGCAGTCCAATATGCATGAACTATAGGTTATAAAATGCAAGAATTCACTAAACGATCAATTTCATTCTCTACTTTGTTTTTTAGAGAGAAAGGTAAACTTCTGGCCTTACAAAACACAGGAGTCACATCCTTTTTTAAATTAAAATGTATTCTAACGTCCTTTAGACAGCCCAAATCTTTGTTAAACAAATCTGCATACCTATCCATCAAATTTTTATATATTTAAATATATTTCTATTATATTCATTATTTGAAATTTTAATGCTAAACAATATAGAATAATCAAGTTTCAGCTGTTTAAGCCATTCTCTTCCTAATAAAATTACCTGGATCTTTTCATTTACAACTATTAATCGTAAATATTGGTTGGCTTCTTTTACAAAAACATTTCTTTGATCTATAATCTCTATCGATTTACCACAAAAGGATTTTAATCTTAAATTTGTTGGAAATAATCTTTTACCTTGCCAATAAATCTTAGAAATATCTTTAGGTATTAACGTAACTGGACTTCCTGTATCTATTGTAAAGCACAAAGAATATTCATCTACTGTTAAATTTATTGTGGCATCAGTTTCGCCCTGTACAGAATATATAGAGTCCTCTTGTACAAATTTACATCCCCACATTCTTTTACTAGCTTTGCAGACCCTACTTAAATGACCCAGTTTATTACATTTTAAAACAAGTCTTTGTTCTATGAGGTAAAACAGATGCCACGTGTGAATGTATTTCACCACATCTATAACACACTATTTTGCCTTTGCCACTTTGCCTGAAAGGCCTATACTGCGCTGTACTATTATTGTACTCACCCTTTTTATCCTTTCAATTCACAGGGGATATCTTGGCCAATAATTTATCTTGTAATTCTCTTGTATTTATCTCCGCCAATTCGAACGAGATCGCCACTGCAAAAACTATATCCAGGGTGACATCGTCGTCCTCTTGTAGTAGCTTCTTTTGCAGGATTTCCGACTCGATTCCAGCCACAAAACGGTCTCGCATCATGGTTCCCAACATATCGACGAAATTACAATTTATTGCCAAATGTTTCAATTCTCTAAGATATTCCGAAATTGATTCTCCTTCCTGTTGAATTCTCTTTAAAAATCTGCATCGCTGTGGTATCACTTTCTTCTTTGGATCCAAATGCAGCTTAATTATTTTAATGATAGTATCATAGGGTTGATCTTTCATTAGACCAGGAAGAAAATGTCGTTTCCCTGCTTCAAAGTTTCAGAATCTGGTAGCGAGGTAAAAATCAGCACTTTAATCTCCTCCTTCAGATGCCAAAAAGAAAGCCTCAAATTTTTGTACAAAAAGATCGAAGTGTCCTCCACTGGGCTATAGCATCTAAAAGGTACTATTAACTTTGAATTTGTCATGCTGATCTTTTCTACTCCTTTGTTTTCTTGATCCAGATAGTTTAAAAGATGTAATCTTAACCCATTTTCCTCTCCATAATCCGAGAGTCAGATTTGTTTAAAAGATGTAGTTGTTATACTTGCATAGACGCCGTTTTCCTCAGCTTTTTACTGGCTCTGTAGATCGCGCATCCTCGTCGCCACTTTTGTTGTGTCGTAATTAGACGTACAAGAGCTCAAACTTGACCATGGCCAACAACAAATGTCCAATTTATATATACATATATTTTTACATAATGAGGCTTTAAATAATACAAATAATATTCATCTATTTACATAAACAACGGTTAATATATAGCGAGAAGAGTAGAGGACTGAGCACAGATCCCTGAGGTACACTAGCCCATGTTCTTCGGTCCTTGGAAAATGTTCCATTGACACGAACCTTTATCCTTCTTCCCCTTAAGAAGTCTGCAATCCAGATTAAGGTTTTTCCTCTTACTCCGATGTTGTGCAGCCTTTCAAATAATTTCTACACTCTATCAAAAGCTGAGGTCATATCCAGGAATACGGCCGTTATCTTCTTTGGCGGTTTTTCCTAGAAATCTATTATAGATTGACATAATTCACCCTTTCATACTTCATCTAAAAAGGTTAAAAATAGTCGATATTTTACCTTAAAATAAAAATTTGATTTTTCGTTTAAAGAAACTCATGCGGTGTAAATTCAAGTGTTGTTTTACAATCACAGGCCGCAGTGTATTATATTGTATTATAAGTTACTTTATGTATCATTTACGAACGGAAAAATACGTCCAGGGTAGCCTAGTGTACATGGCATCTGCCCGGTAAGCGGAACATTGTGGGTTCGATTCCCATCCCTGGACACTTTTATTTTTCCGTTCGTCATTACTCTTCATAATTCACCCTTTCATACTTCATCTAAAAAGGTTAAAAATAGTCGATATTTTACCTTAAATTAAAAATTTGATTTTTCGTTTAAAAGAAACTCATGCGGTGTAACTTCAAGTGTCGTTTTAGAAGTAGAACAGTTTATCAGTTGTACAGTGTCTGGATCTTTAGGCAGTTTGGTAGAAGTTTATTTTATTATTGTTAGTGAGCCAGACTATGAGCCTAGAGTGGATAATTCATTCTGTTATTTTACAAAGTATGCTGGTAAGAGCAATTGGCCGATAGTTCTTGCATTCCTTAGCATCTTTGTTTGGTTTCAGTATTGGCACTATAATTGATATCTTCCAATTCTTTGGTAGTTTACCAGTTTGCCATGAAATGTTCAGTATTCGTAGGAGTTGATTTTTTAGCTTCGTCTCCAAAGTGTTTAATCATTTGACCAAAGATTATAGCATCTCCAGGTGACATCTTGGATTTAACTTTCCTATTGATGAATTAAGCTCATTCAGTGTGAAGTCCCTCGAGTAAATATCTTGTTGATGGTAATTTCTTGCTTGTTTAACTAACTTGTTTATATTGTTTTTAAAGAGTCCTGCCTTCATTCGTATAGCTGAGTCTGGAAGTGCTTGAAAGATATTCAGCAATTATGTCATCCATCTGTTTGTTCGTTCTCGCTGTTCATATCGGTTAGAGTATTGGAGGATTAGTGTTGGTTTTGATTGTTTTATAACACTAATTATATTCCAGTGATGGCTTTCCTTTTTTGGATCCATTTTTTTCGCAGAATTCTGCCCATTTTTCTTGTTTGAATATCCAAATTTCTTTTTCTATTTTGTGACTAATTTCAATGAGTTCCTTTATGATTTCTTCTGTTTTATTTGTTTTAAGAAGTTCATTTTTATTGTCTCTCTCTGCAATCATTGCCTCGATATTGTGGTCCTTCCAGTAAAGTATTCACAGGTCTTTACGTCTACCTCTAGGTATCGATACTTTTGCAGCTTTGGATATGTTCAAAGAGAATTTTTCCAAGTTTTTGTCAATCGTTCTGTGATTTAATTCTTCGTTGCACAGTTCTTCAAGCTTTTCTGTAATTTTTTTTCCAGTGTTATTTTATTCTGTTGGAAATTCTCAATTTTGAATTTTAGGGTTTTTAAAATTGGTCTATGGTCACTGATTGCACTTTTCAGAATTTTCCATTGTGTTGTGGGTGCGATGTTGTAATTTATCGCTGTGATGTCTATTGCGGATTCTGTGCCTGTGGACTTGGATATATAGGTGCTCTTTTCGTTATTTAACGGCGTAAGGTCGAGGTCGGTTAGCATGTCCTCAACCTGCTGACCTTTGTTATCCTGGACAGGTGATCCCCAAGTTGGTCTTTCGGCGTTAAAATCACAAAGTATGATTGCGATATCCGAAGACGCTTCACTTAATGTCTCTATCAGGCCTGTATTGATGCTGATATTATCGTGGTGATAAACATTTATGATTGGAATTGTTTTACCTGTAAGATAGATTTCTATTGCCTGAGCTTCTGTCGTGCCTTCTCTAGGCTTACTATGATTATAGGCGATTTCCTTAAATTTGATTTCTAGAGTTTTAATCAAAACGGCAAGTCCTCCTCAGAATTTTCCCGGTCTGTCCATTCCTAGTGTTGTATAATCTTTGATATCGAATCTCAGATTCTGATTCAATTTTGTCTCCTGAGGACAATTAATATGTACATTGTTGTCACAGAGAAGACAAGTCAGCTCTTTATTTTCCTCTGGGTACCATTTATATTGAGTTGTAGTAGATTGAATTGTTTCCTCGTAGTAGATTTCTCATCATGAGCTCGAGCTGCAGCTCCTGACGCGGCGGTTACCCCGGACGCGGTAGCATTACTGGAGATATCAGTTTTGCTCTTCATTTGAAAATGGGTGCCGTTGCAACGTTAGTCATCTTGGAAACGAACCAGAATTTGGTCAAATATTCCAAGGGTCCAGGGGGAACCGCAAGGAGGTGTGGTCGAACTTCTCCCCTTCCACTTGGAATGCCGTCACTACAGGATAAAGCAGTCTTGGTGAATTTTTTTAATTGTGATTCAGAATCTGCCACTGAAGCTTTACGAGCGTTTCGTTCCTTTAAAGATATTCGAAGCAGTAAAGGACCAATAAGTTGCTACTCTCTAAAGCGATTGATTAAAAGTTTTGAGGAAACTGGATCTCTGGAAGCAAAACCTCGGAGTGGAAGACCATCGACATGCAAGTCAGTGGCTGTTACGGCTTTGCTGAATGCTGAAGCTATTGAAACGTTATCCCCGTATGGAGAAGTAAGTGCTAGACAAGTTTCTCGACAAACGGGGATTTCCTATGGAACAGTTTGGAGAGAACACACATTTAGAATTTTTCTATAAAAATATCCTAACAAAATTCAAAGTTTTCACGAGTTGAAAGTCAGCGATTTTGAGAAGCGTCAAGAATTCGCTGCATGGGTTTTCCGGCAAATTGATATTGATGAAAACTGGCTGTCAAATGTTCTAAGAACAGATGATGCTCACTTTTATCTAAAGGGAGAATTTAACATTCAAAACTGCCTCATTTTGGCAACAGAAAACCCTAGGATTTTTACAGAAATACCACTTCATCAGCACAGAGTTACAGTTTTGTGTGGGTTCACTTCTTCTTTTATTATTGGGCCATTTTTCTTTGAAAAAATCAATGGAATAACTTTTAAAACCGTTTTCGTAACTGGTGAACGTTATGTTCAACTTTTGAGAGAAAAGGATATTCCCATATTGCAGGACAGACAAGCACTAAGCTAAATAACATTCATGCAAGATGGAGGACCTCTTCATATCTCCCGCGGTGCCATCACCAGACTTGACGCCTTACAATTTCGGTTATGGGGGTACATTAAGTCGCGTTTTTATCGATGCCGGTCTACCACATTGGCCATGTTGAAGGCTTCTATCAGATGGCACGTTTTATAAATTTCAACTATTTAATTGTGACCATTCTGTCATCTATCGTCTGCAGGCGGTGTTTGAGAATGAAGGGCGCCACATTGAGCAAGGATTGTGACCTAATACAAGAGAGAAGGCAGTTACCTCATGTGTTATATTTTGCAGCTCTTTGTTTTGGGTTATGGGAATAATAAATGCTGTCCTCACATCTTGACTCTTTTTTTTCTGTAAACAGTTATTTTTTTGTTTGTCATTTGCCCACATTTTATATTATGTCGTGCAGTCCAAAGTGTTATAACTTCTCGAATAACACTGGTATACACAATTTTACCCCTTATGTTTAGTTTATCGCTTTTCGCTCATTAGAAGAAATAGCATAAGGAATAATCTCTCTATCCCCCCCCCCCCCCGCAACTTTAGATATTTTGCGCAAAAAATAATACAAAATGATTTTACTACCACGTTTTTCAACGCAAAAGGTCGATTTAAAAATGATTTTTTTTTGAGGGGATACATTTTCAAAATTATGTACAGTATAATAAACAATGATAACATTTGACAAACCCATAGAATATTTGGAATAAAGTACGGCAAATATATTTTGTCACTCCCCTCTATATTTCATTTTTGGATCATGACAAATATCCAGTTAAATAGTCAAGTGTCGACAATTAGTCAAGAAACTATACATTCCTTATAGCACGAAATCCTATTAGTAGTGCCAACATAATTTTTGGTACTATATTAAAATTTCAAAAATCGTGTATTGATATCAGTAGTTATTTTCAAACATTCAATTTATTTCACAAAACTCCATCTAAAATATAAATATTTTTTTGATACATGTTTTAATTTGCATATACCTATTTTACATATCTCAGATTGTATTTAAAAATCGTCAACCTATTCTTATAACTTTTGGCGAAATGGTGTTTTATTAATTTATCATTCGATATTATTAGGGTTCTTTCCTGGTATTCAAAAAGGAAAAATACGTGTCGTTCAGTTATATTTTTCAATTTATCAAACAATTTGGCCGCTGAATCGCTGATTCTGGTAGAGCGCCATCTAGCGAATAAAGTCGTAACTAAATTCAATTTCGAATTTTTCATTATTTGCCATAAAAAATCCCATTGCATCCTGAACACAATGGTGTTTACCGCATTGCTCTAGCGCAAATATTCGCGGAGTTATTAATTTTTAAAGTTGTGCGGGACTTTTGGATCACCCTGTATATTAGACTCAAAGTTAAATTCAAAATCTGTATTTCTTAATATTTTAATTTTCCCTATTTCCCAAAATATATTTTACTATTAATATATATATATGTGGGTGTGTTAAATATACTTAATATTTTATGAAATATCAATATTATTTATATATTGTTACATATTGAGAATATTTGAAGAAGTGAAGTAAGAGAAATGATTGAGTTTGCAAAATGATATACATAGTTAATTCAATATATTATTAGTGCAAATTTCATGGAATTTCACAACTATTGATTGATAAAATATATAGATAAAGCATTTATTACATAGAAACTCAATGTTTATAGAGAGCGCACTCTTCTATTATCAAACCTTTTATCTACTTAAAATGATTCCATTAAACACATTCTTAACGATTATAAACCTTAATATTATATATGATACACATCTTAAAACGATATTTCTGGTTGATTTATTTATGAAATATTTTTTACACGAATCATGAAATATAGATTTTTATGACATTTATAAAAAAAATAATAAAGAGAGGGTGAAATCGCCGAAGGGTTTCCTGAAATTTGACGACCAAATCTCCCACGCGCCTGGAGGAAATCGGGAATTTGTCGCAGATTTATCTTCAGAAGTTTGGCAGAACTGTTGTTTACCAAGGGGGCGTCACTTCTCTCTGGGATCCTTTGATCTCCATAATGTTCTTATCCAACACTTGATTTACATTCCGATTTATTTCGAACAGAGTTCTCTTCAATGGATACAAGGTTATATTAATGGTACCTGGTTAGACAGGTCCCAACTTGAGACAATAATACATTGTTATAAAAAGTATATATTGTACAGTAAGACCTCCACGAGCGACCCATATGAAAAGCGACAACACATAGTGATTAATAAAAAATGAAATGATAAGATAAAAAGATCAGTTGTTGATATTAAACATAAAAATTGTATATCCTGACCAGGAGCACATGTGCTTTACAGAAGGCAGAGAGAGAGAGCGTCATCTGGTGGATTTAGCCTGTTCCCTGATTGGCAAACCCAATTCGATTTATCAAGAAATTGGGTTGGCCAAATATCAGGGAACAGGCTAAATCAACGTTGGCGTTCTGCCTTCTGTAAAGCACATGTGCTCCTGGTCAGGATATGCCATTTATATTTTTAATGGTGATCAATATGATGCGTTAGCGCCATCTGTTAATAAAACTCTGAACTATTTTTGACGCATACGATTCTTTTTAAAATGAATCAATTTTGAACTGCAATTATAAACACTGATGCGCCAGGCCCTCCCATTATTTTATCATTGCAGTAAGGGCAGAAGAAAATTGATTTATTTTTAAAAGAATCATACACGTCAGAAATAGTTCAAGGTTTTAATATCATAGCGAATACTTTCATAAAGTAAAAATAATGACCTGAAAGAAATTTAAAATTTACTGAAAAATCGTCTTGGGCAGAGAACAGGTGTATTAAAGCTTTAAGTGGTCTCTATTTGTCATTTATCTTGCTCTCCTGGGATATATAGTTTTTATATGTACCTAAAGACTTATAGGATCCTACTATATTGAAAAACACTAAACCTCAATTGGTCTAAATTCAAATATATTCTATATTTTATTCTAAATATCGAATATTCAAATAGTTAAACTCTTACAAGAAACGAACTATGGTTCTGAATGCGCGAAAAAAAGTCACTTTATATGGATTTAAGAAGGAATTTCAATTTATATTTAATTACTTGCCCCTAATACACAGATTTTGAAAGTTAATGCTAAATATGAAACGATTATGACATGTATGATTCTTTTAGATATTAAACAATTATCTACTGCCCTTACTGCAATTAAAAATTAATGGGAGGGCCTGGCTCATCAATCTCATACGCATCTATAATAGAGTCCTATTTTCATAACAAATTGTGCTCTAATGCATCATAATTGCTAAATAAAAATACATATTTGATAGTATGATTTATTAAATTTAGTTATTCTCTATGTAATAGGGTAGCATCTATAATAAGACACATGTATGGTATATGTGTATATAGGTAATTAGATCTTTCACTGTTAAAATGTTTGTTAAAAATTACAATTAATACAGAAAACATCGAACTCAATTATTTTATGGTGAATATTTAACGTGTATTTTATATAATGAATAGATCATTTTGAAAATGAATCATAATTGGATATACAAAGAATGAAAATACATTAAACTTAAGACATTAATGAGTCATCTGTATGTAAGAAATGAAGCTGTTAAGTCTCAAATGTGTTTTTTCTTTAAAATATAAAACAAAATCCTACAGTCCTTAGGAAGGGTCTGAGAGCTGGTTAAGGCCCGATACATTAATGCTCGATGCATGTATATAAATATTATTAGAAAAAAATATTTTATTTAAAATTAAATATACTAGATCACTCAAACTACTCTATACCGTAAAGTCGAACGCCAGCTCTCGCGGCTTTATCTATACAAGCTCATTGTTGTTGTTTCCCGTTGGCCGGCTCTAATCTTTTGTAGATATGTAAATATGTATTTTGTTTTCTTTATTCTACTCGCCTTAAAGTATCAATTTTATATCAATTAAAGCAAATTGTGTTTAAAACTATTTTCATTATTCTTTCCACAACTGTGCAAACCATTTGAATAATGTTCTTGTATCATCAACCAGCTAATTATTTCTTATCTTAATTATTCAATATAACAGCAAGTCGACAAAAGCCGACATTATAAATAACATATATATGTTGTAATAAATATTATTTTGAGATAGAAATTAATTGCTGATTTTTTTGAATAAATGAGTACTTAATGGTATCGTTTGCAGACGTGTCATTTTGAAAGAAAAGCAGAAAAATAACTATTTACTATCAAGTAGTTTTTATTTCAAATTACTTGAAAAAAATTACAATAAAACATTTCTCACAGTTATATAGAACTTATGAAATGAATTTTATATTAGTGAATTTCAAAAATAGGTTAGATAACTACATATTTACAACAAGTATTAAAAGTCACGGTATTCTAAACATATGGTCAAAAACAAGTAGAACCATCAATGAATGAAAATAAAATATATATTTCAAATTATAGAATGTTTTATATTTAGATGATATAATATATATATATATATATATGTGCTGTCCTCGAAACATATGCCCAAAATATTCTTATTCATGAATAACACCACAAAGTGTCGGATATATTGGCAGAATATCCCAGTACATTAGAGCGATATTGTAGATACAACTTGCAGAACTATTAGGAGGTAAAAATTATTGGAAAGATCAACAATAATGTGAAAGGCCCTCCCAATATCTTTTGTATCACCGAATAAAGAGTAATAAGTGGTTTAGCTAAAAAAAAAAACGCACCTAATTATTCTATTCATTAAAAATAAAAGTTTATTTTCATTGTTTATTCAACTTTATTCAACTATAAATACAAAGCGCGATGTCCCGCCAAGGACACTGGCGCCCAAAGGAAAAGCAATACAAGAGAGAGAGAGAATCTATTTATATATCCAAAATCATATGCACAAAGGCATTTACCATATTCTTGAAATTGGTTTCAAACAGGCATACTATATTCCAAGGTAATTTAATTTAAACACACATCAAAATAAAGAAAAAAATCATATATACAGCACATACAGTTACAATTATATCTAACACTTGAGATTTTTTCAAAACTTTGATATAAATTTACAAAATCTATTGAATTCAATGTATGAAACCCTGCTGGATATCAGTTCTCTTGGATCGGTACAGAGAATACCGTTACTGAGTCTGTAGTCTTGAAATGCTGGGCACTTAAGTAAAAGATGAGTAGAATCTTGAATGCGGCATCCACAAAAACAGCCCGGATCCTCCGATGCGCGAATTCTTTCCAGAAAACTCCCGAAATTACCATGGGGGGTTATAAATTGTGTGTGTTGTGGAAATTAGGGCGAAAATAATTTGGAATACCCCGGTTGAAAAAACTTGTAAATGTCTCGTTTGTATTATTTAGTAAGAGCGACATTCTTTCGTCTATATAGGATTTAATTATAAAGGGAATATCGATGTTGTATTTTTGCTCATCCTCGAACGTCATTTGGCCATAGGAATCTGTACTAAACGTATCATTTTTTCTAGATAATTAAGAGCAAAAGAGAGAAAAACTGAAAGTTTTTTTTGTTTATGCCTAGTACACGTGGTACAGGCCATGATAATCATGGTTGGTAGAAGCGGGCGACTGCTTTACTGTGAGTGTACCATATGCCTATACACGTGAAAAGCAGTTCGACTTTGCACTTACAAATGTGGCAGAGCCCCGCTTGCTTACTTACACTCGCTGGTGGGGTTTGACTTTTGCTAGAATCAGGGGTAATTGGAGCATTTTATTTTAACAGAAAAAGTGTCCAATGCGGGAATCGAACCCTGGTCGTATCGGTCGAAAACCAACAATTTAGACCATCCTTTCACCGACCCTCAATAGAAAGGGTATTAATAAAACTTAAAATATTATTTTTAAAATTCTTTTTGATGATATTATAATCAATAATTACGAAAAATACAGTCTGTCTAACCATCACAGATATACTTATCTGAGCAATCATTTTTGTAGAGTGAAGAGATTGTTCAGATCTTCTATACAATCTCCAATAAACAACTTCCTACAAGATAACTCGGGAAGATAGATGTTTCAGACGGTGTCTATTGTTATAGAATTGACGGTAGAGTCGTCTGTCAATATTTCAACCGTTCAACCATATTTTCATAGAATTAAAACTCGAACTTAGAAAAATTCTATTAGCGGGTTGCCATGTATAGGAGCCCAGTGTTCTATAATAAAGTTTAGTAGTTAGAAAAGGGATTTTCAGTCGAAAAAATTCCAACCATATCTAATTATAGAAATACAACATAATTTAGATAAATAAAAATATATTTCATTATCTAAATTTTCAAATATATAGCTCTATATTCATAAAAATAATTATGCAATTAAATATAAGAGATTTCTTCATGGAAAATAATTTTAAAATGAAGCAGGAAAGAGTTTAAGGGTTGATGTAAAATAATTAATAGATGAAAATGCATTTTTAAAAAAGTCTTTATTTAAATGCACTAAAAAGAAAAAGAAAATGTTTTATCTTCTATCATTGAGCAATTAAATGTATCTGAGTAAAAAAAAAGGGGCGGGGGATGATCATCATGAATTTGTAACCTATGCGATTTAATATGTAGCAGCTGATTAGCGATTTTTATAAAAGTGTTTGCAATATTTTTACCTCTTCTCTAAATATGATCGTCCCACGCCGCTTTTATTTTCACTCAGATACATCTAATTGCTCAATGACAGAAGATAAAATATGTTATTTTTTCCTTTATAGTGCATTAAAAGCCTTTTTAAAAAATGTATTTTATCTATTAATTATTTAGTTAGTTTTTCGTTATGAATTTACAAAACTTAGAATCAAAGGTTCACAGGGGGTTAGGCCTTAAATAGAAGGGAGTCCTGCTCGCAGTGTATTGGTCAATGTAAGGTGCGTAATACAAGACTTAAAAAGAAATATAGAAATTTGTTCATTTCTGACCACTCCAGCCACCCAGAAGTCTGAAGATTTGTACACTTCATATTTTAATCCAAGAGATATATATCCCGTCATTTTATTATATATCAATATATAAAATGAAAGGATTTAAGCACGAATGAATGCAAA
>CP092867.1:119336063-119430913 GCA_030710605.1 Cordylochernes scorpioides
GATCCAATAAAGATGGAAATATGTAGCAAAGTATTTATTAACAGATTATAAATTTTGAAATTTTTATATTCTGCTACTCTGTAATTCATTGCTTCTCTTGTATTTTATAATTTTTTATTTTCTCTTTTACCTTTTAAATAAATTGCCCTGTCATCTTAGAGTTTGTCTTTACTAATTTTGTGCGTGACAATATTCTGCTAATAATGACAAAATGTTGAAAAAATAGGAAGGAGAAGGCCGGGAATCGGCTTTAAAGATAGAAAGTTTTATTAAGTTATGCTCTAAATTTACATAAACACAAAGCAGCTTGCTTTACATACTCCTCTACGACAATGGTAGAAATAATATATATATATAGCGGTTAACTGGTCAAAAACAAATAAAAGAAGAGTAGAATGTTGAAATTGATTATTCCAACACCCTCCCTCAATTTCTACATTCCCAACTCACGAATACATCTCTCATGAGAGACCTTTGTGAGACTCTTGGTTAAGATATCCGCAACATTCTCCTGGGTTGGTGTATGGACGACCTCGACAAGACCTTCATTGCCCCTTTCCATAGATGCGAATCTTCACTAGACAAGGCATGATCTAAATCCTTTGGATCTGGCAAACTGGTGTTCTGTCTAAAATCCTTAGACAAATTAGCTTCAACGTATTCCTTTCGTGGTCTTCCCGGTTTTCCAGTATGTAAAATTCTTGGTCTTCCTCTTCCTCTCTGCGAGATGACTTCCTTTGTTTCTGATGGTTCGCTTAAAAACTCCGAATCAGTTCCGGGCAAAGTGTTTTCATCATCCTGAAGACTTTCCTCCTCCAATGATTTATCTTCCTTTTTCTGTGGTATAGCTTCAATTTGCACCACGTCATTCCTTAAGGTAGAGTTTTCAGATTCGAGGAAACGTACATCTCGACTTTTTATCATCATGCTTGTTCCAGGCTTCCATAATCTGTACTCCTTTGATTCGGGAGAATAGCCAACCAGTCGGTATTCTTCACTACGAGGAGCTAATTTTCCTCTTCTCGGACGGTTGTCAACAGCGAAACATTTACATCCAATAATTCTTAAATGAGAAACGGTTGGTTTTCTTCCTGTAAATATTTCATACGGAGTTCGACTTTCATTTGTTCTTGGGCATCTGTTTCTAATGTATGTAGATGTATGCACTAGTTCAGCCCAAAGTGGATCTGGGAGGTTCGCTTGAATTATGAAACATCTAGTCATTTCTACCAGAGTTCTGTTCGCTCTTTCAGCAACTCCATTTTGTTGCGGAGAATATTCAACTGAGAGCTGATGTATAATTCCTTCCTCCAATAAATATTCTTTAAAATCTGAACTCAAATACTCTGCGGCATTGTCACTTCTGATTGCTTTAATTTTCTTGCCAGTTTGTTTCTCAGCAAATCTTTTAAATACTTTAAATCCTTTGAAAATTTCACTTTTTCTTTTCATAACAAAAGTGAATATCATTCGTGAGAAATCGTCAATAAATGTTGCGAAGTACAATGCACCGCCATATGACTTTGTTCTCATCGGTCCACATATGTCAGAATCAATAAGTTGCAGTGGCTCTGTTGACTTTGTCAGAGAGACTTCTGGGAATGGTAATCGAGTCTGTTTACCCCTAATACAAGTTTCACAACTTGTTATACTTTTAAATTCACCCTTGGGTAATCCATTGACTAAATTCTCTCTCTGCAATTTCTTAAGGTCATCAAAATTAAGATGACCAAATCTATTATGCCAAATTTCACTGCTATTTCTGTCTATACACATTCCGGTAAATTGTGTTTTTGCATATTTAGTTTGACGCAATATGTAAAGTCCGTTTCTTTTGTAAGCTTCTATGCAAATTTTCCTCAATGGATTCACAATTTCCGTTTTTCTTCTCATAAATTTTACAAAGAATGATTTTTCTGTGCAGGTGCTGACTGATATCAAATTTCCCTTCAGTCCTGGGACAAACAACACATTTTCTAATTTTAATAAAAATGGTTCACCATGTTCTAAAAACTCCAATTCTACCGTTCCTGTACCTAAAGCTTCTATGCTTTGGTCGTTCGCTAATTTAACGGCTATTGGCTCTGTTTCTCTTAAATTTGAAAATGCGTTTTTTTAAGCAGCACATGTGTGCAGTTGCACCGCTATCCAGGCACCAGTCGTCAACATCAAGAATATTTTCATCTCTAATTCCTAGAGAAGCAGCCATTCGCTTATTGTTTCTTTTAGAGTTCCTTTTTGACCAGCAGTCAGCCGCTTTGTGGCCTTTCTTGCCACAGTAATGGCAGTTAAATTTGAACTCCTTCCGATTTGGTGGTTTAGTGGAATTGGTAGTTTTTCTTTCTGGATTTCCAAAAAAGACATTTTGTTCTCCAGACGAAGTTCCCTTCATTTCACGTTGTCTTTGATCTTCTTCTATAATCTTTACCTTTAAAGTTTCAAGTTTTGGGAGCTCATCTCTGGTTTCCATTGCAGTTCTGAATCCTTCGTACGATTCTGGAAGACTACACAACAAGAGTATAACTAAAAAGTCTTCGGGTACTTGAGCCCCAATTTCACCTAGATTGTCCACTAATGAAGTAAATTTACTCAGGTAATCTTTCAAATCATCATTAGGCCTCATTTTCATCTGTATTAGCCTTTTGGTCAGGGAAACTCGTCGCAGGTCCTTTAGGTCGATAAACTTCTTCTATCTTTTTCCAGGCCTCCTCGGCAGTCTTGCAGTTCTTAACATGTATTAGTTCTGATGGATTCAAGCTCAATACAATTGTAGCTAGAGCCTTCTGATCCTTATTTTGCCAATTAGAAAACTCTTGGCTACCGGGTTCAGGTTTGATATTGGCTTCATTAACATAAATCCACAGATCAGAGTGAATAAGAATCATTTGCATTTGAAGCCTCCATGTCTCAAAGTTTTGCTTATTCAACTTCTCGATTTGATATAGACTGGACATGCTTGATTCTTAATTTCTTAGGCAATCAGTCCTGGGCCCATAACCTGTTGAAAAAATAGGAAGGAGAAGGCCG
This sequence comes from Cordylochernes scorpioides, assembly GCA_030710605.1. NCBI lineage: Eukaryota > Metazoa > Arthropoda > Arachnida > Pseudoscorpiones > Chernetidae > Cordylochernes > Cordylochernes scorpioides. Next base: position 119,339,091 of record CP092867.1, read on the forward strand.
GGAATCGGCTTTAAATATAGAAAGTTTTATTAAGTTATGCTCTAAATTTACATAAACACAAAGCAGCTTGCTTTACATACTCCTCTACGACAATGGTAGAAATAATATATATATATAGCGGTTAACTGGTCAAAAACAAATAAAAGAAGAGTAGAATGTTGAAATTGATTATTCCAACACAAAATTTAAAAATATATATTAAATAAAATGAATCAATATGGAATATAATTATGGAAGTAAGGATTAGGCAGTAGTCATTATTAAGAATTTGTATCTGGTTTTAGCATATAGATGGAAAATTTGTCGGGAGGAATTTGATCCATAGAAGCATAAGGCGCCTCTCAAAATAATCATCAAAATAAACGTCAAAATCTGAAGCGTCAGGTTCTGACGTTTATTTTGACAGGAGAAGCGCCCCTATGCTTCTATAGTTTTAGCATAGTTATTCAGAGGGAATTTCCCCATTTGGAAGCTTCTAGGTCGTTTCATGAAATAGTATATTATAAACTTTCCGAAGGTCTAATCTTATGTTACTACTATTGTATTTTCTGGATATGATAGATTCTTGTGATGGGTCTCTGTTGTTTATTGGGATTGTTGGAGTAATGGGTATTTGGTTCTGATAAGAAGAAGGAGCGGTCTGTTTCCCTTATGAGATGATATATTAGTAAGATTTGCTCTCTTGGTTGTCGTTATTTTGATTATTCTATGATAGTATTATATTTAAATGTTTGCTATTTTCAACTACATGTTTATATGATAAAATTGTGAAAACGTTAAAAAATACAGAAATATCCACAATCAGTTTTTTTAATGCTAGCTTTAAAGCGATAATCGTTGTAAAAAACGTTGAAGAGCGATTATCGCTTGAAGCTAGCTTTTTTAAAATTAAAAGAAACGCATTGTGAGAAAATAGTTTTGTATTTTTAAACCTACATATTTGTTGTTGCATTCTTTGAATTCTATGGAGCATATATGGCACTCGTAATATTAGTTAGATAATGTTATTTGTTACAAATTTTTTTTGGTAAAGAACGTATATTGGGCGAGTGTTGCTCAAAAACCTTTTAATTCCGCATTTTTCAGATGACCGGCTATTGAAACGGATATTGGTGATATAGAATACAGCATACCTATTTGTAAAATGGGGTGTTACGTATTTCACAGGGCTATAGGAATGTCTTAAAATAAATTATATAAGATATTGACGAGTTTTCAGATTACTCAAAATGTTCTTAGTGTCTTCTGTTTTAAAGGTTTGAAGTGAGCAATGGCTAAGAACTCGTTTATTCAAGGTCTTTACAGCAAGCATTTCAAACTCAAATCCTAACACGGGCCAAATAAAAAAGTAATAAGATTATGTGGGCCGCAAAAAAAGAAAACAAGTAATTAAATTTTTATAGTAACATTTATGTAGGTTTATTTTAAAAAATACTAATAAGAAAAAGAAAGTAAAGTTAATATTTTCTCCCTGATATTTGGCATCTCTTTTCTGCTACCATCTTTCCTACCTCGGGGGAAATCTTGTTCGCAGTGATTAATTTTAAAACTGACCCAAGGTGAACGTCAGTAAGTCTCGATCTGATTGGAGACTTATTTCCTTTCATAAGTGAAAATAACTGCTCGCACCGATAAGTACTTCCAAACATGGACATAATTTCATATGCTAATTTTCGAGTGTTTTCAAATCTGGCTGGCAAATATTTGTAAAATTCAGAAACGTCAAATTCAATGAATTTTGCCTTTAAATCTGAATCGCACTGGATATCTATTACCTCCATTTGCATATGATTAGGTACTGATTCTATATTTATCGAGAAAATCGAAGAAAACAAAGTTAACCTGCCTTCCAAAGATTTGAAATCAGAAAACCTTGTTTCAAATTCATTTCTAAGACTTAAAATATTTTTCTCATATTTTTGATACGATGCAGTTTCACCTAAACTTGATTTGTACATGTTGCATGTCGGAAAGTGCATTAAAACTTCGTTTTTCAACTGCTTTTCCCAAAGAACTAGCTTACATTTGAATGCATTAACTTGGTCACACATGTTGGTAATGATCTGATCCTTTCCTTGTAGTTTCAAATTCAAATCCGACAACTGTTTTGTTATGTCAACCTAGAAGGAAAAATCTTGCAGCCATACTTGATCAGAAAACAAAGTGATGTCTTGATTCTTGGTTATTAAAAACTGACATATTTCTTCTTTCAAGTCATAAAATTGTTTGAGAACCTTGGAGCATGATAGCCAACATACCTCGGTATAGTATGATAAACCTGAATATTCGCTTTCTAATTCAGTTAAGAACAGAGAGAACTGTCGCTGATTTAAACCTCGAGATCTTATGAAATTGATGGATTTTCTGATAGGTGTCAACACATTTTCCATTTTTATTACCTTCGTACATAATACTTCCTGATGTATAATGCAATGCGTATGATGAATATTGGAACCATCAGAAATTTCACTTAGTTTTTTTCGCAGTAATGCTACGAAACCGTTGGTTTTTCCAGTCATTGGAGGAGCTCCATCTGTTACTACAGAAGTCAATTTTGATTGAGGTAAATTGTATTTTTGTAGAAGATCATAAACGAAATTAAAATATCTTTTCCTGTAGTAGTGCCGTGCATCGGTACTAGATCCAATAATTCCTCAAAAATGTTGAAATCCGTGTCGCAAGCTCGAAAAAAAACAGCTAACTGAGCTACCCCCCCAATGTCCGTACTCTCATCACAGGCTATGGAAAATGCTTCGAAACAAGATGATTTTTCTTTTATCTGATCATTTAAATTTCTGGCCATATCAGTAACTCTTTCCACAACGGTATTTCGAGACAAAGATATTGCTTGAAACGTCTTCACACTTCCAGGACAAACAATTTCTACAGCTTTAATTAAACATTCCTTGATGAAATCACCTTCAATAAAAGGTTTTGAGTGTTTAGCTATCATCTCCGATAAAACGTAGCTTGCATGCACCGCCGCTTCACTCTCTTGTGATACTTTAGTAAACATAAACTGTTGTTTTTTCATTCCCAACTTGAACTCTTTTAACTTTTCTTGTCTCATTAAACCTTTGTAGGTATCATTATTTGATTTATGTTGTTCATAATGACGTTTAACGTTATATAATTTTGGTACACTAATAGCATTATTACATATCAAGCAGATGATTTTATATTTTACTTTAGAGCAAAAATACTCTAATTCCCACTTTTCTTGAAAATTCCTATGTTCGTCAGCAATTTTTCGTTTAGTTTTACTGCCACTTGGTTTTGATGAAGACATATTGAATACAAAGGTCTGAAAAAAAAATAGTAATCGCTAACACAAAATAATAAAACGTTTTAATTAATATTTTAATTTTTTTTATTAATATTTTTTAACTTAACAGACACAGAATAACTGCACAAATTATTGAACGTAACTTAAAAAAAATATTCTAGTACTCCGAAAGAATATTTTCTTTAAACTTTAAGGCACACAATACTTATGGCGATGTACATACGTTATGTATGTAGGTATAATATTATCAAAACTTACGACTTATGTATGACGACCAGTGGTTCGTTATTAATAAATAAATTATGTATAATTACAATTTTTAAAAATTAGGCTACAAATTTTTATTATTTTTTTAAATTTATAAAAAAAATAATTTATTAAAATATATTGTCTGGTGGGCCGCAAATTTATTCGTTGTGGGCCGCATGAGGCCCGCGGGCCGCGAGGTTGACATGCCTGCTTTACAGTATTTATTTTATGGTTGAGAGGGTGCTAAGAAGAAAATAGGTAATAGTTTGTTTTGAAAGATGGCTTATCGAATACAATTGTTTGGTATTTCAGTTATATGCGAATGATTCTTTATCTAACAATGGCAATCCATTGTTATTGTTTTTTTTTTCGTAAGTAGAATTCAGCTCGGAATGGTAGCTGTTGAGTTCTGCCAGAATATTCTTAGTTCGATTTTCGGAACAGATACAAAATATGTCTACCATATTGCTGCACCAAGTTGCAGCTTCGCAGGGTCGTCGACCTTGGTATCCTACTTCTTGGTGTTATACACGTTTCCCGAGCGGGTTTCCATAGTCAAAGCAAATGAATAAAAGCAAATAAATAAAATTAAATAAAAATAAATTACCTTTTAAAGTTATTACGTGTTTATTTATTCTTGTCTTCCTCGTAGGTCGCGATCCGCAGTCTTGGCCTAGGTCCTCTTTCGCTCCAATAAGCAATAAAGATATATGTACAATAAAATATTACAAAAGGAATGAAACTATGAAAAGGAATGATGGTAATCTAAATAATATGTTTTAAATAAATATTATATCATATAATAGTTTTCTGACTGATGATAGTAACAACGCTGACATCGAAACACCCCACCCTATCAATTCTTTCGGAACCCTCACCCTGTAATGATGGGTTATATGATAAATGGAGGTAACTCCATTTATTTAACCATTAAGACACTCTATAGGTTACATCTTCGAAATATACATCATTCTCGAGTTGGTGAATATTCTTTCAGGAATAGAAACTCATATTACCATTATTATTTTTTAAAATTCTATATAACTCTGTGAAAATATTAAATATGTCATTTTCTTCAAGTAATTCAGAAAAAAACTACTTGATAGTAAATAATTATGTTTCTATTATCACGACTGTACCTGCAATTCTTTACCTTTACACCAAAACATATTATATATATATTATATTGAAAGATTTTCTGCTGATTTCGAATTGTTGAGATAAGGTTGTACATTAGTACTAAATGGTATTGGTATGCAGTTGTGGAAAATATTGAAAATCAGAAATAGCTTTAATTGAGCTTATGGAACATGAAAAACATAATGAAGGTAGAAATACCTAATTTAAGGCGTAAATAAGAAAATAAAATATTACATATTTACATATGTACAGAAAGATATGAGCCGGCCAACGGGAAACAGCAACAATGGGTTTTTTAGGGAAAGCGACGACCTCTGGTGGTCGTCTTTACAGAGTAGTTTGTTCTAGAAAGGATAATTTTATTATAGATAATTTTTATATAACATGTATATTTCGGTTATAAATAATATTTCTCTATACAATATAATGCGACCTATGATTGTGGAACGACATTTGAAAATATCCCGCATGTGTTTATTTTGAACGAAAAATCGAAACTTATTTTAAGGAGAAAAAACGACCATTTCCAACTTTAGGGATGAAGTATGAAAGGATAAACTTTGAAGAGTAATGATAAACGGAAAAATAAAAGTGTCCAGGGATGGGAATCGAACCCACAATGTTCCGCTTACCGAGAAGATGCCATGTTCACTAGGCTACCCTGGACATATTTTTCCAGTCATTATTTCTCCTTAAAATGAGTTTCGATTTTCCGTTCTAAAGAAAAATTTGCGGGATATTTTCAAATGTCGTTCTACAATATTTCTCTATATTAATAATTCAAGAAGGAGGCGACATATCACCCAGAAATGTGGGTCAAAAGGGAAAACGGCCACCTCTGACAAATATGCCACTCAAAGAGCTTTCATCCAATTAAAAGGCTTTAGAGGAGGTATTGAGGCGATAAATTCGACTCTCCCAAAAGGTCAGAATTTAATTGAAAAGGTTTCTATTTAAAGTCTTTTGAAATGAAATCCATCTTCCCAAGACATCTCAACTATGTCCTATTGGTTTCAAATCCGTAGATCTGGCTTACCAATTCATTTTCTGAATATATCCCCCTCACAACACACACTCTCAAGAAACACATTGCCTAACAATGCTCTTATATATAAAAATTAGAAACTATTTTAGACACGCGCGTATGATTCTTTTGAAATTAAACAAATTCTACTGCCCTTACTGCAATGGAAAAATTAATGGGAGGGCCAGGCTCATCAGTGGTGAACCCTCCCAGCGATTTTGCCAGTTTAATCTACCATACCGCTGTTATATTGCATTTTTGGAATTTCCTTTTATAGTGATACTGATGTTAGACTCTTGGAATGGGTATTTTAGATGAACTATGGACATAAGCTTTGAGGACAGCAGAATTACATACAATATTAAATATATAATATGCTTCGAGCAATCGCTCTTCCGCAAACATCAAATTGAGTCTTTTATTAGAACAATTATATTACGATGCACTAGCGCGTCAATTGTACAATTTCAAAAGAATCTTACCCGTCTAAAATACGTAATTTCTAATTTTCATAACAGATGGCGCGCTAGTGCATCGTAATATAAATGTTCTAATGAAAGGCTCTTATATATACTTACATTGCATTTTATTAATCAACCAGGTGCGATATTGAAATATGTACGCCTATTACAGAGGAAACAAACAAAACAATAAACAAATTAAAACTTTTGTAGCGGCTCCCAAATATTAACTTTTCCTATTTTCATTATAAGTTTTAATTTGTCTAATAACTATTCAATTCAAATATTAAAATTATTCATCTTATAAATATATAATGCTTATAAAATAATTATACAACATTCTAAATATAAATCATAAATAATATGAAATGTAAATATTTATCTATAATGTATCAAGCACATATGTCTAACATTATATAATCTAGAATTGATATTTGACCACACACATATAAACAAAAATAACTTCAACATGTAGTATACACCAATTTAACCCTTCTGATAATTTGTATAAATAAATGTAATTAAAAGTTGATTTTACAATAAATAATTTGTTATCTGACTCCGCCTAGAATTCCATGCCACCCACAAAATGGTGAGCCGGTAAACTTTAACTAACGAACATTTGCAAACAATCAAACAAGAATTTCAATTCGATCAAAAGTGAAAAATAAAAATACTTATAATATCAAATTATAAATATTTAAGAAATACATATTAAATATTTATATTTAAAACAAAAATTATAACATATTTCGCAATATTTAAAAACTACGAAAACGTACATCGTTTGGTATTTAATTCAAGGCAAATTTTCAACTTAAAAACAAATCAGATATCAAATATAATTTTAAGAAATAAATATATATATATATTAAATAAATTCAAATACACATTAAATTGGCAATTAAAAATAATATATAACTTACAATTTAAAAATTATAACTTGATAATATATTCAAATATTTTTTCTTATCAAATAAAAATCGAATATAAAATTTTAATTCTGAATTTTAATAATTATAATAATCAGAATTTTAATATCTCTTAAGGACATATAATTTTTTAAATACAATATATTCTCAACATGGATTCAATTAAAGCACCCGAATTTTGGCCAAACGATCCAGAATTGTGGTTCATAACATTGGAATCACAATTTTTATTGAACAAGCCAAGTCCAATTACAAATGATGACACCAAATTTTCTTATCTAATTTCACTTTTACCTCCATCAACTGCCATAGAGGTACGTGAATTCATTATATCACCTCCACCAGACAATAAATACGACGCGCTAAAGAAGGCCATAATTAAATGTACCGCTGACAGCGAATTTAAAAAACTACAGCAATTGGTGACTCAAGAAGAACTTGGAGACAGACTGCCTAGCCAATTATTACGCCACTTAAGACAATTGATTGGAGAAAGCAAAGCCGTCAGTGACACAACATTAAAAATGCTCTGGATGCAACGTTTACCTAAAAACATCCAAATAATTCTGACAACGCAAGAGCAAGCATCACTAAACTCTCTAGCAGATTTAGCTGATAGAGTGACGGAGATTACTTCTTCACCATCTTCAAGTACTTCGACTTTAGAAAAGGAACTGGGATCTTTGCGTGCGGAAATTTCAGCATTGAAAATTGACCTTAACAAGAAGGAAGAAAGAATACCTCGTTCAAGATCCAGAAGCTCATCTTCATCTCGAAAATCTTCCCCAAACAGTTATAGAAAGTACAATCCAAATGGCTCTTGGTGCTGGTATCATTTTCGATTCAAGCACCATGCAAGAAAATGCATCTCACCTTGTACTTTCAACAAAAAAGCAAAGAACCAGCAGGAAAACTCCAACAACAATCAGTAAGCCCGGTGGTTACTGATTGTAGCAATAATAAAAGCCACCGTCTATTTATCACTGACTACCGCAACAAAATTAGTTTTCTCCTTGACACAGGTGCAGAGATCAGTGTCCTGCCTCCTCGTCCTGAAGATAGACGGCGTGGTCCAACAAAATTTACTCTCACAGCAGCAAACAATTCACCTATCAAGACTTATGGCGAAAGATTCCTTAATCTTGATCTAGGTCTTCGTAGAGATTTCAAATGGAGATTCATAATAGCAGACACAAACAAAGCCATTCTAGGAGCTGATTTTATGGAACACTTTGGAATAATTCCAGATATCAAAGGAAAGTTTATAATTGATTCTTTAACGAAGCTACGCAAGCGTGCATCAATTACAAATTTCAACTCACTTTCTCCAAAGTGCTCAATAAACAGCTATGAAGACAAATTTTTGAACATTCTCTCTCATTATCCCTCTCTAACTAAGCCTCCATCATATTCCACACCAGTCAAGCATTCAGTCACTCATCATATTACTACAAAAGGGCAACCAACATTCTCCAAACCAAGACGGCTGAATCCAGAAAAATTTAAAATTGCCAAATCAGAATTTGAGCACATGATGGAACTAGGTTTATGCAAGAGAGGAGACGGAGCATGGGCATCACCTTTACATCTAGTCCCTAAGAAAAATTCTATAGACTGGAGACCATGCGGCGACTACAGAAGACTAAATGCTGTGACCCAACCTGATTGTTACCCCATTCCGCACATTCAGGATTTCACCCAAAGCCTTCATGGCTGTACAATTTTCAGCAAAATAGATCTCGTGAAGGCGTACCACCATATTCCAATTAACCAAGAAGACATACCCAAAACGGCAATAACTACGCCATTTGGTCTATTTGAATTCACACGCATGAACTTTGGTTTAAAAACGCAAGCCAAACATTTCAAAGATTCATGGATGAAGTAACAAAAGGTCTAGATTTTGTCTTCGTTTACATTGATGACGTTTTGATCGCCAGTAAAAATGAAAATGATCACATTCAACATCTACATATAATCTTCAAAAGACTTTCCGATCATGGACTAACAATCAATATATCTAAAAGCGTTTTCGGAAAACCTTCACTAGAATTTCTTGGACACATCATTGACAACAAAGGAATAAAACCTCTTCCTGAGAAAATAAGAATCGTTAAAGATTTTCCTCAACCTAATTCGACCCGTCAACTCCAAAGATTTATTGGTCTTGTAAATTTTTATCACAGGTTCATAAAAAATTCAAGTCATATTTTAGCTCCGCTTTATTCACTTTTAAAAACTAAATCTCCCAATGCATCATTAAATTGGACTTTAGACACATTAGAAGCTTTTCAAAACATCAAAAATGCTCTTGCAGAAAACACACTTTTAAACTACCCTCAACCCAATTCTACATTAAGTGTACTGGTTGATGCCTCCAACGTTGCTGTTGGTGGTGTCCTCCAACAACTGAATGACACTGCATGGGAACCAATTTCATTTTTTTCAAAAAAGCTTTCCCCAGCAGAAACGAAATACTCAGCATTCGACCGGGAACTCCTAGCTGCATTCCTTTCTGTTAAGCATTTCTCATACTTTCTTGATGGAAAAACATTCATGCTTTTTACAGACCACAAGCCTCTAACGTATGCCTTCACATCAAAATCTGAACGTTCACCTCGTCAAGAACGTCATCTCAACTATCTTTCACAATTCTCCATGGACATACGCTATGTTAAGGGAAGTGAAAACATTGTGGCTGATACCCTTTCAAGAATTGAAATCGAAACTTTCAATCACACGAAGGTTAATCTAGATCTTAATGCATTCCCTGAAATTCAAGAAAAGGACAAAGAACTAAAAACTCTCATAGATAATTCAAATTCTTCACAAACAATCAAATTAATAAAACAACAAGTTCCTTTTTGCAATAAATTAATTTACTGCGATATTTCTACTGGAAATCCCAGACCTTTCGTGCCTGAAAATTTCCGACGACAAATTTTTAATTCTCTCCATAATTTGTCTCATCCAGGAATTCGTGCAACAAGAAAACTAATAACTCAAAAATACTTTTGGCCCAAAATGAATCAAACAATAAATCATTGGTCAAAGTCCTGTTTAGATTGTCAGAAAAGCAAAATTCACAGGCATACAATTACAAAACACGGAATTTTTCCTCTCCCATCAACTCGCTTTGAACACGTTCATCTTGATTTAATAGGCCCCTTACCCCATTCTGAAAATTGTACCCACATTTTGACTGCTATAGACAGATATTCAAAATGGCCTGAAGCCTTTCCGATTTCGGACAAAACTGCAATAAGCGTAGCAAAAGCTTTTTTTCGCGGTTGGATTTCTAGATACGGAGTTCCAGCAACAATAACTACTGACCAAGGTCGTGAATTTGAATCACATCTTTTCAAGGATCTCACTTCACTCATTGGTACCAACAGAATACGAACAACGGCATACAACCCTGCAGCAAACGGTCTCGTCGAACGCTTGCATCGTCAAATTAAAGCTGCAATCATGGCAAGCGGAAATACTATTAATTGGATAGATGCTTTGCCTCTAGTACTGCTAGGCATCAGAACATCCTACAAAGAAGACCTGAAATGCACTGCTGCAGAAATGGTTTTCGGGACAACTTTAAATCTTCCAGCTGATTTACTAACCAATTCAGAATTTAAAAACCCCGATCCATCAAATTTTGCCACTCAATTAAAAAATTATATGAGTAGAATTCGACCTCAACCAACAAGACGAACAAACCAAAACAATATTTTTTCTCATAAAGACTTAGACACCTGCTCACACGTCTTTGTAAGAAAAGATTTTGTAAAAAGAGCATTATCTCCACCATACGAAGGTCCATTTCCAGTGGTATCAAGATCTTCGAAGACATTTACAGTTAAAATCAATGACCAAAACAAAGTCATTTCTGTCAACAGACTAAAACCTGCATTCATAGAAAACACCCCTCAAAGTTTCCACGATTCTTCAATTCTGCCACCTATGCCCGACGGTGCTGAGGAAACTACACCGAAGACAAGTAGCTACACCACTCGCTATGGACGCCACGTACGTTTTCGACTTTAAGTCTTCACTGGCGGGGGAGTGATGTAGCGGCTCCCAAATATTAACTTTTCCTATTTTCATTATAAGTTTTAATTTGTCTAATAACTATTCAATTCAAATATTAAAATTATTCATCTTATAAATATATAATGCTTATAAAATAATTATACAACATTCTAAATATAAATCATAAATAATATGAAATGTAAATATTTATCTATAATGTATCAAGCACATATGTCTAACATTATATAATCTAGAATTGATATTTGACCACACACATATAAACAAAAATAACTTCAACATGTAGTATACACCAATTTAACCCTTCTGATAATTTGTATAAATAAATGTAATTAAAAGTTGATTTTACAATAAATAATTTGTTATCTGACTCCGCCTAGAATTCCATGCCACCCACACTTTGAATAAAATATTTACAAATTTAGATGTATTATTCGACAGAGTTCATAAAATTTATATAGATAGAGTAGCAGATTAAAGATAGTTAAATCATTTGAATCAGGGAACAAACGATATTTCACTTCTCCAAAGTTCAAAAAGTCGTAAATAAGGTGAAGATCAGTTTGTTCAGTTTCTCCACGCTCTTATATATACTTGATTTGATTTGAAAGAGACTCATATCAAGAAACCTGTTGTATTATTTAATGCTCTTATATGTGGACACAATCAATATTAGTCATTAAGATTAAATGAGGACTATCGACCTCCCTTGAAAAACTCGAATATGTTTAGGGAATGTTTTCAATGTATCTTTAAGCAAGTTAATGTGCCTCTTTCAAACACGTGGAGATGTACGCCTGTTCGAAATGAAGTAAGCACATTACACGAAACCCCTCTTCCAAAACGGCCTATATTCATTATAATAGTAGGATGGAGGCAATTTTTATATTATTTACAGATGAAGACTCGCCCAGAATAATTATGAAGAGAGCATGGACACATTGCTGCTTTGTTTAGAACAGATATTCACAGCATCAATCGAATATTTAACAGAATATATTGAATTTGATTTAGGAAGAAGATTGTATGTTATATTTAGGTAATCGAGTTTCTTAGTATTGTACCGAGTTGGGCTTGATTACTAAAGTAATGACTATACCATATTTATGTAACTTTTGAGCTATTGCGGTATAGAGAATGGTATGGTGCGCAGTGTGTTCGATATTTCAGGGTCTGGCGGGATGGGTTTGAATTAAAGTAATATCTATGAATAAATGCTTACTGGTGATACCGAAGGCTGCTAAATGGCTGATGATGTTGGTCCATTCTAACTTCTTCAAGCATGGTATAGAGCATTGAGTGAAAAAGGTTTAATAGGGTTTTTTAATACAATACCTTTATAGTTAATGGAACAAAAAGAGGTTTAATGAATATAGTAGTCAATCATGAACTTTTTTAAAAAGATTATGGTATGATACCTTGTTGAGGTTTAGAATGTGTGTGTTAAGAATGATTTGAGATTTAACTTCAAGCAAATACAGAATATATAATCAAAATTTGATGTCTGGCATATTGTATATTGATCCAGATGTCACGACGGGAAATGAGCATTTCACCGTGGATAGGCGACTACCCTTATAGAATCTCTAATTTGTTGGAATAATTGCTCATCGAACGAGAAAAATTCATCTCTAAACATATTCTTCATAAGTTTTCTCTCCTATTGATTGTAGTTATGTCGGTGTTGATGTATTTCATAAATTCTGTTTAACTATATATGATGATTTTGTGAGGCAAGGCAAATTATATAATGACGCAACATCAAAAAGGCACATAATCTGTTACGTAGCGGGGTTTATATTCCAGTGATAGATTGGCTATTACCTTTTCTTTGGATTAGAGGAGTGAAGAGAAAGCTAAAAGTTTTTAGAGTGCCGAAGCCTGGAATAGGTGGTAGGCGATAATAGGTCTAAAAAGTGAGAATATATGTGTTTTAGGGTGATTTTATATAGACTAAGGGATAAGTGTATGGTGAAATTTTATTTTATCATCTGCACCGATCAGTTTGAATGCCCTTGAATGCATTGGGATTATTATTTTTTTTTAATCTGGTGGTTTTTACTGATTTTTGCGATTCGACAATTCTATACTACTTGGCGCTATTTAATGTGAGAAAGAACAGACAGACATGTAAAGGCTAATATAAAGTAAGAAAATGTATTAAGATAGAAATATTATTATAATTTATAATCACATAATCGCTTATATATATATATACATATAACTCAGGTTTCTGTAGCGCCGATATTCGCCTTGAAGGAATAAAGAACAAAAGGTTGATAAACAGAATTAATATTTTTTATAAAGTTTTATTATTGGTTTATATTTTTAAAGAAATTATGGAAATTATATTTTCGAGTTGGGAAGATTTACACCAATGATGATGCCCTACTGATATTTTAATCGTAGCAAGAACAGGCGTAATTCTGCTTTGTTAAAAATATCGTGGTAAATATTTTCATTTCGTATATATATATGGAGCGTTATTACCTTATTTTGAATATAAAATAGTATCATTGTTGAAGGAAATTTTCCCTGGAAGGAAATGTTTCTCTTAAATTGAATTATACAGAGGTTTCTAAAAAGAATTAAAGCGGTGAAAGACTCGAGGTGTTTTTGTGGACATGAGGAACAAACCTCAATGCATCTTTTACTGGATTGTCCTGTTTTTCAAGACTACAGAATTGAAAATAATTTAATAAAAATAGATCCAAGTATTTTTATTTGCAGTAAAGAAATGTGTATTAAATTCAATGCCTTTTGTAGATATATTTTAATTATGTAGCAAAAAATATATTTTAAGAAACTGATAATTTATATTATGCTTATTGTAAATATTGCCAGACACTTATTTCTTTTGTACACAGTTCTTTTTTCTCGTTTTTTTTCACTCTTTCTCATTGTTAACATCATATGACTATTCTATTCACGGCCTAAAATTATTGCATATATATATATATGCATAGACAAATGTAAAGACATACATGTTTGACAGCACAAGTGTCCCTAGGGGGACATAGCACTTTAAATTGAAATTAAAATAAATTGAATTACACAAGCCATTATTATTTTTAAAATGAATTATATACAAAAGTTTAATTATTTTCAACATATTTCTATTCTAGCATATACAAGTACTTGTATTTATATATATAAACAAATAGTTTGATATAATTTAAATCTTTATAGCGCGCCATACTAAAGAAAGCAACTGAATAAAGAGGAGAAAATGAATAATGATTTAAATAAATAATCATAATTGTTAAGTGCAATATATATGCTATAATACACTAGTCCACATATGGCTGGTGTGATCGAAAATTTCTCCAAAGCCATGCAATTGCTCGGATAACTTGGCCAGCTCGATCTCCAGACCTAAATTCCATTGAGCATGTATGGGACAATCTAGGACGGCGGATCTCATCCCTCCAACACTCTCCTAGAAACACTCATGAGCTAGAAACAGCCTCAACACAAGAGTGGGCGTTGATTCCACAGGAGCTGATAAACTCCCTAATTCTTTGTATGGGTCTCCAAGCCTGTCTATCAGTTACTGGCTGCAAGAAGACCATTGCTTTATCGGCTAATTTGCATAAACTACATGTTAGATATCTTTGATATCGGATATTTCAATCAAAAATGGAATAATAAATTTGTGTATGAGAGTTCATTGATAAATATTCAACATAATTTGAGATAAATTAAAAATAATAGGTTGTTCTTTTAATTCTGCGGACCACTGTATAAATATATAAATATATTTTTTCTATTTCTCTTGTTTTTTTCTTTTTGATTGGGCATCAGTGTCCTTAGCGAGACATCACGCTTTGTTGTTAGAGTTGAATAAATTTCGATAAAAACCATGATTAAAATGCCTTAATGTAATTCTCAAAATTGAAATATGAAAGGACTGCGATATAATATCATGTAAAAAACAATTTGGTTTCTAGATATTTCTGAATTGCAATCTTATTTCATCCAATAAAAATGCCCATTTATTATCTAAATACTCTATATATACACTTGTATGAAAAACAAAAGAAAAAATAAAAGATAAGTGGGTCAGGTGTTGATATTAAAAATAAAGGAGGCATCTGCTGACCACGAGCACATGTGCTTTTTAGATGGCAAGGCGCCATCTAGTGGAGCAAAAATAAACAAAACGTTTATTTTGCTTTGCTCCACTAGATGGCGCTCTGACATCTAAAAAGCACATGTGCTCGTGGTCAGGAGATGCCTTCTTTATTTTTAATACACTTGTATATAACAATAAAAATGAACTGAGATACGAATGTGTTACTGAGAAATATTAATTTAATAGAAATAGGACAACTAAATCACAGAATACGAAGCCTCACAAAGAATATATAAACGTAATGGTAATAAATTAGTAAAGTTATTGTGGAGAGAAAATATAAATATTTTGGTAATGTCATGAGAAATGACAATAAATAGTAGCTATTGCAATTAAAGATCATGCACGCCTCTCATTATAGTTTAAAATATATATATTAGACTCAAAGTTAAATTCACAAAATCTGTATTTCTTAATATTTTAATTTTCCCTATTTCCCAAAAAATATTTTACTATTAATATATATATATATATATGTAATAAGTTGAGGTCTGGTAGCCTCTTGTAGAATCCTGTCGACTCTCGCTATATGCTGTGGTAACCGGTGGTCAAACCTGTAGTAGCCGAGAGGGACAGTCAGGGCGTGGAGAGTTTTCCAGTACCTCTCTGCACTTTGGAAGACCTTTAACAGTTTTCACAGAGTACAGGCAGTCGTGGTCGAGGCAGAGTGGAAAGCTTGGGAACCACACACACAAAACGAAGAGACACAGCTGAAGTAGGAAAGTTCCATGAACAGATAGGAGTTGAGCTAAGCAAGATGGAGATATAGAGTTCTTACTGTTTTACATGGCGATGATGTGGACCTGGCTACAAGCGACAAGGGCTTGCGCCGACGGTGAAGAGACTAACTGCGGACTAACTATTATCGGCTAAAACCGAGGTGTTTATATACCATTCCCGAGGAGGGGGGGAGACATCTGCGAATTTGAACTTTGAACGTCTGGGGCATTCTGCACCCTTTGGACCAGATGGCAACGGGCTGCCGAATTCCTTTTCAGGGTTGTCTCGAATTTAGACGTTTTTGATGCTCAATATTGCTTTAACTTAGCTCCTCATCTATTACATAGTTTTATTTATTCATCCTTAGTTTGTACAAAGTACATCACATATGGTGATGCAATGACACAGATTAATCATGCATATAATTATTTATAGATGTGTTTCTATATACAACATGACAATCTTGTTATAAGTAATTATACAATATAGGGTTGTTGGTTTAAATTACCATAGATGAGCCCCGGGAGTGAAAGGGTTTATCCGGGTCTAAACGGGTAAAGCCTCTCTAACACAGGTAAGTAATTAAAAATTCTTTTAATTAATTCAAACTGTGAGGGTTAAAAAGGGCTATAACAAGATGTTTTGTTTGGATATATCTGCAAATTCTAAAAGATACGACTTATGTTTAATTTAAAAGTTATGATATTCATATAAAAGAGAAATTAAGATAAAACCTTTGTTTGATAAAAAATAATGATGATAAAAATAAAATCATGTTCTAAGAGATTGTTGGCGGGCGTTGGAAAGGATTAGTGGTTAAAGAATATGCAATTGTAAGTATTACACAGGTAATCAAATACTTAGGTCCAGGTGCAAAGCGAGGATATAGACTTGTGCGTCTTCCTAGGCAATGTTTCACCTGTGATCCTGTATAAGGGTTACAGTGCTTTGTCACAATTGTAGGGTTATTGCGTTGAAAAGTTGTTGAAGAAAAAGTCGTTCATTAATATGATTGAAAGGGGTGAAATGGAGTCATGTGTTAAGTAGAATTGTTGTAGCGACAGTAGGTGATCTGACTTGACTTAAAATCAAAGGTTGATTGTGGTCCGCTAGAGCTAAAAAATTGAGTTGTGGACGCTTTGTGTTTGCGTGGGTGATTATGCTCTAGGGATGATTGTAGTAAACCTTTGAAACGTGTTCAAGGCCAGAAGTTGGGATTTTTAATTCTGGGGAACTTTGATCAAATAGTTTGTTGAAATTATGAAATCAAAAAATTGTCAAGCAGTACTATCGTTTTTCTACGTTGATGTGAAGCAATGACTAAGAAGATAGTAGTGTAAAGTACACTGAAGTGGTTAGATAAATAGATTGTTGTATGCCCGAAAGTTAATGATAACATAGTCATTTTATATAAAGGTATAAAAACAAATATAAAATGAATAAAAATATAGCAATATCATTGTGGTTGAATAAAGTTTAAGTGGATAAAATCAAACAATCAATATATAAAAGTAATAATAATGAAGAATTAAAGTGATTTTTGACACCAAATGAATCTTTTGTAATACTAAAATAATATTATGAAAAATGAAATTGATTTTTTTATATATAATGTTGGATTAAAAACTAGTGATTATATACTTGAAAGGCAAAAATAAAAATAAAATATTTTATACAAAAACAGATAATAATTAAAGATTGTGATCTCAATTTAACATGTAAAATGTTTGATATGTAAAAAAATTAGAGATTTACACAGGATTAAAATATTTAAAATGTTCAATTTAAGGAAGGTCTTGTCCAAATTCAAATGTCCAAATGTTTTTAAAAGTTAGGTTAAGATATCGACTGTTAATGTAGTAAGAAGTGTGGAAAAAAAGAATGCGGGACATGGGGAATGTAGGACTGGGGGACAGTTAGGGGAAAGGTGGCGATAGATCTAGGTGACGCACATGGTGTCTCGAATTGTTTAGTCTATCAGTCCGGAATTTTTATGACTCTGTCGGGGAATTTGTGAAATTCTGGGGAAAATATAAATGGCTGATGGGAAACACATATGGTGGTCGTTCCGACAGCGGATTTTTAGTTGACAGCTTTGTTAGCGGGGAGAGAGGCGTTGTATATACATGAAACGGGGTCGACTAAAGGGCAATTGCTGCTGTTTATCGTCGGGGATTATATTACTGGGGTCTTGTCTACAGCGTTAAATTCCTTCTCCTCTAATTCTAGGTCTGGCGGTTTCAAAGAAATATTTGGGTTGGTGTACTGTAGATAGAATAGGATTTTGAATTTAACGGGGAATTTTCTGGTCGCTACTTGAGGTTTGTTTTAAAACGATCGCTATTAAATAAATCTGGATTTAAATGTAGAAATGGCTGGGAAGTTTGTGGCGGTATAATTCGGTAAAGTTGCGTTTCGAAGATATCTGGAGTCAAATGTTTGAATTCACTGAGATATACATCTGGGGACATTCGCTGTTCTTTTTGAACATATCGGGTATGAGGAGGTGTAATGTACAGAACATTCTCTGTGTAATATTTTAATTTATTGACATGTATGGTGTCGCTGTCTCTATTGAGAGGTTGATTGGGGCGATCTATTCGAACGACATTGGGCGAAATTATTTCAATTATTTTGTATGGTCCAGTAAAATATGGTGCTAATTTACCTGTGTCGGGGTGTCTATAATTTTTGACCAAAACAAGATCATTCACTTCGAAATGTGGTGTCCTGTGCTGCTTATCAAATGTTTCTTTATCTTTTTTATGCTTATTTTGGGTACGAGTGCGTGCTATCTCTCGAGCTATATTTATTTCGGGGTATGGGTTAATATGAGTTCTTAGATCTGGGGGGACAACATTGAACATTAAATAGGTGGGTGGAAAATTTGTGACAGAATGGGGTGTGTTATTAGAAATTTGCGGATTTTTTCTGAGGTAAAAGCGGGCGCTCTGTCAGATAACAGACATTTTGGAAATCCTTGTTGTAGTACAGTTTTGAGAGTTTGAATGTACGTTAGGGTACTGGTTTACTGGTTAAACTCCCTTTGAGAGTGGTGAATGTTTGTTGGTAGTTTTATGGTGTATTTGAAAGAGGTAGTTTTCTCGGTTTTCGTAAGTGCTGTGTATCGACATTGTTGCGGAAAAAAAAATGTTTTTCAATGATGTCAGGTTTAGATGTGGGTAAAAGTGCGACTTTCGACGTAGCCACGCTTTGGGATGAAATGTGTCACAGGCATGAAGGCGTCTTTGGCCTGTTAAGTGAGAAAAATTGTTGTGTTTCGCTTTGTGACACTAGTGAAGTGAATTGAATGGAAAGGTGTCACGTGAAGTCGTTGTTGGTACAAAATCTAACCTGTTTCACCATGAATAACAAATTTACTAGTCCTGAGTGGTGGTTGTACAAAACACATCGAGATATCTTGGTTGTTAGTGAATGTGGCACGTTTAGTGGCGACGGAGCTTGTGTTGCTCGAATTCGATTTGTTGCTAAGTCGCGCGCTAATAGATGGTGGCCAATTGTAGAAAGTGATGGGAAGTGTGTTGTAGTTTGTTGAGAGAGATGTGTGGATAATTAATAATTATGCATGTAAAAGGAAAGGACGAGGGAGTGAAACTATGTTGGGATTTAATGATTGTAATAGTTTTGGAAGACTGTGACTTAATTTAGCTACTGACGTGGTAGTTGATGGGATTTTTATTTTTAACTTTTTTGGGGAAAGATAGTTACTTTTTTAGTTGTGATTTTGAAGATATTGTATCTTTCGATTTTTTGCAATTTAAAAAAAAAAATGCGTTTCACCTATGTTTATTAAAATTTGAATATATTTTTTAAATCGTTGATTATGGTAGTGCAAATATTATCCTTGTAAAAGGGGTAATGGCGTTATAGTGACTTATAAATTGAATGGGGCGTTTATATAAAATATTGAACATAAAAATGATTTTTGCAAAGTTTTGAGCATTTGATTAAAAAATTGGTGTTTTGGTATAAAAATAAGATATTAAGAAAAACACACAAATAAGTTTAGAATTATGATTCGAGTAATTTAAAAAAAAATAATGATTTTTTAAAAATGTAAAATTTAAAGTAATGATTTAAAATTTATAGGTTGCTTAAAATGAGGGAAAAATTGATAAATGAGGGTGTAAAAGATTTAAAATTTGAATTTAAATGATATAAAAATGGTGAAAATTGATTTTAAAATGATTTCAGTGAAAATAAACATTAAACTTATGGAAAATCAAGTTGTGAGCATGAGGAGAAAGTTTTTAAAAACTCACAGTTTTGAGGATTGTTCAGTCAGGAGACTTGGTCTTTAGTTGTCGTCCTACTGATGACGTGGAAGACGCTCCGAGTAGAGCTTGTAGAAGTTCGTAACTTCTGTTTGGTGACGGCAGCATGTCGCCTGGAAGATTGGTGCGTTGTAAGGCCGAAGGTGGAAAGTCTCACCGGCTTATTTTGCGGGATTTTCGGCTGTGTCGTTGAAGTGTTGACAGCTTGCTCCTGATATATAGTCTCTTGTTGGCGAGGAGATTGCTTGATCGTTTCGTTGGACTGGCGGGTTGTTCCTCCATCTTGGCTCTTTCTCTCTTTTCTATCTGGACAGGCTTCTTACCTTCTTCACTGTGGTGTTACTTCGTTGTGGTCATCCTGTCGACTCTCTGTAATAAGTAGAGGTCTGGTAGCCTCTTGTAGAATCCTGTCGACTCTCGCTATATGCTGTGGTAACCGGTGGTCAAACCTGTAGTAGCCGAGAGGGACAGTCAGGGCGTGGAGAGTTTTCCAGTACCTCTCTGCACTTTGGAAGACCTTTAACAGTTTTCACAGAGTACAGGCAGTCGTGGTCGAGGCAGAGTGGAAAGCTTGGGAACCACACACACAAAACGAAGAGACACAGCTGAAGTAGGAAAGTTCCATGAACAGATAGGAGTTGAGCTAAGCATGATGGAGATATAGAGTTCTTACTGTTTTACATGGCGATGATGTGGACCTGGCTACAAGCGACAAGGGCTTGCGCCGACGGTGAAGAGACTAACTGCGGACTAACTATTATCGGCTAAAACCGAGGTGTTTATATACCATTCCCGAGGAGGGGGGGAGACATCTGCGAATTTGAACTTTGAACGTCTGGGGCATTCTGCACCCTTTGGACCAGATGGCAACGGGCTGCCGAATTCCTTTTCAGGGTTGTCTCGAATTTAGACGTTTTTGATGCTCAATATTGCTTTAACTTAGCTCCTCATCTATTACATAGTTTTATTTATTCATCCTTAGTTTGTACAAAGTACATTACATATGGTGATGCAATGACACAGATTAATCATGCATATAAATATTTATAGATGTGTTTCTATATACAACATGACAATCTTGTTATAAGTAATTATACAATATAGGGTTGTTGGTTTAAATTACCATATATATATATATATGTGTGTGTTAAATATACTTAATATTTTATGAAATATCAATATCATTTATATATTGCTACATATTGAGAATATTTGAAGAAGTGAATTAAGAGAAATGATTGAGTTTGCAAAATTTTATACATAGTTAATTCAATATATTATTAGTGCAAATTTCATGGAATTTCACAACTATTGATTAATAAAATATATAGATAAACCATTTATTACATAGAAACTCAATGTTTATAGAGAGCGCACTCCTCTATTATCAAACTTTTTATCTACCTAAAATTATTCCATTAAACACATTCTTAACGATTATGAACCTTAATATTAAATATGATACACATCTTAAAACGATATTTCTGGTTGATTTATTTATGAAATATTTCTTACATGAATCATGAAATATAGATTTTTATGACATTTATAAAAATAAAATGAAGAGAGGGTGAAATCGCCGAAGGGTTTCCTGAAATTTGACGACCAAATCACCCACGCGCCTGGAGGAAATCGAGTATTTGTCGCAAATTTATCTTCAGAAGTTTGGCAGAACTGTTGTTTACCAAGGGGGCGTCACTTCTCTCTGGAATCCTTTGATCTCCATAATGTTCTTATCCAACGCTTGATTTACATTCCGATTTATTTCGAACAGAGTTCTCTTCAATGGACACATGGTTATATTAATGGTACCTGGTTAGACAGGTCCCAACTTGAGACAATAATGCATTGTTATAAAGAAGTATATATTGTACAGTAAGACCTCCACGAGCGACCCATATGAAAAGCGACAACACATAGTGATTAATAAAAAATGAAATGATAAGATAAAAAGATCAGTTGTTGATATTAAACATAAAAATGGTATATCCTGACCGGGAGCACATGTGCTTTACAGAAGGCAGAGAGAGAGAGCGCCATCTGGTAGATTTAGCCTGTTCCCTGATTGGCAAACCCAATTCGATTTATCAAGAAATTGGGTTGGCCAAATATCAGGGAACAGGCTAAATCAACGTTGGCGTTCTGCCTTCTGTAAAGCACATGTGCTCCTGGTCAGGATATGCCATTTATATTTTTAATGGTGATCAATATGATGCGTTAGCGCCATCTGTTAATAAAGCTTAGAACTATTTTTGACGCATACGATTCTTTTTAAAAGAATCAATTTTGAACTGCCCTTACTGCATTTATAAACACTGATGCGCCAGTCCTTACCATTATTTTATCATTACAGTAAGGGCAGAAGAAAATTGATTTATTTTTAAAAGAAATATACGCGTCAGAAATAGTTCAAGGTTTTAATATCATAGCGAATACTTTCATAAAGTAAAAATAATGACCTGAAAGAAATTTAACATTTAATGAAAAATCGTTTTGGGCAGAGAACAGGTGTATTAAAGCTTTAAGTGGTCTCTATTTGTCGTTTATCTTGCTCCTGGGATATAGAGTTTTTATATGTACCGAGAGACTTATAGGATCCTACTATATTGAGAAACACTAAACCTCAATTCGTCTAAATTCAGATATATTTTATATTTTATTCTAAATATCGAATATTCAAATAGTTAAACTCTTACAAGAAACGAACTATGGTTCAGAATGCGCGATAGAAAGTCACTCTATATGGATTTAAGAAGGAATTTCAATTTATATTTAATTACTTGGCCCTAATTAATAGATTTTGAAAATTTATGCCTAATATGAAACTATTAAGACGCGTATGATTCTTTTAGATATTAAACAATTATTAACTGCCCTTACTGCAATTAAAAATTAATGGGAGGGTCTGGCTCATCAATCTCATGCGCATCTATAATAGAGTCAAATTGTGCTCTAATGCATCATAATTGGTAAATATGAATGCATATTTGATAGTAAAAATTATTAAAGTGAGTTATTCTTTATGTAATAGGGTAGCATCTATAACAAGCCACATGTATGGTATATGTGTATGTAGGTAATTAGACCTTTCACTGTAAAAATGCTTGTTAAAAATTACATTTAATACAGAAATCATCAAATTCAATTATTTTATGGTGAATATTTAGCGTGTGATTTATATAATTATATTTATGTTATGTTAAATTAATATTTTATTTTAAATTATAATTTCATAGATTCAAATACTCTGCTAAGTCGACCGCCAGAGGTCACTCTTCCCTATAAAAACTCGTTGTTGTTTTATCCCAATGGCCGGCTCAACTTTTGTACATTATGTAAATAATCTTTTGTTTTCCCTATTCTACTTGCCTTAAGCCAGGCATTACTTTTATCAAATTGTATATTTTATATATATCCCTTTAACTCAATTAAATTACTGATCAAAACTATTTTTCATTATCATACTTTAAGGATTTCAACCACGACTGCATTACCATTCTATAATCCTCGACATGATCTAAATTCAAGCAGAAAATCTCTTTTCTATTTATAATATATATAATTTTGAAAATGAATCATAAATGAATATACAAATAATAAAAATACATCAAACTGAAGACAATAATGAGTCATCTAAATGTAAGAAATGAAACTATTAAGTCTCAAATATATTTTTTCTTTTAAAAATAAAACAACATCCTACTGACTTTAGTAGGGGTCAGGGAGCTGGCTAAGGTCCGGTACATTAATGCTCGATGCAAGTATATATATGTTAAATAAAAAAATATTTTTTAATTAGTGATTTCTTTAATTGAGCTTAAGGACTATATACATAAAAACATAATTTTGTAAAAGTACTGCCTGGCTTAAGGCGAGTAGAACAAGGGAAACAAAAATTATTTACATAATGTAAAAAGGTTTTGAGCCGGCCATCGGTGAACAACAACAATGAACAAATTTGGGTTAATTAAGAGTAAAGTGATAAAAATGAAGCTTTAAAAAAATATAAAATGATTGATGGAAAGAAAATAATGTGAGAGGTGATATTGACTGTATATATATATATATATATATATATATATATATATATTGAAATATATAATAATTTCAAATTGAATTTCCTAGATCAAACAAACTACTCTGTAAAGTTGACCGCCAGCTGTCGAGGCTTTATCTATACAAGCTCATTGTTGTTGTTTCCCGTTGGCCGGCTCTAATCTTTTGTAGATATGTATATACGTTTTTTGTTTTCTTTATTCTACTCGCCTTAAAGTATTAATATTTAATAAATTAAAGCAAATTGTGATTAAAACTATTTTGCTTATTCTTTTCACGACTGCAAACCCATGGAATAATGTTATTGTATCAACAACCAGCTAATTATTTCTTATCTTAATTATTTAATATAACAGTAAGCCGACAAAAGCCGACATTATCAATCTATCTATATATATAAAAATGAATGTTTGTTGGTCCGTCCGTAAGTGATAATCTTCTACATCGCTCAACCGATCGTGATGAAACTTTGGGAAGTTGTTTAGTATACTACCGGGATGGTTTCTGGCTAATTACTCTTTAGAAATAACCTTTCGTTGCATTTTTATTTACAATAAAACGTAAATTCACTCGCAATCAGCGCCCCCTCGCGGCAGGCGTATGGCCTGAAATAGCCTCGCATGAGCGTATTTGTAACGTCAAGCTTAGCCTATAGGTTAGGTACACAGCTTCGTACCCCCACAACCTAGGTTCGAGGCTCAGCGTGGGTGTTTTTTTTCATTTATTTTATATTATTGTAGCAAATTATTAAAAATATTTTTTTTTTTAAATGTAGGCTTTTTAAAATAAAAATTAACATAAACAATTTTTAATTAATATTTATAACAAACCTAGGTTCGAGGCTCAGCGTTGGTGTCTTTTTTATTTTCATTTCTTTTATATTATTGTAGCAAAGTCTTTTTTTACAGCATTATTATATTTTAATTGGTTTATTTTAAATATGTTTGTTATGAAGGCTCTATGTAATACAATTTAGAGCACATTTTACATTTTAAACACCTAAGCACCCCTCTTTTTAATATTGTAGCAAAGTATTAAAAGTATTATTTTATTTTAGATGTTTGCCATGAAACTTTGGGAAGTTGTTTAGTATACTACCGGGACGATTTCTGGCGAATTATTTTAAAATAAAAAAACAGGTTCACTGACATTTATTAATGCAGTAATTATAATCAATAATTACAATAAAGAGCTATATTATCTATATATATAAAAATCACTTTCAAATTTTAACGTAACGTTCCATTCTCAATCCCGTAGGGCTTTAGATCGGCTAAAACATTTTTATCTTTATAAGTGAATATTAACTTTACTGTACTGAATAGTTTAGTATAATATTAATTTAACATATTACAACTTAGCCACAGCAACGCGTGGCCGGGTTCGCTAGTAATATTCTTAATTTATGCACCTTATCCCAGTACAATATTACATTTGTACTATTTTTTCATATATATATATATTTCTGCTGTCCTCGAAACATATGCCCAAAATATTCTTATTCATGAATAACCCCACAAAGTGTCGGATATATTGGCAGAACATCCCAGTACATTAGAGAGATATTGTAGATAAAACTTGCAGAATTATTGGAAGGTAAAATTATTGGAATAATCAACAATAATGGGAAAGGCCCTCCCAATATCTTTTGTATCACCGTATAAAGAGTAATAAGTGGTTTAGCTAACAGAAACGCACCTAATTATTCTATTCATTAAAAATAAAAGTTTATTTTCATTGTCATTTGGCCATAGGAATCTGTACTAAACGTATCGATTTTTTCTAGATAATTAAGAGCAAGAGAGAGAAAAACTGAAAGGTTTTTTTTTGTTTATCCCTAGTACATGTGGTACAGGCCATGATAATCATGGTTGGTTGAAGTGGGCGACTGCTTTTACTGTAAGTGTACCATATGCCTATACACTTGAAAAGCAGTTCGAATTTGCACTTACAAATGTGGCAGAGCCCCGCTTGCTTACTTACACTCGCTGGTGGGGTTTGACTTTTGCTAGAATCAAGGGTAATTGGAGCATTTTATTTTAACATAAAAAAATTCACAATGCGGGAATCGAACCTTGGTCGTGTCGGTCGAAAACCAACAATTTAGACCATCCTTTCGTCAATAGAAAGGGTATTAATAAAACTTAAAATATTATTTTTAAAATTCTTTTTGATGATATTATAATCAATAATTACGAAAAATTCAGTCTCTGTCCAACCTTTACAGATATACTTATCTGAGCAATCATTTTTGTAGAGTGAAGAGATTGTCCAGATCTTCTATACAATCTCCAATAAACAACTTCCTACACACAAGATAACTCGGTGAGATAGATGTTTCAGACGGTGTCTATTGTTATAGAATTGACGGTAGAGTTGTCTGTCAATATTTCAACCGTTCAACGATATTTTCATAGAATTAAAACTCGAACTTAGAAAATTTCTATTAGCGGGTTGCCATGTATAATGTGCCCAGCGTTCTATATTAAAGTTTAGTAGTTAGAAAAGGGATTTTCAGTCGAATAAATTCAAACCATATCTAATTATAGAAATATAACATAATTTAGATAATAAAAATATATTTCATCATTTAAATATTTAAATATATAGCTCTATTATTCATAAAAATAATTATGTTTTTAAATATAAGAGGTTTCTTCATGAAAAAAAAATTAAAATGAAGCAGGAAAGAGTTTAAGGGTTGATGTAAAATAATTAATAGATGAAAATGATTTTCAAAAAAGTCTTTATTTAAATGCACTAAAAAGGAAAATAAATGTTTTATCTTCTGTCATTGAGCAATCAGATGTATCTGAGTGAAAATAAAAGGAGCGGGGGATGATCATCATGAATTTGTAACCTATGCGATTTAATATGTAGCAGCTGATTAGCGATTTTTATAAAAGTGTTTGCTATGTTTTTACCTCTTCTCTAAATATGATCGTCCCACGCCGCTTTTATTTTCACTCAGATACATCTAATTACTCAATGACAGAAGATAAAATATGTTATTTTTCCTTTAAAGTGCATTAAAAGCTTTTTTTCAAAATGTATTCTAACTATTAATTATTTAGTTAGTTTTTGTCATGAATTTACAAAACTTAGAATCAAAGGTTCACTGGGGGTTAGGCCTTAAATAGAAGGGAGTCCTGCTCGCAGTGTATTGGTCAATGTAAGGTGCGTAATACAAGACTTAAAAAGAAATAT
Organism: Cordylochernes scorpioides; assembly: GCA_030710605.1. Classification (NCBI taxonomy): domain Eukaryota; kingdom Metazoa; phylum Arthropoda; class Arachnida; order Pseudoscorpiones; family Chernetidae; genus Cordylochernes; species Cordylochernes scorpioides. The sequence goes on from CP092867.1 coordinate 119,366,640, forward strand.
AGAAATATATTCATTTCTGGCCACTCCAGCCACCCAGAAGTCTGAAGATTTGTACACTTCATATTTTTATCCAAGAGATATATATCTCTTCATTTTATTATATATCAATATATAAAATAGAAGGATTTAAGCACGAATGTTTCTTTTATATACAATGCAAACCTCTACTGTCCTTAATGCAATTAAAATATGAATGGGCAGGGCTTGGCTCGTCAGTAGTGAACCATCCCAACGGTTTCGCCAATATAAACCGCCAGACCGCTTCTCAGAGCTCTAATACTGTATTGAACGTTTCAGCTTATATACGCAGCACTAAAGGGTTAAATCTCAGAAATGATTTTCAAGAAAACTATGGACATAAGCTCATAGGACAGTAGGATTACATATAAAATCGTTTGCCGAAGAACATTGCTCGATACAAATATTTATATGTAATTCTACTGTATTTTAAGCTTATTTCCATAGTTTTCGTGAAAGAAATTCAGAGATTCTACCCTTCAGTGCTGCGTATATAAGCAGAATCGTCCCAATACAGTATTAGAGCTCTAAGAAGCGGTCTGGCGAATTAAATTTGCGAAACCACTGGGAGGGTTAACCACTGATGAGCCAAGCCTTCCCAATATAATTTTTATCGCAGTAAAGTTAGTAGAAGTTTGTATTGTATATAAAAGAAACATTCGTGCTCAAATCCTTTCATTATATATATATAGATGGCGCGTTATTGCTTGTGTTAATATATCAATGTATAAACAGATATGTCTAGATATTCTCTGCCATATACTATACAAAATATACACACAGAGTTATTAAAATTAAAATAATATATTGTATATAATATATATCAATAGTTAATAATAATGATAATAATATATTGTAACAAAATAACTAAAAGTTCTAACAAACTAAATTTAATAAATTAATATTATTCTGAAATATATCTGTGATGATTTAAGACCATGGAATTGTTGCAAATAGTCCAGATATCTACTACCACATGTTCCACCACGTGGCTGTATATAACTTGTTATTTACTGCAATTAGAAAGCCTCAAGTAACATCAATCTGTGCCGCGTAAGAATATAATAAAGTATAGCAACTGTACAGATAGAAGGAATGGAGACTAACAGGAGAAAATTAAGCTTAAAACTAATCAGGCTTAGGTGAGAATAGGAGAGAAGGCCTAGCAAGTCCAGTCCAATTTTTACGAGTTCGCGGCCCTCCTGGATAATAAACTCCCCCCTCCTGTTTACGTCAGAAAAGGACAGTGATCTGTTCAGACCCAGCTACGCTATAAAAGGAGGCCCCGAGCCTCAGTTAGTCTTCGTTCCAGTCCCAGTCCGCCGGACGCCCCGATAAAAGGTGAACCCTTTCCTGCCAGAAATCTCTTCGTCCCAATCTTTCTTGACGTTCAGACGCTTCTTAGTGGAATCTCTGTTTGTTTATTTCCCCTTTGGCCCAGCTGTGTCGCCTTCCACCACGACTGCACGGTAGAGTTGACATCGAGGTTCGTCTAGCATCAGGTAACACTGGTCCCAGAGGTCCCAAGATATCACAGACCCCCCCGTCCGAAGAACCGACAGGATTGTGGACGCCAAAGTACAAGTAAGCAAAGAGACCACTGTCTGTACAGAAAGATGGAACAGGGAAGAGGGGAGGATTCAAAGGAGCCCATGGAGTCCGATCCAGACTATGAAAGTGGCGAAAACACCACTTTTCCCAAGATAAAAGAAAACACTCTCGGTTGGACGCAGGAAATCGCCCCCAGCCAGGAAGACGCCACGCCCCCGCCGGCGCTATCAGATGTCCTGGGGAATTTGACTAGGACGCTACATCAGCTTTCCGCGGCGACCGGACTATCGCGAGGTGTGGAGCTACCGCGTTACGATGGTTCGTACGAGGCGCAGAGCTTCTTTACCAACTACGACGCCCAAGCAGATCGGGCCCAACTACAATACTTTACAAGACTGAGAAAGCCACCAAACCTCCTGCAAGCACCCCTCCGAGTTACCAACAAGCGAGCGTATGTTACCTGCTCCCCCGACCATCTTTAAACCACGAGCCCAGCGCAAACAATGAACTCTGACTGTCCCAAGGATCCTCCAACCACGGCAACAGACCAGGCCTGTCCCGACATACGAGACAGCACCACAGTAGGTTCCTCCATACATAAATTTTGTTGAACAATTGCTCGTTCGAGCTGAACTGTCCAATAATGTAAACCTACCTGTACTAATTGATACAGGAGCATCTATCGATATAATTAGGCAGAATACTTTTAAAATAGTAGAAACCAGTTTATAAAAGAAAATACCTGTCCATCCATTTAACTTAACTATTAACGCCATAACTAACGATGTTTTCACCATAGGTTATATCTTTTTAAACGTATAAATAGGTAATATAACGCGAAACTTGAAGTGCCATTTCATCGATACACCCTTGCCTTTTGGCATATTATCCCTTAACTCCATAAAAAGATTTCTACTAATTATAAACTGTCCTCAGCTACTCCTGTATCAAGATAATGTACCCCTGCCTACTAGCTTGTACAAATTCACCTCGTGCAAGCAACACATGTCCCATGGACAGGTTGATACAACTGTCCCATTTACTAAATCTTCCCCTCCTGGAACGGGTTGCTCACACGTGGTGAACTCCAACACTCTTATTTGGTCTCATATTGTAATGTTCCTAATACCATTTTCAACACCCCTATGTCCTTTTTTTTTCATAGCTTTGGACAGAAATAACCTAAGTCACAGCCTTCCAAAACTATTCCAATCTTTAAATTCCAACATAGCTACACATAAACAAAATAAACAACACCCTCTAACATCACTTTTTCCAATTGACAAAATTTCTAGTGCGCGACTTAATACCCAAATCCAATTTCGAGCCACACAAGCTCCAGAACATCGCCACACTAAACACACAAAAAAAAATGTCACATCAAACGTGCCATATCCACTAACAATATATAAATTTATCGATATATGTTCGTACAACCAGCACCCATGACTTTAGTAAATTTGTTATTTATGGTGAAACAGGTTAGAATTTGTACCGAGCACAACGACCTCACGTGCCACCTTTTCATTTACAATTATTTCGCTTCGTGTCACAGAGCCACACCACAAAACTCTTTCACTTTTTAGGCCAAAGACGCCTTCACGCCTGTGACACATCTCACCTCAAAGCGTGTCCACGTCGAAATTCGCACTTTCACTCACTTCTAACCTGATATCACTGAATAACATTTTTACTAAGTCCGCAACAACCTCGAAACACAACAACCATTCAATTTAATATCAATAGATACAATATCCGGATTTTCGAAATACGAACACTCCAAGACGTATCTCCATGTTATAGTAGATCACTTGACCAGATACGCTTGGGGATTCCCATCGAAATCTACCAGTACCTTAACGTACATCCAAACCCTAAAAAAGGTACTACAACAAGGGTCTCCAAAACGCCTACTTTCGGATAGAGCGCCCGCATTCACCTCCGAAAAATCAGCAAATTTCTGCTATCTCGCGGTATACAACCACTACTTACCACCAGTAACAATACGCAAGCTAACGGATTGATAGAAAGAGTAAACGCCACAATCACTGGAAAGCTGAGGTTACTATATTCGAAAACCCGAAGGCATCCTGGACCAAATTAATTAAGCCAGCTACCCCCGCAAGAGGCCCCTTGGCCTAAATCCGGAATCGCACCAAAAATAGGTTCGCTCCCCCTCTTCCGCTGGACACGAGCAAACAAACAGCCGACATTTTCTTGTTACGACCCATCGCTATTGCCCCGTGTTCTCTAATGAACTTTCGCCAGCTATTAAATTAAATATTAGTGCGTGCCTTTTACTATATACCGTTCTAATCCCTAACATACGCCGATATCCCATTTAGCTACAGATGGAAAGATGGAAAAATTTGGCTTGTCAAAGACAAAGCCGGGAACGATATAGGCTAACAAGCCCTTGCGTCCCCTGTACTCTGCTTCTAGATTTACAAAATTTGTTTATTTTTATTAAAATCAGCGGGAAAAGAAAACCCCCAGATCAAGCCCCGCAAAGAAACAGAGAAGTGCATATAAGGTTTGCCCCAGAGACGGTTTGTTTATTATTTTCAAACATGATACAATGAATTATATATTTAATATTTACACACAAAAAGAAGCTATATATAGTTTTAAAGAAAAAAAGAGAGCAGAAAAGAAAAGAAAAGGAAAAGAAAAAAAAACAAAGAGAACAAAGAAAAGAAAAACAAAATAAATGAATATATATAAAAAAACAAAAGAAAAGGAATTTTAACTATTAGTATAATTATATACACTCTTAAAATATTTAACAAAATCTATATACAACAGAAAAAAAAAATTAAATCTTTCAAAGGATAAATATAGCTACAATTACCATTTAGCTACAAATAACTTGTATAACACGTCCATTCTACTGTCACTAACAAATCAGTCCACTAACTAAATAACTAATTAATTCAATGACTAATCCCGCCTACTTATCCCTAATGAATTAAAATATCTATTCTTTTATTAATAAACCAAAACCAAGTCACCCGTCTAGAGTCTCTCGCCCTCAATTAACTTGTCCACTTAACATCGACAATTAGATCCAAGGACAACATTTTACCTACAAAAATCACACACACCCACATATGTTAAAAATAAAACAACAACAACCCTTGATCGGTTAGAATAGATCGCCGTGTTTCCTGCACACACAATATAAATGCCGCTTTAGGAACAATCACGTCTTCACCTAAACATGGCGCAGGGAACAAAAAAATTGACAAGATTAGGACTCAGTGAGTTTCAGAGTTGGAAACAATGTGATCCACGAGTCGAGTCAAACATAAAACAAATTCGATAAGTTAGAACGACTTAGGCCAACAAGACCAAAGATTTCATACGAGGACAATTTAAAGCTCTCTCCACCCATTGTAAAAAACAGCAACATACATTGGGCCTACTACTTTCCATTCTTACCCGATATACAAACTTCTATATATAATCTTACTTGCTCTTCTTTCTAGATGAACATTTTTTATTTTCATTTTAATATCTTGTATATAATCATTATATAGCTCTTATATATTTTTTTTCATTTACGTCAACCAATCAGTTTAGATTAGTGTCATTTTATTTTATTTTTCTTTACCAAAGCTTATTTACTCTTGCTTTATGACTTTATTTTATAATCAACTTATTTTTATTTTCATATCTAATAATCAAGTTTATATTTCATATTTATATCACTAATTTGCATTTGTCATTTTATATTTTCTCTCACTTTATAAATAAGATGTTATTTACATTGTTTGATCTTCCGCTACCATGTCAATGCTATCGAGTATATTATTGCCCATTATTAATTTTCATTTAATATGTTCACTTTCTATTACCCCTTATATACTGCTATAATGTGTTAATCTTTGTATTATGTCATCACTAGTTTTACTTTTTTAAAAGATTACTTTGCATTTAACCTAGCAATTCTATTTTCGATTTTTCAAATCCTTGAACGATATATGCAAAGCCTTAATTTCGCAACTTCATATCTCAATGATATATTCTTTTATAATCAAACTAAAAATCATGATCTAAAAACAGGGCAATCTTAAATAACCTCTTAATCAACCACTTTAAAGGTTACTTCTTAATAAATACTAACATTCCTTTTACGCAGGAACTTTTAACTCCTTCGCAGGCTAGACTTGACCTACTTTGATTTCGTAATTAACAATATTGACACACCGTCCCCCAGATTTACCTATCCCAACTTCTGCCTTGGACACGTGCAAATTGTATTTTTTAAAATATATTCCAGGGCACTCTCATGCCACACGCTGGCACATCTTTTTTTATTTTACTATTTTCTCGCTAAGCCCCTGACGACTCCAATTAAAATATCGATTTCTGGTCACTGATCTTCGCCCTCATTTATCCTGCATGCGTACGTCTTAACGACTAATTACTAAAACCCATAACAATCACCCTTATCTTACTATTCATTTGTGGTACTGTAACGTTAATGGTTTGGGACTTGAGTCAAGGTGACATTGCCTCAACCTAATCACAAATAACCCCTCAACCCTTTCTAACGCCCATCACGAAGAGATCATGATTTACCCATCCAATCATTTATATTTTTACCTATCATCATTATATGTTCTCTATTAAATATTTTATTCCTATTTCTTTTTTACATGTATGTTTAGTATTAGTTGTTTATACTTTATTATCTCTTATGGATATACAGAAATCAACCCTATGTTATATACCAACTCCTTTCAATTAATTTTTAAAAAATACTTCCTTAATAACAGTCTTCCTATTCCGCAATCTTAAATTCCTCCATATGAACCCTCTCACATCCGGGGCCATCTGTGATGATATAAGACCATGGAATTGTTGTAAATAGTCCAGATATCTACTACCACATGTTCCACCACGTGACTGTATATAACTTCTTATTCACTGCAATTAGGAAGACTCAGGTAACATCAATCTGTACCGCGTAAGAATATAATAAAGTATAGCAACTTTACAGATAGAAGGAATGGAGAATAACAGGAGAAAATTAAGCTTAAAAATAATCAGGCTTAGGTGAGAATAGGAGAGAAGGCCTAGCAAGTCCAGTCCAATTTTTACGAGTTCGTGGCCCTCCTGGATAATAAACTTTTCCCCCCTGTTTACGTCAGAAAAAGGCAGTGACCTGTTCGGACCCAGCTACGCTATAAAAGGAGGCCCCGACCCTCAGTTAGTCAGAACTTAGTTAGTCTTCGTTCCAGTCCCAGTCCGCCGGACGCTCCGATAAAAGGTAAACCCTTTCCTGCCAGAAATCTCCTCGTCCCAATCTTTCTAGACGTTCAGACGCTTCTTAGTGGAATCTCTGTTTGTTTATTTCACCTTTGGCCCGGCTGTGACGTCTTCCACCACGACTGCACGGTAGAGGTGACATCGAGGTTCGTCTAGCATCAGGTAACACAGGTCCCAGAGGTCCCAAGATATCACATATATGTAATATATTTTGATTTATAATAAATCAATATTTGATAATATAAGTCACATTTCTTTTAATTAGTCAAGTTAAATTTATTAGATCAATAAAGATCATACCCTCCTAACAAAATGTACACTGCTCATATTTGCTACTACCCCCCATATTTCGTATTATAGAACATATATTTCGAAAAAGAAAGAATAATTAATATTAAGGTAAAGGGTTTCTTTTAATTTTGATTTTCGAAAGCTTTCGAGGAAATTTCTGCTTCTCAACGAGCATATACTTCTATGTACAATATCAAGATGAACTTTGTACAGTAATAATACTCATTATACTTAATATTATTTATTCTTTCTTTTTCGAATAATTTCTTGGTAACTATTACTCTAATAAAAAGACCATATATTTATTAATATAATCTGTATCATCCTTATATATATACTGTATGTGTTAGGTCATACCTAGGATAGGTTCGTTTTAATCTCCAATGTAAGATGCCATAAATATTCAATATGTTTTCTCCTCATTAACTCGGTGAAATTGTATTCAAACTCAAAATGATGCGTCATAAAAATAACAGCAAAAGTTTGGTGTTTGGAAACAGATACGAGGAAAGGTTTCAGAGGACATGGCCGCCAACCAATTAGATAATAAAACAGCATCCACATGAGTCCAGGTTGTCCCCCCTCCCCTGGGTTTTATAGGCAATAAAAAGGAAATCGCCGCCAGGGGTTAGCTTAGAGAGTGATAGCGTGTGTCCATCTACGCAGGCCGCTCTTGTTCTCTCTCTTTGCCTCAGTGTTGGGCACCTCCATGACCTCCAACTTTGTCCCGTGGGCTGTCCCCGACCCGCCCAGCGCTAATATCTTAACCTGCCCCTGCTTTTTGCTGTTACGCGCGGGAAGAAACTTAAAAGTACTGCCCCACGACTACGACTACCAGTTTATTAACCCGTCGACTTACTCGGGGTTACGACATATATATATTCATATATTTATTCGTAAATATCCTATGTAAACAGTTGCTTAAAAATATGCTTAAAATTAGTATATAAAATTATAAAATATATAAAATTATTTTAACGAATTTTAAAAACAATTATTTATCTATTCGAATATTTTTACATTTCTTATCCATTAATTTGTCCAATAAAGAGAAATAGAAAAGACAATTTTCAAAAATATCAACAAAAAAATCAATCGGCTATATACAGTCCATAAAAACACTACATTCTTCTGAATTCTTCAGAAAAAAATGTTAGAATGCCATTCTTTTGAGCACAAAGACGTCTCTCTTCACACCAGTTGAAATGGCCGTTTCTGTGTCTTGAAAATAGTGAAATTCTAAATAAAAGCTGGCTACTACGGTTTTTTTTTGCTTCGATAAGACAGTTATTGATGGTGTTAATAGATGGTCCAAATTATCCTGCACGTAAAAATATGCTTGATAATTGGTACAGTTGTTGTCTTGTCTGCTACAACCATCCTTCGAATCCTTTTATCCCCTCTCTCAGTTGTTACTCTAGGGCGGCCTGAGCCAGTTTTTCTTGAACTTTTCTCTTCCTTTGACAACACACCAAATCCTTACAACAGTAATATTTTTGCAGACTACTTCCATACTAACTTATTTAGATGAAGTACCACCTTATCTAAGGCTAATGATTTTGCCTCATGTAAATTCAGAAATTTGCTTGTGTGTCTGTTTATCGCACATTATTCTGCCTTGTGATTCTACAAATTGAAGAAAATCAATAATATTAACATATCAATATTACTTTAATTGACGGTCCATGTTAAAATGGCAATTCTCTCGGATTTAATGATATAATTGTTTTGACCAGTGACCTGTTGCTCTGTGGTGTGTTGCGGTGTATATATGGATGGAATATCGTTGTTAGTTAGTTAGTTAGTTGTGTTATCTTACCGTGATCGGTTTAATAAAATCCTCCGGTGTTCAATGCCCTCTCATATCTTCCTCCTTTTTAACAGGTTATGGGCCCAGGAATACTTTAAAGAAATTGTAGCATCAAGAAAGTATTCAAAATGTCAGGCCTTTATCAAATAGAAAAATTAAATTCTGAAAATTTTGAAACATGGAAGATGCAAATGAAAATGATTCTTATCCATTCCGACCTTTGGGAATATGCAAATAGCATAAGAATCAAGTCTGGAACCGAAGTAGAATCCAACGAATGGGAAAAGAACGACCAGAAGGCGCTGGCTACTATAGTCCTAAGTTTGAGGCCTCCAGAAATAATACATGTTAAAAAATGCACAACTTCTGCAGAAGCATGGAAAAATTTAAATAAAGTGCATCAGCCAAAAGGGCCTGCAACTAAGGTTTTCCTTACGAAACAGTTGATCCTCTTGAAGATGAATCCTAATGAAAGGCTGCAGGACTACCTTAACAAGTTTAGCAGTTTAGCTGATAGGCTGAGTGAAATGGATGCTCAAGTCCCAGAGGACTTCCTTTCTATCCTTTTATTATGTAGCCTTCCAGAGAGTTATGAAGGATTCAGAACAGCGATAGAAACTAGGGACGAACTGCCTAGCTTTGAGGCTTTAAAAGTGAAAATGCTGGAGGAGGAAATTAGGCAAACTCAATTGAACGGCACAACTAATACCGAACAAGCTTTCCTTGGAAACCCAGAAAGAAAGAATTTGCCCAGCACATCAAAACCAAAGCCAAAGGGATTCCCATTTAGCTGCCACTTCTGTGGAAAAAAGGGGCATAAAGCTGCCGACTGCAGAAAAAGAAAGTCCAGGAACCCTAAAAATGAAATGGTTGCGTCCTTTGGGACAAAATATTTGAGCAAACTTGGCGCAAATGAATGGTGTCTGGATAGTGGCGCAACTGCCCACATGTGCAGCTCAAGAGACTCATTCGATCATTTTGAGGAGACTGCACCAGTGAAAATTACACTGGCCAATGGTGGATTCATTGAAGCTCTGGGAAAGGGGAAGGTAAAATTGGAATGTTCGGGTAAAAACGGACCTGTAACCTTATCCTTGGAAGACGTATTATTTGTTCCTGAATTAAACGGCAATTTCTTTTCCATCAGTAGGTGTACGGGCAAATATAATATTGTAAATTTCAAGTACAGAAAGGCTGAAATAGTGAATTTGCATACAAAAATTTGCATACAGGCCTATGAAAGGAATGGACTTTACATCTTAAGTCAAATCAATTGTCCTAAGGCATTAGCGACAAGAGAAATTTGCATAGCTGGAGAGAAAAATTACGAAAAATGGCATAGTAGATTTGGCCATTTAAATTTCCAAGATCTCAAAAAGCTAAAAATGCAAAATATTGTTTACGGCCTGCCAAATTTTGATGTTAAAAATTTTACCTGTGAAGTTTGTTTGAAAGGTAAACAAACAAGGCTACCTTTTCAGAAGGAGTCTTTTACAAGATCAAGGGAACCACTGGAGCTGGTTCATACTGACATTTGTGGTCCCATGAGAACAAAATCATTGGGTGGCGCCCTTTATTTTTCAACATTTATTGATGACTTCTCAGGATTTATCTTCACATTTATAATGAAATCAAGAAGTGAAGTATTTAAAGGATTTAGAATATTCAAAAATTATGCTGAGAAACAAACCGGAAAAAGGTTGAAATGTATTAGGAATGATAATGCGCCTGAATACCTTAGCAAAGAATTCAAGGATTACCTAGAAGGAGAAGGTATAGGACGTCAGCTCTCTGTCGAATATACACCTCAACAGAACGGTGTAGCTGAAAGAGCGAATAGAACTCTACTGGATATGACTAGGTGCTTCATGATCGAAGGAGATTTACCTGAAACTTTATGGGCTGAACTAATACATACGGCAACTTATATCAGAAATAGATTCCCGAGAAATAACGATTGTAAAACTCCACATGAGCTATTTACTAAAAGAAAACCTGTAGTTTCTCATTTAAAAATTATAGGAAGTAAATCGTTTGCCGTGAATAATAGGCCGAATAGATCTAAATTCGCACCTCGCAGTGAGGAATACAAGTTAATAGGGTATTTCACAGAATCTAAGGCATACAGACTTTGGAAGCCTGGTACACGTACAATTATAAAAAGTAGAGATGTACGTTTTATTGAACCAGAATTATCAAGAATTCGGAATGAAGTCATTGAAATTGATGTTAGTCCACAAAAAGATCCTTTTGTCAAGGAAATTCCTCTAGTTGAAGAAAAGGGAAGCACGTCCGAAGCTAAATCACGAACTGAAATTGAAAGTGAATCGAATCTAGAGATGTCTGATTTAGTGGACGAGCCGTCAGAAAGTGAAGTGATCATTTCAAGAAGAGGAAGAGGACGACCAAGATACATTAGAACAGGAAAACCTGGCCGACCAAGAAAGGAGTACCCTACAGCCAATTTGTCAACGCAAGAACTTCTAGAGGCGAAATACTTGCCAGATCCAAAAGACGCAGAGGAAGCGCTGTCAGGAAGGGATTCTTATTTTTGGAAGAAAGCAATGGAGGAAGAGTTTGATTCCTTGATTGAGAACAAAACTTGGGAATTGGTTGATCCCCCTAAGAATCGAAACATCATAGGAACCAAATGGGTATTCAAAACGAAATGCAATAGTGATGGTTCTGTTGAGCGCCATAAGGCTCGCCTAGTAGCAAAAGGCTATTCACAGCAGTACGGAATAGACTACGAGGAAACTTTTGCCCCAGTAGTGCGCCAAAGTACTATTAGAATGTTTTTAGCCTTGGCTGTTGAATACAACTTGATACTCCATCAGATGGACGTTCAATCTGCTTATTTGAATGGAGAAATTAAAGAAGAAATTTTCATGACACAGCCGGAAAAACTTCGTCTCAAGAAAATATCCAGAGAGAGTATGTCGACTCAAGAAGGCCATTTATGGGTTAAAACAAGCTGGAATAGTTTGGCATGAAAAGCTTGACACTGAATTAAAGAATTTGGGACTGAAGCAACTTCAATCTGACAATTGTGTCTATATCAAGCACGATGAAGGTATTCTCCTGGTGGCAATCTATGTTGATGATCTGATAATTGCGGCTGAAAGAGAAGACACGTTGAAATCCTTTAAAGAAAGTATGAAAAGGATATTCAAAATAAAGGATCTTGGAGGGATAATTGTTGCCTGGGTATAAGGATACAAATGAAAGAGGATGGTTCAATATCCATAGATCAAGAGAGATATATTGAAGAACTGGCGAAATATAGGATGAAAGAGGCAAAGCCTATTTCTACACCCATGGACTCGAACTCCAAGTTAACAAAAATTTCATCTATAGAAGGTGAGAATGAGCCAGTGAAAAAGGTAGAATACCAATCACTGATTGGATCATTGATATATCTCTCAGTGTCGACAAGGCCCGATATAGCCTATGCAGTTAGTGCTTTGGGACAGTTCAGTAATGATCCTAGGAGACAGCACTGGAATGCTGCCAAGCGTGTCCTCCGCTATTTGAAAGGCACCTCATGTTTGAGGATTACCTACAGGAAATCTAATGAGGCTCTTCATGGGTATGCCGACGCTGATTGGGGTGGAAACCTCGTGGATAGAAAATCTCATACGGGAATTGTTTACTTCTTGGCAAGAGGTCCAATAGCCTGGGAATCGAAGAAGCAGCAGACTGTCACTCTTTCGAGCACAGAATCTGAGTACATCGCACTTTGTGAAGCAGGAAAGGAGGCAGTCTATCTTAGAGCGCTGTTGGATGAGATGGGATTTGGTGAATTGCTGAATGGACCGACTGTTCTGAAGACGGATAACCAGGGTGCTCAACAGCTGGCGAGGAATCCGGTTTATCATGCCAGAACTAAGCATATTGACATCAAATGGCATTTCATCAGAAGCATTTGCAGCGATGGACTTGTCGAGGTCGTCCACACACCAACCCAAGAAAATGTTGCCGAGATCCTTACTAAAGGCCTACCAAGGTTTTTGTATGAAAAACACGTCACTGGATTTGGAATGTAGAAATCTGATGAATTGAGAGGAAGTGTTAAAATGGCAATTCTCTCGGATTTCATGATATAATTGTTTTGACCAGTGACCTGTTGCTCTGTGGTGTGTTGCGGTGTATATATGGATGGAATATCGTTGTTAGTTAGTTAGTTGTGTTATCTTACCGCGATCGGTTTAATAAAATCCTCCGGTGTTCAGTGCCCTCTCATATCTACCTCCTTTTTAACAGTCCACAAGGAGGCTATTCAGATATATATATATAACCTTTATTATAAAATAAATGCAGTCAAATATGATATTCCACGAAAAAATTAAAAATAGCAGCACTCAAAATAATCGCTAAGCCCAAAGTTAACGTCCGATTTCTTGTAATTAAAATTTTCAAAGAATCTTGAAAAATTCTTCAAAATTAAATAAATTATCTGAATTTTATAATCAAAATATGTTATGGAGCATAAACAAAATGTCCGCAATAGTTAAAATAAATATCTCGATGGCTTTTGAAATGCATGGTGGACAGTGTTCATCAGAATAACAGTGATTTAGACCATAAAAATTGACCAAAAATCTACAATACTATATAATTCCAGGAAAATATCATACAATTCCGACATATATATAACCTTTGAAACAAGTATTCAAAATTTTCTAAATTGTTCATAGGTGATGTAATTTTATAATGGCTAGTAATAATATGCAATTGAATTAGTTTTGGCTCAACTTTACTCCTTCGAACCATGTCGTCTTGTCTCCATAGTAGTATAATGTTTTGAATATAATTTCGCATATATTTTATTTTTTCAAATTCACACTGTATTTATAATTCATATCTCATAAATGAGGTCTCAACAGATATTTATAAAATGTAATTATTTATGAGAACTCAAAACTTAAGATTCACTGCTAATTGAAAATATAAATTTTCCATTTTTGAGGTCTACGTACTTAATATTTTCTTTGATTCTCTCGAATGAGAAGCAAAATTCAATTTGTGTTTTCTTCTCTGATTCGTAATTTTGTTATTTATATAATTTTGGTTTATATATACTAAGGGGTGAGAATATTTCCCTCTTAAATTTGACTGGGATATTTTCTTTATTATGCAAATATAAAATTTTATTTTTTTAGAACAATTTCCAACCTTTTTTTATTAAACCATAATGTGAGGTAATATTTAATGCTATCTCAATTACGGTATATTACAAAACAGTATACTAATGATATAATATCGGCAAAATATATCTCAACTCACAATTAGGAACGCTTTAAATTTTATTAGAGAGTCATTCAATAAATAGGTCCATAGAAATGGAGATAACGAACTACCTTGAAGACATCCCTTTGTAATTGGATTTAAGGTTGTATGTCGTAATTGTATAATATTTTCCTGGAATTATATTTTATTGTAGATTTTTGATCAATTTTTATGGTTTAAATCTTTGCTATTTTGATGAACGCTGTCCACCATACATTTCAAAAGCCATCGAGATATTTATTTTAGCTATTGCGGACATTTTGTTTATGCTACATCAAATATTTGGATTATAAAATGCAGATAATTTATTTAATTCTGAAATTTTCAATATTCTCTGAAAAATCTGATAATAAAGAAATATCGGACGTTAGCTTTTAGATGATTCATAATTGGTTTTGTTGGGCTTAGTGATTATTTTGAGTGCTGCTGTTTTCAATTTCTTTTTGGGGAGTATCATACTTGAATGCATTTATTATATGAATAATGTAAATATATATTCGGAAAAATGAATTTAAAATAATTTTATTATATTATTATGATATTGCCACGTGGAAAATTAGGAAAGACCAACTTCAGGATGAAACAGAAATTTATTTCAGGCAAGAACAAACTATGAATGATAAACAAAAGAAAAGCAAAAGAGGGAAGTGTACAGAGTATAGCAACAACACTAATAAAATCTGGATCAGCAGATTATTCAAAATAATTTACATTAAATTTCACACAAATGCTACAGGTTTCTAGAGATGAGTTACTTTTATCTTTATTCAACGTAAACTCGGGATTTCAGGCATCTCTGCCCTTCTACAGGAGTACAGAAAAACGTATAATGACTTCTAAGATGCTAACCGATTTATATATACATTTAAGAAACAAGGGTCTCCTCTCCCTTCAAATTAGACGTCTAAAAACCAAACGCCATCTATTAACCGTCGCCGCAACTAGCGGCCTCGGGTCGTTGATAAAGCCACAACACCAGCTTTGGCAAACTGAAAAGCGTCCACCTAGAGACCATGGTTTCGGGCTAATGGCCTTCGCCAGTTTAGGGCGGACCTTATTCCATGAGATCCACACGGGATTTAATGGCATCTTGACATTCTGCCAAAGAGGTGTTTAGCTGGCAAAGTGGCTGGGCCATATATATGGCTAAAATCACTTGCATATCACATGATGTTGGATGAAAAAATATAATTACATGAAATCTGTTGATTGACTCTTATATTTATTTTTTTGCGAATATAGCATGTATTGGAATTCATGAATTTTGGTTTATAGTTCCTTATTGATGTATAATGTCCTATATAATTGTATTATAAGGAATTAATTCAGTTACAATATCTTTCAATTTTCTGCATCTACTGGTGACTTGTCAATTATTGATAGTCCCTTTTTTTAATTAGAGGAACTCAATTTTCTAAACTAAAAAAATTGTTGTATTTCAATTTGATTACACACACAGCGCTTAACGTTAATTATTCTTTAATTAACTACAACAAGGTGAAAGGATTATATATATGGATGAAATGGTAATCATGGGGAAAGAAAATATGAGTCAGCGCGGCTACGCCGATGCAGGATACAAAAACAGAAAGTGAAAGTACGGGTGTGTGACGTCAGCTCCGGTGTTGACGAAGTTAGCCGCCTCCCGTCACGGTCCAGCAAAAATAACTATAAATACTTAAATGGATATTTTCTTCTAGATATACTGTCACTTTATTTCAAGGAATAGCGTAACCTTTCCCACATTAATTATTAATATTATTAGACTTTATAGAAATATACAATCACATTTAAGAAAAGGATAGAAGAATATTTCTAACATTTCACAAGTTATATTAGTTTGAAATAAATATATATTATTATTAGAGCTACGCGATGGATCAAAGTGTCAGCATAGGTAATAATGTGACTACAGAATTATTTATTTCCTTATTTGAATCTGGAACTATTCTGAAATATAATTACGGCAGAGACTGGATCAGCTTGCTTTAAGGTGGAAAATATTATTCGATTTGAATCAGCTTTGCTCTCATTTATATTTCAAAGTTTATTTTAGCTTGATAATTCCAACGAATTGTATTATAAGGCAAAATTATATTTTTAGTTTATATTCATTTCAAGATGTGTGTGAGAATTCTATAATTATTTAACATAAAATATTCCATAAATATTTTCTTTCTATTGTCAATAATATTTCAAGCATTTCAGAACAACCCTTCAACAAGTATTTTCGATTATGAAATAATATGCTATAGAGGAAGAGAGAGATTTAAATTAATTTATTAATCGTTCATATAAGATTCTATAAGGTTATATGAATGAGAATTAGACGGATCTAACTGAGAAAGAGAGAGAGATTGAGATTGAAACTGATTTATTACCATGTCCATATAAGATTCTATAAGGTTATAAGAAGGAAAATCAGACGGATCTAACTGAGAAAGAGAGAGAGATTGAGATTGAAACTACTTTATTTCAATTTTCACGGTAATATTCATAATAATTATAAATATTAATAAATGAGATTATATAATGATAAATATATGATTAAATAGATATGAATATAAGTAATTGATAAATATACATATATATAAAAATATATACAAGTCGTCATTGGTGGAAGCCACCGCGAGAAAGACTCCGCCACCGGTGGACTGCAAGAGTTATTTCCCACAGAGTGGGCAGGTCTAGGTGTTGGCTGGCGTTACCCAACTCAAGACCAAGATGGTACCTGTAGATGGTAGAAAGAGAGAGAGCAAGCCAAATACGCCGTTGACGCTTCGGCCTAAAAGCAGTTTCAGCCACCAATAATCTGACCACCTCTACTTCATGCCAATTCGTGTTGTGCTGTGCGTTGTGTGTGTTGAAGTGTAAAGGGGCAAATATAAAATTCTCCATTATCAGATTAATGCCTATTACTAGCCTTAGTTATTTTATAGCTAGTCAATCTCGTTCCTCAATCTGACCTTTTGCATCAACTCTGTGCATTCGAATGGCCCTCCGCCAGCTTCCAAACATTTTATCTCGGTATCCACCTAATATTGTAGCACGCTATAACCTACAAGCCATTCATATTGATTTGGCAGACTCCGCTATCAATTTTATTACCGTATTTCTTGGGCACCAACTTCTTGATATTCTCGGCCTAATAGCATTGTCATATGATAACGGTGGTTTTTTTATTACTTGATTCCACTGACATCCTCGTCAATTCTAAGTATGGATACCAATATCTACCATCCTTGCTATGATATATAGTTTCCGCCAGTCTAATCTTAAGGTTAAAATTTACAGGACTTTTATCGCCTGGTATTTTAGACCTTGGTGTATTCAACATTCTCAGATTAAAACCTCACTTCATATATTGATTCCGGGGGGTCGGTGGAAAGGTAGTCTAAACCGTTGGTTTTCGATCGCTACGACCCAGTTCGATTCACGCATTGGGCACTTTTTTCTAATTAAAAAGAAAATGCTCCAATGGTCGCCGATTCTTGCTAAAGTCCAACCCCACCAGCTAGTGTAAATAATCAAATGGGACTCTGTAACATTTGTAAGAGCAAAGTCGAACTGCTTTTCACGTGTGTAGACATGTGGTATACTTACAGTAAAAGCAGCCGCCAACTACCCACCATGATTATCATGGCCTGTACCACGTGTACTAGGATAATTAAAAAAGGCCTTTCTACACAGCACTACTTCGACTTGTAACGCGTTACTTAAAGACATATAAATAACCGATTCTTCTGAGGGGCTCTCTAGTAGTATATACAGTCACATTTTTATTTCTTGAAGATAACCACTCTCAAACTAATTGTCTTTCATGAGAGGTTTATATATATATGCGTTTTATAATACAATATAATGCGGCTATGATTATTGAACGACGTTTAGCAAGTGTTACGACTATTCCTATCCTAAGGGATGAAGTATGAACAATTCATCATTTTATACTTCATCCTTACGGATTCGCATAATCGTTATTTATCCATAAAATTACGATTTTTCGTTCTGTAAAAAGAAACATTTGCCGTAAAAGTTTTTAAATGTCGTTATATATGCGTTTTATAAATCCATTTTTTTGAAATTTCATATTCTCGCATATGATGATAATAAAGTGTGTCTACAGTGAAATCTTTCAAGAGTAACTCTGAAATACTTTTTGCTAAAATTTTTAAACGACTTTCCCTGTTTTAATTCAATATAAATGAACGAATACTTCAAAAAGAGAATCGTGTATTTCAGACTAACAAGAACTATACATTGGAATAAATATCACTCAAACGCTTTTATTTATTCTATAATAAACAAGAAGGCAAAAAAGTATATATAAAAATAAAAACATTAATCGGTTTTAGCGCTAATGGCCTTTTTTACACGATATATAATCGACCCCAATCAACTTATTTCGCTTTTTTGGGAAATCTTTGAGTCAATAAAAAAGTTAGTTGCTGTTAGTTCTCAGATATTAAGAAAACTAATTTGGATAAATTCTTAATCTTATAGATGGCGGGCAAATTATATTTTAAAATTAAAATTACATTATATAATAGGATTAATTATCATTTTTATAAAATAGCGTGGGATTTAATTTTTTTCCCATTACTGTAGATTCTCCCAATAGAGAACTCAAAAATACATAAATACTTCTAATCTCTCCTCAGGGTGGTTTATAGCAGAATGCATTATAAAAACATAAAGAGCCATCTTAATATACGGAATCTTCCCAAAAAGCTCAAATTTCTTTTGAAATATATACAAATAACTTCTTCTACCGTCTTTACTGCGAAGGAAAACGTATCGGGAGGGTTTGGCACTAAAGTGGTGAACACTTCTTACGTTTTCGCCAGTTTAGCATACCGCGTTTTATATATATATATTGAGATATTGATAGTTCTGTTTATATGTCCGACACACCGGAGTGTTGAAATTTAATGATTATATTTACTAAAACTCTCTTTGAGCATAAGCTTTGAGAATAATAGGAATACTGCTGAGAAGATTCACAACTGATGAACTAAGTCCTTCTAATATATTTTACCCTCACAATGAGACCATAGGAGGTTGTTTTGTTAAAAAATATATTTATGTATATATATTGCGCAAGCCATCAGCAACTTTCAGTTGCACGATAAGGAGATGTATTTTTCTTAATTTATTCACCATATCCCAGTACAATTTCACATTTGTACTATTTTCACACAGTTTCGCGGTTTCACGCACTTCTGGCTTTAAATACCCGTTTAATGGTTTTTTTTCAGGATGCCTAAATGACCAGTTTTTTGGTTGTTGGGGTACAGCTTGCACCACGCTGATGAGGGCCAACAGCCAGAAACGCGTCGGTGGCTCGCTTTTCTTGATTAATCAAGAATGGGTATTTGTACAACTCTGGAATAAAAAAATATCAACGAGAATAGTTGATATTAAATTCGACAGATGGTGCAAGTCATCAGCAACTTTCAGTTGCACGATAAGAAGATGCCTTTTATCTAAATATATATATTTAGATAAAAAAAGGCATAAATTGGTTTCCCTAAAATATTTATTTATCAATATATACACATATAATTGTTTAAATTCTTAGTTTATATTGAGAATAAGAAAATACCGTATTTGATTATAAAGAAGAGGTCATTCGAAAAGGTGGTCGTATATACGTTGTTCTTGAAAGGCGTATGCGTGTGTGGTGTGTTTAGTATGTGATGTAGTATTTGGTGTGCGAATATGTGTATGAGGTAGGTGAGGTGTGTATAAGGTATGTGTAGTATTTATTTTTACAAGCCTACATACATTTGCTCTTCGGAGATATATAATACATATATATTCATTTAAATACCCTAAATTCATACTTAGCGTGCACAGATCTGTTTATTATATATACTTTAATTTTCACAAAATAATGTCGAAATGTAAATTTAAGCATTCGTATTGTTCTGAATAAATATTTATATCTTTACACGGGATTAAATAGAGAGAGAGAGAATCTTCATAACTATATTATAAACTTTGAAAAGAAAATAAATTTATAGCTGTAATTGAATTATTATAGAAATATTCAAATATATTTAATTTAAAAGGCGGCCTATTTGTATATTATATAAAAAGGGCGTACCTGGATCTATAAAAGAAAAACCTTTAAAAAATTATTTTGACTAAACCTTCTCTATATATACTGAAGCATATATTAAAAATAGGTGTATCATGTCATATGGATCAAATATTAAGTAGCTCATATTTTAAAGATATTCGAGATATAATCACAATTTTTTTTATGAATGTATCGTCTTTAGAAGCACATGTCCAACAACCTATTATTAAATAGAAGTCAGAATTAAAAAAGGCAAACAATATTGTGTATATAATTACATGCAAAATTTGCAATATATTGCACATTGGAGAGACAGGTAGCTTCTTGTGGATTCGACTCTAAGAATCTTCTTTGAAAAATTCCAAAGAAAGAGTCGGCATGGTGGAGCACTATATTAATCAGGGCTTCAGCCAGATTGAGACAAAAGTTTTCTCCATGTGATCTACTACAATAATTTAACGACATAAAATAGGTAAAAAGCTTTTTTTTGCAATAAATTGATGAAAGGTGAAATATTCTTTCGAATATTTAGAAAAAAAGTTTTTTTTTTCACAGAGATCTAGGCACGCATTTTATATATTTATATCTAAACCAAATATCTTATATTTGAATCGTGGAACAGTCCTAGTCTGAGGATGAGTTCTGCAAGTCTCCAATGTTGAGATTTATACCATTCTCTTAGACTAACCAATTCAACCCATAGAATATATTACAATTAGATAATATTTTCTATGAAACTCTAAATTGTTATTAATATAAATTCAATTTATATTTGACTTTTGTCAATTATTTTAGAAAATTATTTTTTGCAATTCATAGACCCTATTTTTATATATGAAGATATATTTGTGTTGAATTTATAAAATTTAGAACCAAATTGCCTGATAGTTTTAATTTTAATATTGGTGTAATAATCAACTGTTTAAAATCTTATGTAGATAGTTCACTTGAATATCATTTCTAAAATGCCAACCTTCAGTGTAGCATATATAAGCCGAATCGTCCAATACAGTATTGGAGCATCTAAGAGAAGCGGTCTGGTAGATTTAATTAGACAAACCGCTTGGAGCGTTCACCACTGATAAGCCCTTCCAATATTTTATCATCAAAGTAAGGATAGTAGAAGTTGGTTTTATATGAAAATAAACTTTCGTTATTTATTTATTTTGTTTCTTATTTATAGATTGCCCTTTATTGCGCTATGATGAATTAATGCCCAACTGGCCTTGTTCTCCTTGTTTTAGGAAGGGCATTGTTTGATGCAAATATTTTTATGTAATTCTACTGTCCTAAAAGCTTATTTCCATAGTATGCTTGAATATCATTTCTAATTTTCAACCCTTCAGTGTAGCATATATAAGCAGAATGATCCAATACAGTATTAGAGATCTAGAAGCGGTCTGGTATATTGTTGAAATTGACAATTGCAGATATTCATACAATATTTTATATGCAGATATTTGCATAGAATTTTAGTATTGTCTATGTTAATTGACATCTCTGCCTATATAGCACGGCCTTATTGGATTGTTATTAGGCTAGCGGTTAAGTGAATAGGGCAGGCCGGCGTAAGCTGCTGATGTACATTTAATTTGATCTCTTTGTCCTTATTTTATTGTTTTATACCTCTAGGTAATAAAGGATCTTTCTCTTCCTCTACAACTTCATAAATATTTTCAACATATATTAAATTAACACAAAGCGCCATCTACACATATAAAATGAAAATACTTAAAAGCACGAATGTTTCTTTTTTACATAATACAAACTTCTACTGTCATTACTGCGATGAAAAAGTATATTGGGAGGGCTTGGCTCATCAGAGGTGAACCCTCCCAGCGGTTTGGCCAATTTAATCCACCAGACCGCTTCTAAGACTCTAATACTGTATTGGACGATTCTGTTTAATATACGCAGCACTGAAAATGGAACCTCAGAAATTGTTTTAAAGAAAACTATGGACATAAGCTCATAGGACAATAGAAACCGCTGGGAGGTTTCGTCAAGCCCAACCACTATTTTTTATCATCGCAGTGAGGAGAGAGGCATATACCTTTTTAACGAGAAACACACGCACTCTAATTATTTTATTTATTGTGTATAGATAGCTATTCATGTATTTTAGATGCTATTCATATAAATAAGCCAGTGTGCCTGATAAGCCAAGCCCTCTCATCAATTTTTCCATTGCAATAAGGGTAATATAAATTGTTTATTTTTAAAAAGAATCCTACGCGTCTATAATAGTTTCGAATTTTGATAACATATGGCGCGCTAATGTATCATAATATTAATATTAGTTAATGACTTCTATAAGTATTTGGATTAGAATAATAAATTTATTTGACTATAATTTATCATAATTATTCTGTGAATGTAGTATTTATATCATAAAAAAAGACAATTCGCTGAGGGGAGAGTTTCTTTTTGCTATATATATATATATAATCATTTGAAAATCGAAAATTTAGTCTGAAAAAATACAAATTCAGAAAAATATTTTCTCTTTTCTGAATCTAACAAGTATTTAAATAAAAATCGTTTAAGAGACAAAGTAAACGAGAAAAGCACATGTTCAGAATATTAATAAAAGTAGCTCTTCAGATAAATTGTTATGGTAAAAACGATTTTTTTTACTGATTCGAAATTTGAAACTTTATTGATATAGATATATATAAGAGCTATATTGAATATTTTGGTATTTGTAAATACATAAAATATCTATTTTACTATTTCAAATGTATCCATCTACGACCCAGGATCGACTCCCGCATTGGTCATTTTTTTCTGATTTAAAAAATGCTCCAATAGCCCACCGATTCTTGCAAAAGTCCAACCCCACCAACAAGTTCAAGTAACCAAACGGGTCTCTGGCATAGTTGTAAGTGCAAAGTCGAACTGCTTTGCACGTGTGTAGACATGTGGTGCAATTAAAGTGAAAGTAGTCGCCTTCTTCTACTCACTATGATTATGATGGCCTGTACCACATGTACTAGGAATAAGCAACAAAATAAATCCATATATAATGAGGCACTTTTATCGTGTCTGATGAGGTCCGTTCATGATTCCTAAGAGAGAACATATCTCTATATAGTATCCTCTATATAATAATTTTAATAGTGCATCATATTAATTTTTTTGTTAATAATTACACTCCATAACAGAAAAAAAAAATGCACAAAGAAGGAATATTGTCCGATTTGAATATCTATCCAATAATTCGGACACTGTTAGACGTAGAGAAAATATTTATTCGTATTTGTTAAACTATTCTATATCCGCATATAAACAGAACTTCCATTGTTTCTCCAATGCTTTAAAACATTTTTAAAAGTTGTCTCTCGGGATCCTCTTCAATTCCTTTTTCGATTTCGCAATAATGGTTTCCATACTGTCACCCCCCCTCTCCACCTTTCCGAAGACATTTTGATTTTCGGAAATAGAAAAAGGTTATTGGTATCTATGTCTGGAGAATGACAGGTTGGTAAAGTATTGAGTTTCTGTTTGTGGCTAAAACATTGGGCCGAGCGTTGTCGTGATGTAGAAACAAATTTTGGAATTCCACAGTTCCTTTAAGGCGATTTTATTCACGTAGACGTCTCAGAATGTTTAAAATAAACTTTCTTTTTATTGTTTTAGTGTTCCTCTTTCTCTCTCATAGTTATTTATAGTCTACAATCTCTTTTATGTCGGAAAATGACACCAGAAAACCTTGGTTTTTGACTTGCAAAGACAAGATTTTCCTTGTTCTTGATTGACTCATCCTTTCCTTTCCACTCCTCGATGATTTGGCATGTAGTTTAGGGGTAATACCCGTAACTCCAAGTATTGTGTACAGTTATTGTGATATCATTCTAAATAGTATTTTGTTTGAACATTTTAAGAATGTTTACGATTCCTTCTATTTCAGTGGTAGATTTTATTGAACGCCTTCTTAAAGTTACATCTTACTTGGTGTTTCTTGGTGATGTAGAACATTTCTATGTACAACATTGTATATGTACAACAAATCTAATACGACAGTAATGCCCCTGGTGGATGAGATTTTACTACCGTGAGACAGGGTGGAAGCTAGTAAAACTATTATACAAGGAACATAATCTGTGTAAACATTAGTTTGAAATGATGGATTTAACTAATAAAATATGGGGTTGTAGAATATTAATATTGGATATATATGATTTGCTAAATTATAATAAGTATTAATAATGAAAAAGGAGGTGTTGTGATAAATTATAATTGACAATAATGCTAAACCCAATGTGTGCAAAATAAAAATTAAAAAGGTAAGTATATAATTATATTATAAAGTACGTTGACTTGTATGGTGAACTAATTGTAAAGTCTAGATTAGTTGAAAAAAAGGAAAGATTGCTCCTGGTACTGCGGTGCAATACGACATTATGTGGTCGTAGACATTGGTCCATTTACAGTATGCTGAAAGTATTGTCTAAGGGTTGTCCTATCAGACAAATTCAGGATTGGGTGGTGGAAGCTTTGGTCGAGAAAGATCGTGAGAGAAATAATGGGTGGAAGAGAGATTCGTTCTGTCGTATATAAAAAAAGGAATGATTGAACCGAGATAAACACGATGAAAGTGTGAGTTAATAGATGGATATGTTATGATAATCACGCGATGCCTTCACGCGACGATATATAATTTATTTACAAAACGCACATTTTAGATAACATTTCAAATATATACGCTTTTAATTATATAGGTATGGACTATTTATTTATGTACATTCATAAAATTAAATTAATAATTAATGAGTCCTAATAAGTATAATTATAAGGCTAAATAGATTTGAACTGTAAATAAAATGGAGGAATATCGATTTTTCTACTGATACAGTTACTATCTTTCATTGATATCCAACTTTATAAAACGAATTCTTGAATGTTATTTTGAATATTGTTGTATTTAATTAAAAAGGCATATTGTGGATCAAAATATCATTTATTTTACCAATATTTCATTTGGCTGAACACCAACCTTTATCAAGGTATTTATTTCTGTCTATTAAAAATTTGGTATGGTCCAGTTTGAGCGCGTGATCAACCAAAAGTGATAATAGGCAATGGTTTTTAAAAGCTGTTTTGTGTTGGTTTACTCTTTCTTCCAGAGTTTCACAGGTTTCTCCTATGAAGGTTACAGGGTATGATTTACATGGGATGCGATATACTATGACTGACTTGAATTCATGATTAATATTGTGTTTAGTGTTGAGATAGCGAATAATTTGTTTGCAATTTTCTGTGCTCTTGTTTCGGGGTTTGATATTGTATTTTATTTATTCTTTATATTATATATATTTTTAATTAAAAAGGCATATATTGGATCAAAATATCATTTATTTTACCAATATTTCAGTTGGCTGAACGTCAACCTTTATCAAGGTGTTATAACATTTTAAAGTGTGTCAACAACAACCTCAGCGCCACATAACGTCAACAGCATTAAGTTATTAAAAATATTTTGTTATATGTAATGGGGAGAAAAAAATTGATATATATATTTATATTTTGGACAAAATAAATTTTGTAAAATATAGGTGTGAATATTTTGAAAATTAACAATCTTTATTCTTTCAATGCCATAATTGTATGGCAGTGCACAGTATTTATTCGATTATTCACTATTGTTTGTAGGACTGTTGGTGGGTTTGTATATATGTTTTTTGATGACACCTGGAGGAGATTCATTGTAAAATATGTTTTGTTCAGCTTAATATTTTTATCATTTAAGAAGCAGAGTGTTTGGAATTTTTTTCAAATAGTGTTTTAATAACGGACATTTTATGATTAATGGGGCCAAATAAAGTAAAATTGATATATTTGCCTGTATATTTTAGGTTTCAATATATATTGGTTTCTATTTTTCTATTTATTCTGGTAAGAATAATGTCTATGAATGCCAAGATATATATATATATCTTTTTTATTTTTAACATTCTATTTCCACATTTTATTAAATAACCAGGCGTGATATTGAAAATTATATATCGTGATATCTCTCTCTCTCTCTCTCTCTCTCTCTCTAGTATAGAATTAATTTTATTTCAAGATACGAGTAAATCTATAAAATACCTAGTAGAATGTATGCTTAAATTAAATATACGCAGCGTTCTAGTAGAGTGGACTTGTGAAAGTGATGGAAGTTTTTGATAAATCCTCAGATAGCCAATCCAATATTATTTGGTCTCCAAAGTTGAACAGTAAATTTTATTATATAAAAAAGGTTTTTCTTAATTTATATTTATGAAGGATATGAACATTTAAATCATACAATAAATTGAAAATATTTTTTCAATTTACTAAGGAGCAGGACCTCAGAAAATGATCTTTTAATATTTGACAGGAAGCTTTCTTTCCTCCAGTAATTTATTTCTTCGAAATTCTTTGGTGAGATATTTTATTCGTATTATATATATGTTGTGATAAATTACTTTAAAGAAAAAACAGAAAATGGAGACTTTATTTCGTCAGGTTAACAATATTAGAGACTTTCTATATACGTGATACTTAAATAGAATGTATTCTTTCTAAAGATGTTAGTGAATAACATCTTCGTTTCCTTATAGTTATGTTGATTATAGCTTTCCATTTAGGTGTTACTTTCCCTGCATTCATCTATGCAACACCTACACCTGGTCTCTAAATTTAATGAATAAAATTTAGATTTAATTTTGAACTTTTTACAAATAATTGAATTTCATTTTTTTGACGTCGTATTTTTATAAAAAGTTTAATCCTAAGAGAATTCAAAATATTTTTGCATCTTTTAAATAATTCAAATATTACATATAAGAGGCCGCATTTTCCCAATAATAGCGGTCAAAAGAGAGAATGGTTACTTTTAACAGCCCTATCATTCTCACAATGTGATTTGATGCTGATTCATAGACTCCTAAGGTCTTAGGCGTATATTTCAAAAATCTAAAATAGCATATTTTAACTCGAGGAGGATTCTGGCAGGCTTGATTAATATTTAACGTACTTCTCTAAAGAATCCCAGACAGGGATTCAGGTCGGTAGATCATGCTCGCCCAATACATTCTTTAATGAATTAATAAAAATATTGAGGGGTCTTATGCCTTTTTTAAAATTTTGTACTCTGTGAATATCCTTACACTCGAGATATTTATTGATTAGCCCTGCCCTCGATCGATCTAATGATGAAATTGGACGGATGTTCAATATAAGATCTCACGTATGAGTCATTAATTTATTTCTTTTATATTATTGAGTAGACAATTTTTCTCCGTCAAACAATGTGAAATATTTCTTGCCTATCGAAAGCATCAGCACAGACAATGAAACTGTCTCTTCCAAAATGTTTTTTTCTGATAATAGTCAGCTGGAGTTGCTACTAGGTTCTTTCCTGATAATATTTCGACTAGAATCATCATTGACTCGTCACGGAAAATACATGGGCCCACTTTTCCCCTGAGTTCAATACTATTTTCTATATCAATTTATATGTTTTTTCGCGTGATTAAAGGAATAGGGAAATATTAGTTTACGTACAAAATTACCACCTTTTTTAAACATACTATAAACAGTATTGCGTGAGATTGCCGCTATCGAGGCACATAAGAATTTAGTGTAGGGCTGAATAGATGTAATACCCCTATGTCGTTTAGTAGTCAGTGGAATCTTGGTCGTTGTGGGTTATTACTACCCTGACCTCGTCTTCAGAATATTTACAGCGCTAGAGGACTAGTTTTCCTATTGACATTGAGCCATAAAGCAATTTTAACTTGTGTTTGGAATGGATCTACCCTACATAATAATTCTTCAACCTAAAGTATTTGATAAACCAAGATGTGAATCATTATTTGTCAGGTTTCCTTTAAGGTGTGCAAGATTTTCATCAACGATACCATATATAATATGTTGAGAGAGTGAGCGTTTATTAATGTTGATCAAATATATACAAAGTTTCCTTAATAAAAATATAAATACAGTGGTACCTCGACATACGAGCGCCCCAACATACGAGTTTTTCGAGATACGAGCCTACGAGCAAGTGATTTTTTGCTTTTAGTTACGAGCGAAATTCGAGATACGAGTTCGGTTCGGTAGGGTTGAAGATATTAATCTGTGATTTTAAATGTTTCTTTTTGACCAGTACTTTTGTTTTGTTTTTGCTTTTCCTAAAATGTTTCTTTCTTCTTCTTCATTATTATTTGTTCTATATGCAAAGCTTTGTTTTTTGAGACTTAAAATTCAAGTTTATTATATTTTTGTGAGCTTTTAAAGTTAAAACACAACAGGTAGTAACACGCAGTCGCGCCATCACGGTCAGTTAGCAGCGTTCTTCCGCTGTGATAAGTTGTGTTTTGTGTTCGCGTTTTGTGTTGCGTTTACATTTACAGTTTTAGTTCACATTTATTTTTATAACCATGGATCGGAATAAAGTTTGTAAAAAGTCAAGTGCTAAGAAAAAGATTATGAGTATTGAATAAAAACGTGAAATTATAGATAAACATGAGCACAACACACACAAAGGTGTTCGAGTTGTTGACTTGTCGAGGCAGTATGGCCGTAGTACGTCCATGATATGTTCCATGAAAAGTTGCAACAGGTCGTGCATCTGACCTTTTTAATGACACTTGACTAACTCATTTCCGGAACATTCTGAGAGGGAGGAAGAAACAAACCTCCTTGGACATGTTTTTTTTCTAAACAGCCTACAGGTGAAAGCGAGAAAAATGTAGCCAAAAAGGCAAAGACCAGTGAGGATATCTAATTTATTTCTTTACATTCTCTTTTTTGTTTTTGTGCAATAAATATTTGATATTTATTAATACGTTTTTATTATTTAAAACCACGTAACAAAAATAACTGGGGTGACATTTTGGAGGTTGGAACGGATTAATGGTAGTTCAATTGTTTTGTATGGGGAAATTTGCTTCGAGATACGAGTAATTCAAGATACGAGCAAGGTTGCGGAACGAATTAAACTCGTATGTCGAGGTACCACTGTATTGTAATATGTCAATTTATGAAATGAATATTTTACAATTTTTATTTTTCTACGAGTACGTTTTTCTTACTCGTATCTTTAAAAAAAATAAAGAGTTAAATTTTTAAAACAATTATTTGATAATTGGAAAATATTCGGACAGCGGTTTATTAGTGGATATTGACCATCTCTCTGTAACTACAATTAATGTGAATTTTCTTCATAGAATTTAAAATTTTTGGTATGATTCATTCTTAAACACCGATATGTGAAAAACACTTTTTGCTTGTATCGTATAATGCTTGTATAATAGTTAACACAAATATACCGAATTCGCTGTTCTTCTGACTAAGTGAGTATTTTCCAAACAAATATTAGTTAAACTAAGTATATTAGATATAATAACAGAGTAGTATTCTTAGTAGTAGTGGAGATATAATTCACATTTGTCACTAGCTTCATGGTATAGCATCTAGGCTTATTAGCATATTTAATAGATTAAATATTTATTATAATTAAAATATAAACACTCTTTTCATATTTTATTTATTTTCTCTCACTTTTTTTTCGAGTCTAAAGGCCCTTATAAAGAAAAACATTGTTAGTGTAAAAAAGTTAAAAAACAAACTTTTTTTTTTACTTTGTCGGAAATGATATTATCCGTGGCGGCATAGTTACGAGAGGGTCTACTAACACCCTAATATCTAGTTTTCTGTCTTAGTAAACTATGTTTGGCCTGACGTTATAGAGAGAGTCCCTCAGGTATTACGGTGGATTTTGGGAGGTAAATCTTTATGATATTGTTGCATCAGGCTGCGGTTTGGCAGATTCTTCTGTCTTGATTCTCTCCTCAGACGCGTCTTGCATCTTTCCAGAACGTTTCTCAACCATCCTAGACAAGGTTAAATCAGTCAATAATTAAGACAACTATATCTTTAGGTATCACCTAGAAAATCTCTCTAATTATCTCATCAAAGTTTGAAGCAGGTTGGGTATTCAGTGTATAAAAAAAAATAATATATATTTTATATTACATAATATTTCATTATTCTGTTTTATAAAAATAATTAAATGTAAAATTCAAATCTGAAATATACGAAAAATAATATTATAAATAATTTTAAATTTGCCTATTAATCAAGATGCAACAATATTACATTGGGTCAGGATGAAAGCACTTTGAAGATTTCTGGAAAGTCCATTCTTCTGCTTATACCGTTGTATTTGATTTATTAGAATTCCAATCCATGAGGATTCCAATTAATTAACTATTGTTACTATCATTTTTTCTTCATTCTGATATTCTAATTTTTCAAATTATTTCACTTTAGTATTATAATAGGGAGTCGGTGGAAAGATGGTCTAAACCGTTGGATTTCGACCGCTACGACCCGGGTTCGATTCCCGAATTGGGCACTTTTTTCTGTTAAAAAAAAAAATGCTCCAATGGCCCCCGATTCTTGCAGAGGTCCAACTCCACCAGCGAGTGCAAGTAACCATCTGGCTCTGGCACATTTGTAAGTGCAAATTCGAACTTCTTTTCACATGTGTAGACATGTGGTGCACTTACAGTAAAAGCAGTCGCCTATACTACCCCTCATGATTACCTTGGCCTGTACCACATGTGCTAGAGATAATTTTAAAAAATATATTATAGTAAGCTATAATCGTAATAAATTATAATATTTTAAGCATTATTCATTTGGAAAATTTCCTTCGGTGAGAACCCTGGCAAATACATGTAATATATATAATTGTAATTTTTTTGACAATATTTTTATTTTATAAATATACACTAAGGTAAAAATGCACTCGATAAAACCAGGGCGTAGTTCAGATCATCCGGTTAGTGGGAACCTATATATTAAGGGAATTACTGTAAAAGGTTCCATTCTTCAGATGGCGTGCTGTTGAAACGATTGCATATTGATTTGTAAACTAAGGAGTTTAAATCGTTTTGGAATTAAGAAAATGTCTGGAGAGGATAATATAAGGGATATACGTATTAAATTTACTACAAAACACCTGCTATATCCAATATAAATATTTGTGTGTATATTTAAATATTATTTCATTTACATGTTTTCAAAATATATATACAAATCGTGTCACATATTAAAAAGAGTAAACATTTATTTAGCTTCACATTGTACACCACATACACGCACAGAGAGGATTGATTATTTACATAATAGATAATTTTACATTGTCAAAAACTAGAAATAATTATCTGATTTGTAAAGAATCAATCCTAACAAAGTAATCAATAACATTCAATACATTGTAATAAAAAAAAAGGGGGGCGGAACCTGGATCTGTAAAAGATATAATAATAAATAAATTATTTCTCAAAATATTTAGAGAAATTGCTCTCTCTTTATCAATTCATTGCACAGTAAACTTAATTTACAAATTCTCGTAGATCGCATGAGAACAACTTTGCCATTGGTTAAAAATTAATTATTGATAATAATACATTCAAAAATTGAAACTAATAATTGAAATTTAAAATATTGTATGAAAATTGATGACTTTTGTAAAAATAGTTATGCAGTATATTATATAATTTATTTTGAACAAAACGTAAAAAAATGAAAAATATAAACAAATGAAGTTAACTGCAATTATTAGAAAAAAATAGGTTATATATTCACGCTACCTGGGGTCTTCATTGATGCTTTGTTTCCAATATTTGTTTTTCGAGTTATCTCTTGTATTTGTGTATATTTTGTATAGATGCGTGTTAGTCGGATTATTATGTTCGAGAAATTTCCTTCACGATATTTCTTTGGCAGTTTTAATATTGCGAATAAATTTGGTTATTGAACGACGTTTGAAAAGTTTTACCGCAAATGTTTCTATTTTACAGAACGAAAAATCGTAATTTAATTTAAGTAGAAATAACGACTATTCCTATCCTTAGGGATAACATATAAAAGGGTGAATTGTGAAGAGTAATGATGAACGGAAAAATAAAAGTGTCCAGGGAAGAGAACTCAATTCATCCTTTCATACTACATCCTTAAGGATTGGAATAGTCTTTATTTCTCCTTAAAATAAATTACGATTTTTCGTTCTGTAAAAAAGAAACCTTTGCGGTAAAATTTGTCAAACTTCGTTCTATAATCATAAGCCGCATTATATTGTATTATAAATTTACTTATTGTTTTTTGAAAATAATATTCTATTCATATAAAAAGCATGTGAAGGGTTTCAAGTTAGGTATTGAAATTATTTTATATAGTGAAAATATGTTTTCAACATCTCCAGCTCTACATTCCACTAGTAAACTGTACCATATTTTGGAGATACCTTATATTTTACTTTCAGTGCGTAATGAGCTAGATTGAATTAGAATCATTGAAGTTATTTTATTGTTTGGTCAAGTTTACCTTGGTGTGGATAGATTTACCAATAATCTTGCAATATTTTACTTGTCCGCGTCCTTCACTTTTAGTGTAAATTGTATCCAATCTGCTTTTATACCTTCAATATATCTGTCGGAGGGATGTTAAGCCAGAAAGCTTGTATTGACGTTATTTATATAAAATAAACTCTTCCTTCAGCGAATAGTCTTTTATTTATTATCTGCTCTTTTATCAATACATTTTCAAATGCAAAATAGGGTTGTGGTTTATATTTTTTCAGTTATACATCAAATACTTTAGCTTCGTAATATTATATTTGGGATATTTGTTGTGTACGTTATTTCACAATAGTTGTAAGTGCTTTTTCATTTGTCAATTTCGAATCAATTGCTTTCCTGCATGTTGGGATTTCATCATTATGTATGGTTAGTTTAGTTGCATTGATAATAGGAAATAATCGTTTATGTTCATAATTGAGATAATCACCTTAAATTCTTTCCAGATAAATTTGATATATTATGTATTAATATATTTTAAAATTTATAGCATATTTTATTTAGTGTGAGACACAAAGTTGTTTAGTAATAATTTGTAAATTGAATAATAAATATTTTGACTGAATACCACTATCACCGACAATTTTAGCGTATTATCAATTTGAGTATTTTCCTTTTTGATATTTTTTAGAAAACCAAGAAACAATTACTTCTTCAACAATCCTATGACGAATTTGATTTTTATTGTTGGTTCTCGAATTTTAATATTGTATATTTTACTCAAAGAATCAGTTTCACAAGTCGAACTGCTTTTCACATGTGTAGACATGTGGTACACTTACAGTAAAAGCAGTCGCCTACTTCTACCCACCATGAATATCATGACCTGTACCACGTGTTCTAGGAATAAGCAAAAAATATTTCACGTTCTCCTTCTTAAACTTCTCAATGATACGATCAATGTATTGTTCAGTAGGTGATTTAAAGTTTTCAGATTTTCTAAGATATTTGGGTTTCATTTATTTCAAATATGTTAAGAAATCACATGTATATAAATGCCGTTTGTTTAAGACAATTTAGGTACTAATCATTATTCCAACATCCCCAAGGGGACACGTCATAATTGTAAATAATCAATCGTACCTATGATTCCTATTTCAAATATATTGCTATTTTTGTAATAATATTTTAAGATTATATTGTTCTGTAAATATTATTGCTGACTCTATAATTTATTTTCGTGCTTATATTCTGCATAATTTCTCAAATTTAGACATTAAATGTTGTTGGGTGGATCGTAATAATTACTATCTATTAAAACATAAATCTTCTTTATTGAAGGTACAAAAATAATGAATATAAATTTCTATAATGAATCTATAAACTCACATGCCTAAATCTCTCCACATACCCTCTCTCACTCCCCCCACCCTCTCTCAAAGAAATACATGTATATATATACACTCAACACCACAGAATAAATTAAGTCACAGATTAATTCAATCATAGAATGAAAATTTATATTTTAAATAAATAACATCAACAAATCTCCCCTTCAAATTTTCAATTTTCATTTTTCGAAAATAACTCCACCACTTATTCAGTTCTTAAGCTTGACAGCATCCACAGTCTTGGTGAGATGGTCCGCTTTCATTTCTTCTGAAGGGATATGCAAAACTTCAATTTCTTCATCTTCCATAATTTGTCTAATGAAGTGGCACTTTCTATTCAAGTACTTCGTACTTGCTTTCATATTTTTTGACTTAATCATTGAAATGACATTCTGGCTGTCACAATAAACAATAATCTGATCTTTCAAATTAATCTTCATTTCTTTAATGATGTTACGGGTCCAAATTAATTCTTTAATTCCTTCAGATAAGGCTTCAAATCACTCTCTGAAGTTGACAAGGCAACAGATCTTTGTTTATTACTCTTCCATTTAAGTA
Organism: Cordylochernes scorpioides; assembly: GCA_030710605.1. NCBI lineage: Eukaryota > Metazoa > Arthropoda > Arachnida > Pseudoscorpiones > Chernetidae > Cordylochernes > Cordylochernes scorpioides. The sequence continues at coordinate 119,401,242 of CP092867.1, forward strand.
AATTGTTTCCCATTTCTATAATAAAACCAGAATACGATCTCGCATCAGCTGTTCTGTCCCAAATCGCATCAGTATAAGTCACAATACTTGAATCTCCCCTAGAGTAAATCAATTCATAGTTCATAGTTACTTTTAAATATCTTAATATTTTCTTCAATCCATTCATGTGAACCTCTCTATGATCTTTATTAAATCTACTCATATTGCTTATAGCATAACAAATGTCCGGTCTTGTTCTAGTTGCTATGTAAATCAACTTTCCAACAATTTCTTGATAGTATTTTTGATCAATCGATTTACTATTTTCAAATAAATCATAATTTGTTGAAATGCATAACGGAGGTTTCGAAGGATTACAATCATGCAAATTATAGGCTTCCAGTATTTCCTCTATTTATTTCTTTTGATTTATAAAAATGCTATCATCCCTATATTCAAATTCCATTCCAAGAATGTTTTTCGCAGCTCTAAAATCCGTAATATCAATCTCTCTTTTTATTTTTTTCCATATATTTTCCTCATAATCATCAACAGATCCTACACTAAGTATATCATCCACATGAATTCCCAGATATAAGAAATGACTTTCAAAATTGTTATATTATAAACATGTATCATTCGCAGATTGTTTCATTCTAGCATTGGTTAATAATTCATCTAGTTTCTTATTCCACATTCTACTTGCTTGTTTTTGGCCATAAATACTCTTCATCAGATAACAAATCTTATTGTTTCCTTTTTCAAATCCTGGGGGTTGAAGCATAAATACATGGGGAATATTTATACAAGATTATAAGATATGTGATCTAATATACAAGGTATGTCCCATAAGTTCCCGGACTGGGTCCATAAAAAAACAAATAAATGAAAAATGTAAATAAATCTGACAGTTTATTATAGAAAAAATATCTGGCAACATGGTGGTACCAATATCGAGGCGGTACGTGCGCGTGCGCCAAAGTTATTCTAATTTATTTAAAGGTTACACCTTGCGCTGCGGCGATTATACGATGGAACAAAAATTGAAGCAGAGGATTTGCATAGAAATTTGTGTGAAACTTCAAATATCAGCAACCGAAACTTTTAAAATGCCTAATAAAGCATTCCCCAATGACCCCCCAAAAAGAACAACTGTTTTTGAATGACATTCTAGATTTAAAGCTGTCAGAATTTCTATTGAAGATGATCCTCGGCAAGAACGCCCAAAATGTGCAAAAAATCACCGATTTGATAAAAGAAAATCCTCGAACCACTTTGCTGGAGCTAGAGCAAGACACAGGCATCTCTAAAACAACGATTGGAAGGATCGTAACCAAAGATTTGAAGCTCAAAAAGACTCCTGCAAAATTCATCCCAAGATTCCTCACTAATGAGCAAAAACTGTGTCGGCTTGCAACCTGTGAGAACATGTTGGAAATGACAAGAACGGATCCGGAATGGAAAGACAAGATAATCACAGGCGACGAGACATGGGTCTATGACTATGACCCTGAAACCAAGCGTCAATATGCCGAGTGGAGAGGTCAGGGTGAGCCTAGACCAAAAAAATCCAGGATATTGAAATCCAGAAACAAGGTGTTGCTGGTCGCTTTTTTGGATAACAAGGGCATTGTTCATCACGAGTATTTTCCTGCAGGCCAAACGGTTATTAAGGAAATGTATTTGGACATTCTTCGCCATCTAAGGGAAGCGATTCGAAAAAAAAATGCCTGAAAAATGGCCTAATGGTGACTGGATCCTACACCATAACAATGCCCGCCCTCACACAGGGCACTTGGTGACGAGTTTTTTTTGGCTAAAAACGGGACAGAAATCCTACCTCAACCACCCTATTCCCCAGACATCGCACCAAATGACTTTTTCCTGTTCCCCAAACTTAAAGCAGTTCTAAAAGGGAGACATTTTGACACCAGGGATGACATAATAGAAAAATCGCTGTTGATATTGAAGAGCATTCCAAAAGAGCTCTATAAAAACTGTTTCGACAATTTGGGGAAACGATGGCGCTGGTGCGTTGAAGCAAGGGGGGATTACTTTAAAAAGTTTTAATAATTTTTTAAAAAAATATCTTACCTTTTTTTTTATGGACCCAGTCCGGGAACTTATGGGACACACCTTGTATATTTCTTCTTCTAAATCACCATATAAAAAAGCTGTTTGAACGTCCTTTTGTTGAGGAATAACATTTTTAATTGCTGCTATTTTTATTAGAATTCTTATGGTCTCAGGTCTTATAGTTGAAGAATAAATATCTTGGTAATCACCACCTTGTATTTGATCATATCCTGTAGCTACTAGCCTCGCTTTGAAGTTTTTAATTGATCCATCACTATTTTTCTTAATTGAAAAAATCATTTACTTTTGATTAATTTTTTATCTTTAGGCTTATCTATTAATTTCCAAACTTTTAACTTAGTAATCCTTTGCATCTCATCTTCCATGGCTTTAATCCATTGTTCTCTATTATCAGAATTCAGTGCTTCTTGGTAATCTTTCGGACATTTAATTTCATATGTTCTATCGGAAACATTTTCCTTATTCTTGATTAGTCGTAATCTCTCAGATCTCCTCACTCCCCTTTTTATAAGTTCTTCTTCCTCGGTTTCTCTCAAATGAAGATCTCGTTCTTTTCTCATTTCTCTCGTCATTCCTGGTTCTGGTCCTCTTCTACGTGGAGTAATTATTTCATCAGGAGGTATTTCTTCTATTTTATTCAAATCTACATCATTATCATCTTGAGGGATATGTTCATCATCGATGTTAAAGTTTTCTACCTGGTCTTCTCCATTATAAATTTCATCACCAGAGTCTTCATTCCCGTGAGAAATCAAATTAGGGTCTTCTCTACTAAAAAGGAAAAGTTCATTTTCATCGAGATTTCTTCCTCTATTATTCATTAAATAATATCCTAGTTTAGATTCATTGAAATTTACATCTGATACTTCATGTATTTCATCCATTTCTGGTAAATATATTCTATATCATACTGTATCCCATCATAATCCCTTTATGAGCTTTTGGTTCCATCTTCATTCTCTTTTCTTTTCTTATATGAACATAAGCTTATAGCTTCCGAACCTTTTTAAGTAAACAATGTTTGGCTTCCATCCCTTGTATATCTCGAAAGGAGTTGTATCCATTTCTTTAATTTTAATTCTGTTATTTATATGAACAGCTACTTTAACACTTTCACTCCAAAATTTTATAGGCAATTTAGAATCAATTAGCATGGTTCTTGCTGACTCAACTATTGTTCTATTAAATCTTTCGGCTTTTCCATTACTTTTAGGAGTATAGGCAGTGGTGAATTCTTGTTTGATACCTTTACTAGATAACCATCGCTTCAAATAATTTGAAACATACTCTCCTCCATTATCATTTCGAATTATCTTTAATTTCTTTCCATTCAGTCTTTCTTCTTGTATAATCAAATTTATCATGGAATCTGCAGTTTGAGATTTGTTTGCAATTGGTATAACGAAAGTAAAATTACTATAATCATCAACAATAGTAATGAAATATTTATATCCAAAAGAATTATTCAAAGGTCCAACTATGTCGGTATGCCATAGATCTGAAATATTTTCAGATTGTTTATATTGAATACTTTTGTAAGATTTTATATGTATTTTTCCTAATGTACAAGATTCACAATTCCCTTTGATATTATGTAAATTTTTCAATCCTAATACTGTTGAATTATCATACATTTCTTTTAAATTCTTGAAATTTACATCAGCAAGTCTTTGATGCCATAAAATATCGTTTACTTCTGCTTTTCCTACAATTTCCAAATTTAGGAGAGAGATTCCTTCAACTTCAAATTTATCTCCTAATCTTTTTGCTTCATACAAAATCTCACCATTTTTGTCTATTACTTCAGCTTTATTTTTACTAAATAATACATTTAAATCATGATCTATAATTTTTGAAACTGATAATAAATTTTCTCTCAAATTTGGCACGGGTAAAACATTTTCAACTTTTAAGAATCTTTCATTTACATTCGATTTCATTCTTATTGATCCAATTCCTGAAGATTTTATTGTCGCATCCTTTTTTCAGCTGTCGCAATAATTCTTTCATCCTCTTCATACTCTATAAATAGTTCTTTTTTACTAACCATATGGCTAGAGGCTCCTGAATCAATAGTCCATCTAATTTCTTCTTCTTTTGTTCTTCCTCTTCGTAATTGTCTTCATTTGTTTCTATCACACGATGTGTAGCCTCATTATATCTACATTTAGGCCCATTATAGTTATGTTTTGCATGATCATTTCTTTTCTTTTTACATATTGTCGACTTATGTCCAAATCCTCCACAACTAAAGCATTTCACTTTGTTTCTACACTCTCTAGAAATATTACCCATCTTTCCACGGTTATAGCACTTAATAATAGGATTTCTTTTTGCCGTCCAGCCTTCTCTAGCTTTTGATGCAATTTCTATTTGCTGTTTTTCTTCTTTCCTCTAGTTTAATTTTTCTTCAGTTTCCTTCAGGATTTGTCTTATTGTGTTCATATTCATTTCTTCATTAGATTTGATATTTTTTACGTCAAAATCAAATTCTATTCTTAAACCTTCTAAAGCAAAACAGATTAATTCTCTATCTTTTATTTCATCTCCTGCTTGAATGCTTCTGCTCTTTATAATCACTGCTTTATTCAAGTAGTCAGCAACTGTTTCATCTTGTTTCATCTTCAATTGAGATAATTCGATTCTATTTTTCATTTGCAGGTCTTCATTCTTAGATGCCATTTCTTCCTTAATGCTATACCATAATCGTTTAGCACTTCTTTCGCTCGAGTATTTTAGAGCTTGAGTGTCATTCATTGTTCGGTTCATCACATTTCTAGCAATTGCATTGTCGTTATCCCAGATTTTCAACTTTTGTTCGAAATTTGCATCTTTGGTTTCTTGAGGCTTTTCTATTTCTTTTCCTTCTATAATTCGTCTCCCTAATTTCAATCCTCTTAATTCACTTTCTATTCTGTTAGCCCAGATCAGATAGTTATTATATTACAACTTTTCTATTTGAGATAAATTAATAAAATTTTGCATCTTTGCTTTTCTTAAAAATTATTAATCAATCTTGATTTGCATAAATTTTAAGCAACCGCTCTCTGCTACCATTTGTTGGGTGGATCGTAATAATTACAATCTATTAAAACATAAATCTTTTTTATTGAAGGTACAAAAATAATGAATATTGTTGCACCAAGTTGCGGCTTGGAAGACTCTTCAGCCTTGATTCTCTCCTGTGCTGGGTCCTTGCATCTTACCAGAGCGTGTTTCAACCATCCTACAACTTTATAAAAGGGAATAACGAGATAAGTCTTCTCTAAGTAGCCTCCAGAATAATTTATTTATTTTCTCACATCAAAGAGAGCAGTGAAGTCACACGTGTACCTAAATAAAAATGATGATAATCTAAATAATCTGTTTTAAATAAATATCACAGAATATTAAAATAAATAAATATATAATTTAAATTTCAAATATATTAAAAATAATATAAGAAATACGCCATTAATCATGATGTAACACTTCCCCCTCTCCAGAGGTCGTCACGTCCTCGTGAGTTACCTCATCAATTCTCTCAAAATAGGGTTTGAGTCTTGAGACATGGACAATCAATGGGTCTTGGCCAGGATTATCTTTCGGCTCAATTAAGTAATTTACGTTAGACAGCTTCTTTAATATTCGATATGGGCCAAAATATTTTCTCAATAGTTTTTCACATTTTCCGATTTTCCTGACTGGTGTCCAAACTGCCACTAAATGTCCTGGTTCATAGATTCTCTCGTTGTGTTTTTTGTCATAGTTTCTCTTCATTCTTTCCTGAGTCTTCTCTGTGTTGTTAATGACTACCTGTCTCGTCCTTGCTATTTTATCTAAGTAATTTTCAATATATTCGTCATAATCGTTCATGTTATTGTCAATTGGGATATTATCGTCGTCTAAGAGGGACATGGGTTCCCTCCCAAATAACAGGAAAAATGGAGAGTAGCCTGTGGTTTCTTGAATCGTGGTATTGTACGCGTGGGTGACGAAAGGGAGGATTTCGTCCCAGTTCTTCTGGTCTGTATTTACATACATGCTTATCATGTTGATTAAAGTTCTATTCAGCCGTTCCGTTAGTCCGTTAGTCTGGGGATGGTAGCTCGTCGTGAAGCAGTGTTTAACTTTGCACATTTTCATTACCTCCTTCATCAAATTGCTAGTGAACTGTGAACCTCTGTCACTAATAAGAAACCTTGGGGCCCCGTGACGTAAAAAAATTTGTTCGATTAAAAATGTAGAGACTTCTTTCACTGTTGCTTCTGAGACTGCCTTTGTTTCAGCGTACCTGGTATAATAATCAGTCAACACAATTATCCACTTCCTTCTTCTTTTCGTTGATGGCAAGGGACCAACAAAGTCAATCCCGATTCTTTCAAAAGGGTAGTTAGCTGGGGGAATGGGTTGCAAAAGTCCAGAGGGCGACTGATTTGAACCTTTCCGACTTTGGCAAAGATGGCACGTCTTTACAAATTCTGAAACATCTTTCAGCATGGAAGGCCAATGATATTTATTCTTCAAACGGTATGTGGTTCTGGCGACGCCTAGATGGCCATTCAGCATATGGTTGTGGAATTCACTCATGATTTCTTTCCTTCTCTTCTTCGGCACTACCAGCAACCATGCTCTGCCTTCAGGGTTTGGGTTCTTCTTATATAGACATCCATTTTCCTCTTTAAAATTCTGTGTGATTGCTCGTTTGCTTCCTTTAAGGCTTTTCTTAACATTTTCTATGAATTCATCCTCTTCATTTATTATCTGATTCAAAAATAGTCGTTCATAATCTTCGACCCAATCCGTTTCAGGTAGGGGTCCTCTAGATAAGCCATCAGCATCCATATGTTTTTTACCCGATTTGTGTATTATGTCAAAATCGTATTACTGAATTTTCAGTGCCCACCTTGCAAGTCTACCTGTTGGATCTTTAAGATTTTTCAGCCAGCACAATGCGTGATGGTCTGTAATTATCTTGAAGTGTCTTCCATATAGGTAGGGTCGTAGTTTTGATATCGCCCACACCACAGCCACACATTCCTTTTCGGTGGTTGAGTAATTTTGCTCAGCTTTACTTAGAGTTCGACTCAAATATGATATCACCTTCTCTTCCCCACAGATAATTTGGACCAGTGTTGCACCTAAGCCGATGTTAGAGGCGTCTGTGTGAATGTAGGTGGCTGCATTTGGATCAAAGTGACCTAAGATTGGCGGATTTATCAGAGCTTTTTTAAGGTTTTGAAATGCTTCCTCTTGTTTTTCTGTCCAGGTAAATTGCGCATTTTTCCTGATGAGTCCTGTCAATGGGTCAGCAATTAATGAGAAATCTTTAATGAATTTTCTATAATAGGAACACATTCCTAGGAACGATTGTACTTCTTTGACCTTCTTGGGCTGAGGAAAATCCCTAACGGCTTTGATATTATATTCGGCCGGTTTTATACCCTGTTGGTTGGTTATATGACCAAGGATCTCAAGTTCTTCAAAAGCAAATCTGCATTTCCTGTCGTTCAGTTTCAAATTAGATTCACTAAAACATTTTAAGACAGCTTCAAGTCATTTAAGGTGGGTTGGAAAGTCTGAGCTGTATATAATAACGTCGTCCAGATAACAAAGGCAAATCTGCCATCTTAGATTTCCAAGCACATTGTCCATATTCCTCTCAAAAGTAGCAGGGGCGTTGCATAGTCCAAAGGGCATGACGTTGAATTCATATAAACTGTGGGTCGTAGTGAAAGCTGTCTTCTCCTTGTCTTTCTCTTCAATTTCGACTTGCCAATATCCCGATCTAAGGTCTATTGCTGAGAAGTACTTCGATCCTTGGAGAGTATCCATTACGTCATCAATTCTTGGGATTGGATAAACATCCTTTACTGTTACCTCATTCAATTTTCTATAGTCTACACAAAATCTGAACTTACCATCTCTCTTCTTGACCAGTATTACAGGGAAAGACCAGGGACTTGAAGATGGTCTAATTATGCCTTCTTTGAGCATTTCATCAATTTGATCTTTTATAATGTCCCGTTCTTTGGGGCTTACCCTATATGGCTTGTGCTTTATCGGTTTTGCATCTTCTGTATCGATCCGGTGTTTAGCCAAATTGGTCCTGCCTAACCTCGGCGAAAACAAATCAGCATACTTACTCAAAATTTGTTTCAAATCCTCTTGTTCTTTAGGTGATAGATTTTTGTTTATCTGAAATTGGATTTCGTCATTATTAATTTGCTCTAACTTCTCTATGACTTTACCTCTGCAGGAAGGCTTCCATGAGCCAATGTTTGGTCTTTCATGATTTTTAAAGGTCGAGGATAAGGGTTCGTTATCCAGATATGAGTTTTCCTATCCGTGACAGTAAGCAAACTTCTTGCCAATCGAAGGCCATTTGTTTGAATCATTCTATTGTTCTCTTCGATGACATATTCGCCATCCTCTGCTTCTATTGAGGCCTTAATTAATCTAATAGACAGTTCAGGTATAACAGTATCTTCAACGCTTTTTATTTTTTTCAGTTCATAATTGCTTATGTCATGATTATTTGTCAGATCGTATTTTATTATTTCTTTTTTGCAATCTATTTTCGCGTTCATTTTCTTAAGGAAATCTCTTCGAAAAATTAATGTCCGTAAATGCGTTTTCAAAATCACAAATTTGTGCGATAATGCTTTGTCATCAATTTTTATATTTAACAATATACTTCCTACTATGTCTAATTTTTTTCCATCGGGTCCTGCACAAGTTTTTGCGAGTTTACTTATACCATGGCCTGTATCGAGGGCCGTTCTGAGGTCGACCACTGAGAGGTCAGCGCCTGTATCAACCAAAGCTTCAAAAGTTCCTATCTTGTCCACATGAATTTTTAATTTGTATTTAGGGTCCAACTTTTTGATTCCATTTATGGTCGACTTGCTTTGATTGACATATTCAGGCGCGACGCTTAGTTTAAATCTTCCAACACGGAATATCTATTCCGGGTAGGAGTATTTGTCTGTGTGCTATGACATACATCAGCATAAAGCCGAGGTCCTGATTTATCTGATATTTCATTCATTTGGCATTTCTCTTCGATCTTCTCTTGGGTAGCTGTTGGATCCTCTTCTAGGATTCTTATAAACTTGACCCTACAATAACGGGCCACGTGCCCTGGCTTGTTACACTTGAAGCAGATTGGTCTTCCATCTTCCGTCCTATTTTTGCTCACTTCTTGACTTTTATTGTAGGTGTTTCTCTGGAGGTTTGGTTTAGGCACAAAGTTTGGATTATAAAGACGTCTCGAGGTAAAGGGCTGGGTCAAGTTGTTTCGATACTGCCTGAGAGTAGGAGGGAAGTCGTTCTTGTAATTATTGGAAACAGGGGCTTGGGGCCTGGAAGGGGTCTGGTAGTTTCGTGTGGCAGTCGGCGGCACGTACCTCGATTGTTGTTGGGGTCTAGAATAGCGTGGGCCGTTATATAGGTTTCTGGATTTCTCCACACGTTCCCGATACTTCTTTTCAAAAGAATCCATTTTCTTGCACACGACAAGAAGTTCATCGGTCGTTTTAGGAGGGTTCAGGTAGAGCGCGAATGAGTACTCTTTTTTCAGTCCTCCATTAACATGATCGATTTTTGTTTCTTCTTCCATTGCGGGGTCAACCTTGTTGCACAACACTAGGATGTCTTCCGCGAACCTGATTGCTGGTTCATTCCAGTGTTGCATTCTGTTGAGCTTCATTCTTAGTTCTTCTTTATTGGCGTCCAGAGAAAAATCCTGAATGAGGCGGATTTTAATATTTTCCCAGCTCGTGAAACTCGCTTTGTGTAAATTCAACCAGGTTTTAGCGCTTCCCGTCATGTTCATGGCGGCATAACGGGCAATTATGTAGTCTGCCCAATGATAGAGGAAACCAATCTCTTCGAGGGATTCTATCCATGGGCGAGGGTCTTCTGTTCCATCATACTTGGGGATGTCGATGTTGGGATTCAGGACAACTGGGTCGGAACTAGCATCTCCACCAATTGTTGCACCAAGTTGCGGCTTGGCAGACTCTTCAGCCTTGATTCTCTCCTGTGCTGGGTCTTGCATCTTACCAGAGCGTGTTTCAACCATCCTACAACTTTATAAAAGGGAATAACGAGATAAGTCTTCTTTAAGTAGCCTCCAGAATAATTTATTTATTTTCTCACATCAAAGAGAGCAGTGAAGTCACACGTGTACCTAAATAAAAATGATGATAATCTAAATAATCTGTTTTAAATAAATATCACAGAATATTAAAATAAATAAATATATAATTTAAATTTCAAATATATTAAAAATAATATAAGAAATACACCATTAATCATGATGTAACAATATAAACTTCTATAATAAATCTATAAACTCATATACCTAAACCTCTCCACATACACTCTCTCACCCCTCTCTCTCAAAGAAATATATATATATATATACACTCAACACCACAGAGAATAAATTAAGTCACAGATTAATTTAATCATAGAATGAAAATTGATATTTTAAATAAATAACATCAACATATGTGTGTGTGTTTTGTTGTGTGTGTTGTTTGTTAAATTTTCATTAAATATATATTTATATTTTGAAAATAGAGGAATCCATAAATAAATCTTTAATTAAAAAGGCATATATTGGATCATAAATGATATTTGTTCCAATATATGTATTTTTAATTAAAAATATATTTTTATATTACAAAAAAATAATTAGAGAGAGAGAGAAAGAATATTATTTTTATGAATACATAACAAGCATGCTGAAGTTTTCTCACTTCAAAAGTAGCATTAATAAATATTTCAACCCGAAATTTCATAGATTACGCCTTATAATTGTGCGTCAGAGCAAATGAAGTAAACAAATCCCATTCAGCAAATATTCCCTCGACATTATATTTCTATCTAAGAGAAATATTAACCAGATTTCTCTTTCATCTCAAAAGGTAAAATTACATAAGATTCTAATTTCGACCTCTCTAACCAAGTGAATATTAATATATATTCACGGAACACTAAAATAACTGAATATTTTACTTTGTTATTATTAAAATATTTGAAATATATAAATATTATTATAGCTGTATATATATTATTTTGTTCCTCCTGAAAAATACAATAGATTATAAAATATACAGCATGCAATGTTGTGTTCACTGTATGTTATTCGGATTTTTATAACTTTAAATATATGAATTTTTATTTTATCTTATACAGAGTATTCTAACACCAGAATATTTACCAATAGTGATATATAGACACAATTATTAAACGCCTCTTAATTGATGTTTGTGAAATATATTCGTAGTAAAATATAATATAGAAAAATATATAAACCTTTTGTATGGAGGTTTTGTATCATAGGAGATTTGTATATATATATATATATATATATATTAAAAATAAAGAAGGCATCACCTGACCATGAGCACATGTGCTTTTTAGATGGCAGAGCAGATACCTGACCCACTTTTATTTTTTTCTATTATTTTTTCATATATATATATATATATATGTGATGATTTAAGACCATGGAATTGTTGTAAATAGTCTAAATATCCACTACCACATGTTCCACCCCATGACTGTATATAACTTCTTATGTACTGCACATAGAAAACCTCAACTAACATCAATCTGTACCGCGTAAGAATCTAATAAAGTATTGCAACTGTACAGATAGAAGGAATGGAGAGAGACAGGAGAAAATTAAGGTTAAAACTAATCAGGCTTAGGACAGAAGTCGAAGCAAGGCCTAGCAAAAGAGGCCTCAAACCAGCACAAGTATAAATAACTTGTACAGTCAATACTTCCTGGCAAGGCAAGACGTATCTGGTAACGTAGAAGTCATAAAAGCTAAGAGTGACGCCCAATTTCCGGAACAAGACCGGACGTATTTTCTATCAAAGAAAGCCGTCAGAAGACAATACCTAAGTAGGTCAACCAATAGCCCACTACCACGTGAAAAAGTCCCACCAATTAGGAAAGAATCACCTAAAATAGGTCAGCCAATTAGAAAGCAGCAAGGTCGTGGTGTTAAATCGAAGCCCTAGAATAGTCAGTCTTCGCTTGGATTCCAACGGTAACACTTGCTCTTAAGATCTCTCTCTCTCTCCTCATCCCATTCCTTCTTGACGTCAGACGCTTTTAGTGGAATCTCTGTTTGTTTATTTCACCTTTGGCCCAGCTGTGTCGCCTTCCACCACGACTGCACGGTAGAGTTGACATCGAGGTTCGTCTAGCATCAGGTAACACTGGTCCCAGAGGTCCCAAGATATCACAGACTCCCCCGTCAACGAAGAGTCGACAGGATAGTGGACGCCAAGGTACAAGTAAGCAAATAGACCACTGTCTGTACAGAAAGATGGAACAGGGAAGAGAGGAGGAGTCAAAGGAACCCATGAAGACCGATCCCGATTCCGAAAGTGGAGGAAGCCCCACTTTTCCGAAGAAAGAAACAACCCTCGGTAAGACGCAGGAAATTGCCCCCGGCCAGGAAGACGTCACGCCCCCCGCCGCCGGTGTCAGATGTCTTAGGGAGGTTGACGACGACGCTACATCAGCTTTCTGCCGTGACCGGACATCGCGAGAGGTGGAATCGCTACGATGGTTCGTACAAGGCGCAAAGCTTCTTCACCAACTACGACGCCCAAGCAGATCGGGCCCAACTACAATACTCTACAAGACTGAGAAAGCCAGCAAACCTCCTGCAAGCACCCCTCCGAGTTACCAACACGCGAGCGTATGTTACCTGCTCCCCCGACCTTCTCTAAACCACGAGCCCAGCGCAAGCAGTGAACTCTTAACTGTCCTATTGAACCTCCAACTATGGCACAAGACCAGGACTGTCCCGACATACAAGACAACACAACAGTAGGTTCCTCCTTCTATATTTTTTGTTGAACAACTGCTCGTTCGAACTGAACTGTCCAATAATGTAAACCTACCTCTACTACTTTATACAGGAGCATCTATCGCTATAATTAGGCAGAATACTTTTACAATAATAGAAATCAGTTTGTAAAAGAAAAATACCTGTCCATCCATTTAACTTAACTATTAATGCCATAGCTAATAATATTTTCACCATAGATTATATCTTTTTGATCTTAAAAATAAGTAACATAGCGCAGAATCCAAAATTCCATATAATCGATACACCATTGCCTTTTGTCATTTTATTCCTTAACTCCATAAAACGATTTCTACTAATTATAAACTGTTCTCAGCTACTCCTGTATCAATATAATGTATCTCTACCAACTACCTTGTACCAATTCACTTCGTGCAAGCAACACGTGTCCCATGGACAGGCTAATACAACTGTCCCGTTTACTAAAATTTTTCCCTCCTGGAACAGGTTGCTCACACGTGGTGAACTCCAACATTCTTATTTAATCTTATTGTAATGTTCCTAATCCCACTTTCAACGCCCCTATGTCCTTTTCTTTCATATCTTTGGACAGAAGTAACTTAAATCACAGCCTTCCAAAACTATTCCAATCGTTAAATTTCCCCATAACTACACTCCTTCCTTTTACATGCATATTTAAATATCGACAAATCACTCTCAACAAAATAAACAACACCCTCTCACATCACTTTTTCCAATTGACGACAATTTTTAATGCGCGACTTAACACCCAAATCCAATTTCGAGCTACACAAGCTGCATCACGTCGCCCTACTAAACACACACAATCTTTTTTTTCTCACATTAAACGTGTCATATCCACTAACAATATAAAAATTATCGATATGTTCGTACAACCAACAACCATGACTCTAGTAAATTTGTTATTCTTAGTGTAACAGGTTAGATTTTGTACAAAACAGAGACTTCACGCGACACCTTTTCATTTACAATTTTTTCGCTTCGTGTCACAGCACCACACCACTAAACTCTTTCAATTTTCAGGCCAAAGACGCCTTCATCACGCCTGTGACACCTTTAATCACACATTGTCCACGTAGATAGTCGCAATTTCATTCAATTCTAACCCGATATCCATGAATAACATTTTTACTAAGTCCGCAAAATATCGAAACACAACAACCAATCGATTTAATAACAACAGATACAATATCCGAATTTTCGAAATACAAACACAAATCTAACAAATGCTTGAACACACAGGATCATTACAACCTCTGTATCTCCCTATGTCAGTCCCCTAACGCTTGTCACCAAACGTGACAAATCAAAACGCTTTTGCGTTTACAATTATAGAATTAATATCTCCGAACGTAGTTCGAATTAACTTCCAATAAGTTGAAAGAAAGCAAGCCCCCTCGCTCCCCCCTTGACCTAAATCCGGAATCGCATTAAAAATAGCTTCGCTCCCCCTCGCCCCCCCCCGAGCAAACAACCACCCGACATCTTGTTACGGCCCGTCACCAGGTCTAGATTCTCTCGCCCTCAATTAACTTGTCAACTTAACATCGACACTTAGATCCAAGGACAACATTTTACTTACAAAAATCACACACACACACATAAGTTTAAACAAAAAATCGACAACATTAGGACTCGATGAGTTTCACAGTTGGAAACAATGTGATCCACGAGTCGCATCAAACTTTAAACAAATTCGATAAGTTAGAACAACTTAGGCCAACAAGACCAAAGATATCGATCGAGGACAATTTAAAGCTCTCTCCACCCATCCAAAAAAAAAAAAAAAAAAGGAACATTACATTTGGCCTACAACTTTCCATTCTTTCACGATATATAATTTCTATATATAATCTTACTTGCTCTTCTTTCTCGATGAACATTTTTTTTTTCATTTTAATATCTTGTATATAATCATTATATAGCTCTTATATTTTATTTACCTCACCAATCAGTTTAGATTAGTGTCATTTTATTTTATTTTTCTTTACCAAAACTTATTTACTTTTGCTTTATGACTCTATTTTATAATCAACTTTATATTTTATCTTTCATATCATATCTAATAATCTCAAGTTTATATTTCATGTTTACATCACTAATTTGCATTTATCATTTTATATTTTTTCTCACTTTATAAATTAGATGTTATTTACATTGTTTCACCTTCCACTACCATGTCAATGCTATCGAGTATATTATTGCTCATTATTTTTTTTTTTCATTTAATATTTTCACTTTCTATTACCCCTTATATACTGCTGTAGTGTGTTAATCTTTGTATCATATCATCACTATTTTTACTTTTTTTTTAAAGATTACTTTGCATTTAACTTCGCAATTCTATTTTCGATTTTTCAAATCCTTTAACGCTATATGCAAAGCCTTACTTTCGCAATTTCATATCTCAATGATATATTCTTTT
Source organism: Cordylochernes scorpioides (assembly GCA_030710605.1). Classification (NCBI taxonomy): domain Eukaryota; kingdom Metazoa; phylum Arthropoda; class Arachnida; order Pseudoscorpiones; family Chernetidae; genus Cordylochernes; species Cordylochernes scorpioides. The sequence goes on from CP092867.1 coordinate 119,416,607, forward strand.
ATAATCAAACTAAAAATCACGATCTAAAAACAGGGCAATCTTCAATAACCTCTTAAGCAACCACTTTAAAGGTTACTTCTTAAGAATTACTAACATTCCTTTTCCGCAGGAACTTTTAACTCCTTCGCAGGCTAGACTTGACCTACTTTGATTTCGTAATTAACAATCTTGACACATCGTCCCCCAGATTTACCTTCTCCCAACTTCTGGCTTGGATACGTGCAAATTGTATTTTTTTTTATTCCAGGGCACTCTCATGCCACACGCTGGCACATTTTTTTTTTATTTTTCTCTTTTTCTCGCTAAGCCCCTGACGACTCTAATTAAAACTTTGATTTCTGGTCACTGATCTTCGCCTTCATTTATCCTGCATGCGTACGTCTTAACGACTAATTACTAAAACCCATAACAATCCCCTTATCTCACCTTTCGATTGTGGTACTGTAACTTTATTAGGTCCTTAAATTTACATGTGAAACATGGCCTAGGTTTTCCGCGCCGTGCACATTAAATGGTTTGGGACTTGAGTCAAAGTGACATTGCCTCAACCAAGTAATAACTAACCCCTCAACCCTTTCTAACGCCCATCACGAAGCGATCATGATTTTCCCATCAAATCATTTTTATTTTTTCCTATCATCATTATATGCTCTCTATTAATTCTTTTATTCCTATTTTTATTTTACTTGTATGTTTAATATTAGTTGTTTATGCTTTATTACCTCTTATGGATATACAGAAATCAACCCCATGTTATATACCAACTCACTTTAATTAATTTTTAAAAAATTACTTCCTTAATAACAGTCTTCCTATTCCGCTCTCTTAAATCCCTCCATATGAACCCTCTCACATCCGGGGCCATCTGTGATGATTTAAGACCATGGAATTGTTGTAAATAGTCTAAATATCCACTACCACATGTTCCACCCCATGACTGTATATAACTTCTTATGTACTGCACATAGAAAACCTCAACTAACATCAATCTGTACCGCGTAAGAATCTAATAAAGTATTGCAACTGTACAGATAGAAGGAATGGAGAGAGACAGGAGAAAATTAAGGTTAAAACTAATCAGGCTTAGGACAGAAGTCGAAGCAAGGCCTAGCAAAAGAGGCCTCAAACCAGCACAAGTATAAATAACTTGTACAGTCAATACTTCCTGGCAAGGCAAGACGTATCTGGTAACGTAGAAGTCATAAAAGCTAAGAGTGACGCCCAATTTCCGGAACAAGACCGGACGTATTTTCTATCAAAGAAAGCCGTCAGAAGACAATACCTAAGTAGGTCAACCAATAGCCCACTACCACGTGAAAAAGTCCCACCAATTAGGAAAGAATCACCTAAAATAGGTCAGCCAATTAGAAAGCAGCAAGGTCGTGGTGTTAAATCGAAGCCCTAGAATAGTCAGTCTTCGCTTGGATTCCAACGGTAACACTTGCTCTTAAGATCTCTCTCTCTCTCCTCATCCCATTCCTTCTTGACGTCAGACGCTTTTAGTGGAATCTCTGTTTGTTTATTTCACCTTTGGCCCAGCTGTGTCGCCTTCCACCACGACTGCACGGTAGAGTTGACATCGAGGTTCGTCTAGCATCAGGTAACACTGGTCCCAGAGGTCCCAAGATATCACATATATATATATATATATGTGTGTGTGTGTGTGTGTGTGTGTGTGTGTGTGAAAAATAATAAAATAAAAAGGACAGATGTTGATATTAAAATAAATCAGGCATATCCTGACCACTAACATGAGAGTTTTGCCAAATATTAGGGAACAGGTTAAATCAACGTTTAGTTGATTTTTGTTCCACTAAATGGCGCTCTTCCATTTTAAAAGCGCTCATGTTAGTGGTCAGAGTATGGCTGATTTGTTTTTGATATATATATATATATATATATATATATATATATATATATATATATATATATATATATATATATATATATATATATATATATATATATATGGTAATTTAAACCAACAACCCCATATTGTATGATACTTATAACAAGATTTTCATGTTGTATAATAGAAACACATCTGTAAATAATTATACGCATTATTGACATGTGTCATTACATCATCATATGTAATGTACTTTGTACAAACTGAGGATAAATAAATAAAACTCTGTAATATATCAAGAGTTGAGCTGAAGCAAGAGATAGAAGTCAAAAAAGTCTAAAATCGAGATAGATGGAAGTCCTACAACAACATCTAAAGATAGATAGGAAACTGTCAGGACGGCGCCAGTGTTTAATTTCGCCAGCCGATCCACGCTCTTGTTGCATCTGCTGAAATGCAATACTTCCTCTCTCGGCAAAGATATATAAGGCCTCCGTCCTAGCCAAAAATACAGTCACTTGATAGTCACTTCACCATCGGCGGAAGCCCTCGTCAGTTCTGTCATCAAGGTCCACCTCATCGACCATGTAGACCAGTAAAAACTCTTCTATCACCATCTTTCGCTCCTAGCTCAGCTTTTATCTGTTCACGGGACTTTCTCAGTGCAACTGTGTCTTCGTTTTTTGTGTGGACATTCCCAAGCTTTCCACTCTGCCTCAACCATGACTGCCTGTACTCTGTGAGAACTGTTAAAGGTTTTACAAGGTGCAGAGAGGTACTGGAAAACTTCCCATGCTGACTGTTCCTCTCGGTCAACACAGTATAGCGAGAGTCGACAGGTCGCACACTATAGATTAAGTCGACTGGATGCCTCATCACATTTTTAGTCGACAGGATTCTACAAGAGTCAACAGGTCTTCATCACATATATATATATGCAGTATTTATTATAAAATATAAAATAATTCTATTGTTGAAAAAGGAGGAAGATAGGAGAGGGCACTGATCACCGGAGGATTTTATTGAACCGATCACGGTAAGATAACACAACTAACTAACTAACAACGATATTCCATTTATATATACACTGCAACACACCACAGAGTAACAGGTCACTGGTCAAAATAATTATATCATGAAATCCGAGAGAATTGCCATTTTAACACTTCCCCTCAATTCATCAGATTTCTACATTCCAAATCCAGTGACGTGTTTTTCATACAAAAACCTTGGTAGGCCTTTAGTAAGGATGTCGGCAACATTTTCTTGGGTTGGTGTGTGGACGACCTCGACAAGTCCATCGCTGCAAATGCTTCTGATGAAATGCCATTTGATGTCAATATGTTTAGTTCTGGCATGATAAACCGGATTTCTCGCCAGCTGTTGAGCACCCTGGTTATCCGTCTTCAGAACAGTCGGTCCATTCAGCAATTCACCAAATCCCATCTCATCCAACAGCGCTCTAAGATAGACTGCCTCCTTTCCTGCTTCACAAAGTGCGATGTACTCAGATTCTGTGCTCGAAAGAGTGACAGTCTGCTGCTTCTTCGATTCCCAGGCTATTGGACCTCTTGCCAAGAAGTAAACAATTCCCGTATGAGATTTTCTATCCACGAGGTTTCCACCCCAATCAGCGTCGACATAACCATGAAGAGCCTCATTAGATTTCCTGTAGGTAATCCTCAAACATGAGGTGCCTTTCAAATAGCGGAGGACACGCTTGGCAGCATTCCAGTGCTGTCTCCTAGGATCATTACTGAACTGTCCCAAAGCACTAACTGCATAGGCTATATCGGGCCTTGTTGACACTGAGAGATATATCAATGATCCAATCAGTGATTGGTATTCTACCTTTTTCACTGGCTCATTCTCACCTTCTATAGATGAAATTTTTGTTATCTTGGAGTTCGAGTCCATGGGTGTAGAAATAGGCTTTGCCTCTTTCATCCTATATTTCGCCAGAAGTTCTTCAATATATCTCTCTTGATCTATGGATATTGAACCATCCTCTTTCATTTGTATCCTTATACCCAGGCAACAATTTATCCCTCCAAGATACTTTATTTTGAATATCCTTTTCATACTTTCTTTAAAGGATTTCAACGTGTCTTCTCTTTCAGCCGCAATTATCAGATCATCAACATAGATTGCCACCAGGAGAATACCTTCATCATGCTTGATATAGACACAATTGTCAGATTGAAGTTGCTTCAGTCCCAAATTCTTTAATTCAGTGTCAAGCTTTTCATGCCAAACTATTCCAGCTTGTTTTAACCCATAAATGGCCTTCTTGAGTCGATATACCTTCTCTGGATATTTTCTTGAGACGAAGTTTTCCGGCTGTGTCATGAAAATTTCTTCTTTAATTTCTCCATTCAAATAAGCAGATTGAACGTCCATCTGATGGAGTATCAAGTTGTATTCAACAGCCAAGGCTAAAAACATTCTAATAGTACTTTGGCGCACTACTGGGGCAAAAGTTTCCTCGTAGTTTATTCCGTACTGCTGTGAATAGCCTTTTGCTACTAGGCGAGCCTTATGGCGCTCAACAGAACCATCACTATTGCATTTCGTTTTGAATACCCATTTGGTTCCTATGATGTTTCGATTCTTAGGGGGATCAACCAATTCCCAAGTTTTGTTTTCAATCAAGGAATCAAACTCTTCCTCCATTGCTTTCTTCCAAAAATAAGAATCCCTTCCTGACAGCGCTTCCTCTGCGTCTTTTGGATCTGGCAAGTATTTCGCCTCTAGAAGTTCTTGCGTTGACAAATTGGCTGTAGGATATTCCTTTCTTGGTCGGCCAGGTTTTCCCGTTCTAATATACCTTGGTCTTCCTCTTCCTCTTCTAGAAATTATCACTCCACTTTCTGATGGCTCGTTTAACACTTCAGATACTTCTAGATCCGATTGGCTTTCAATTTCAGCTTTTGGATCAATTTCTGATGTACTTCCTCTTTCTTCTACTAGAGGGATTTCCTTGAAAGAAGCCCTTTCTGAACCAACATCAATTTCAACGACTTCATTCCTAATTTTGGACAATTCTGGTTCAATAAAACGTACATCTCTACTTTTTATAATTGTACGTGTACCAGGCTTCCAAAGTCTGTATGCCTTAGATTCTGTGAAATAGCCTATTAACTTGTATTCCTCACTGCGAGGTGCGAATTTAGATCTATTCGGCCTATTATTCACGGCAAACGATTTACTTCCTATAATTTTTAAATGAGAAACTACAGGTTTTCTTTTGGTAAATAACTCATGTGGAGTTTTACAATCGTTATTTCTCGGACATCTATTTCTGATATAAGTTGATGTATGTATCAATTCAGCCCATAAAGTTTCAGGTAAATCACCTTCGATCATGAAGCACCTAGTCATATCCAGTAGAGTTCTATTCGCTCTTTCAGCTACACCGTTCTGTTGAGGTGTATATTCGACAGAGAGCTGACGTCCTATACCTTCTCCTTCTAGGTAATCATTGAATTCTTTGCTAAGGTATTCAGGCGCATTATCATTCCTAATACATTTCAACCTTTTTCCGGTTTGTTTCTCAGCATAATTTTTGAATATTCTAAATCCTTTGAATACTTCACTTCTCGATTTCATTATAAATGTGAAGATAAATCCTGAGAAGTCATCAATAAATGTTGAAAAATAAAGGGCACCACCCAATGATTTTGTTCTCATGGGACCACAAATGTCAGTATGAACCAGCTCCAGTGGTTCCCTTGATCTTGTAAAAGCCTCTTTCTGAAAAGGTAGCCGTGTTTGTTTACCTTTCAAACAAACTTCACAGGTAAAATTTTTAACATCAAAAATTGGCAGGCCGTATACAATATTTTGCATTTTTAGCTTTTTGAGATCTTGCAAATTTAAATGGCCAAATCTACTATGCCATTTTTCGTAATTTTTCTCTCCAGCTATGCAAATTTCTGTTAATAATGCCTTAGGACAATTGGTTTGGCTCAACATGTAAAGTCCTTTCTTTTCATATGCTTGTATGCAAATTTTTGTGCGCGTGTTCACAATTTCAGCTTTTCTGTACTTGAAATTAACGACATTAAATTTACTTGTGCACTTACTGATATAAAATAGATTTCCATTTAATCTAGGAACAAACAGCACATCTTCTAAGGATAAGGTTACAGTTCCAGTATTGGTTTTACAATCCAATTTTACATTCCCCTTTCCTATAGCCTCAATGGATTGACCATCTGCCAGTGTAATTTTTATTGGTGCAGTGTCTTCAAAATAAGTGAATGATTTCTTTGTGCTACACATGTGGGCAGTTGCACCACTATCCAAGCACCACTCGTTTGCATCAAGTTTGTTCAAACATTCGATTCCTAATGATGCAACCATTTCAGTTCTAGGACCCTTGTATTTTCTTTTTCTGCAATCAGCAGCTTTGTGTCCCTTTTTCCCACAGAAGTGGCAGTTAAATGGGAATCCTTTCGGCTTTGGTTTTGATGTACTGGGCAAATTCTTTCTTTCTGGATTTCCAAGGAAAGCTTGTTCGGTATTAGTTGTGCCGTTCAATTGAGTTTGTCTAATCTCCTCCTACAGCATTTTCACCTTTAAAGCCTCAAAGCTAGGCAGTTCGTCCCTAGTTTCTATCGCTGTTCTGAATCCTTCATAACTCTCTGGAAGGCTACATAATAAAAGGATAGAAAGGAAGTCCTCTGGGACTTGAGCATCCATTTCACCCAGCCTGTCAGCTAAACTGCTGAACTTGTTAAGGTAGTCCTGCAGTCTTTCATTAGGATTCATCTTCAAGAGGATCAACTGTTTCGTAAGGAAAACCTTAGTTGCAGGCCCTTTTGGTTGATGCACTTTATTTAAATTTTTCCATGCTTCTGCAGAAGTTGTGCATTTTTAAACATGTATTATTTCTGGAGGGCTCAAACTTAGGACTATAGTAGCCAGCGCCTTCTGGTCGTTCTTCTCCCATTCGTTGGATTCTACTTCGGTTTCAGGCTTGATTCTTATGCTATTTGCATATTCCCAAAGGTCGGAATGGATAAGAATCATTTTTATTTGCATCTTCCATGTTTCAAAATTTTCAGAATTTATTTTTTCTATTTGATAAAGGCTTGACATTTTGAATACTTTCTTGATGCTACAATTTCTTTAAAGTAATCCTGGGCCCATAACCTGTTGAAAAAGGAGGAAGATAGGAGAGGGCACTGATCACCGGAGGATTTTATTGAACCGATCACGGTAAGATAACACAACTAACTAACTAACAACGATATTCCATTTATATATACACTGCAACACACCACAGAGTAACAGGTCACTGGTCAAAATAATTATATCATGAAATCCGAGAGAATTGCCATTTTAACATCTATTAAAAGTTATGCCTTTTTTCTTAATTTATCAACTATATCACAATACGATATATATCACTTTGTATCAATTCTAAAACAGCATAACCTGTTATAATATAATTAAAATACACCTCCTCACTGTGCTGCTAAATGTTGCTGAAATATTACTGCCATCCTTCGAATATATATCAATTATTGGTTGAATATATATTCCTAATTAAGCCTATACCAGGGTTCGGCAATATTTTGAGTCGGAAGAGTCTCAAAAATTACAATTTACAAAATTTCAAAGTTTTCAAAGAGCCACAAAATATTTTCTTGTCAACAATAAATGGTACTCGCATAAAGTTTTTATTTAAATGGTGCTCAAGAGTGGTGCTTATTGAATAAATGGGCCTTGGTATGATATTTTATACTAAATAGGAAGGAGTTAGAAAATGAACCTAGTGGTTACGTTCAATTTTACGATGGTGAGGATTGTTCTTATATATGCCTAAATGAGTTTTTCTAAAGTAATAGAAAGTGTTTAATTCGTTGGGAAGAGTATCCCAAGTTAAATAATGAGTAGGATGTGAAAGAAAGTAACACAAATAGACGCGGTGAAGGGCGCGACAAAGAGATGTGGTCAAATACCGTGATGATCAATTAGCCAGCTTGTATGTAAATTTCATGATATGGCTCAAATGTGTGATGGAGACATTTTCTGATATATATGGATTACTAGCGAATGTTCCCGGCTTCGCCCGGTTTTTACCCGAGTAAAGGTTTGCCTGACGAACATTTGTTAAAACGATTCTAGAAACCACCCAATCCACCTATATAGAGCTTTATAAACGTATATAAATATTGGTATATGCGTTCAAATATATTTTTGAAACACATGATTTATTTTGAAAACATTTATCAAATTTTAAATAAGATATTTTCTTTAAATATATATTAATATTAAAATGCCAAGTTTTTTTTTAAACGTCATTGGAATATTGTATCACTACATCCTCAAATTGAATATTAAATTTGTTATACTGGGAACACATTTTAGCATTTTTACAAATTATAAATGTAATTTCACCAGCTGCCACGAGAGGCGCTGCTTGCGAGGGAAAGTAGAAAATTACAAATAAAATTGCAACAAAAATTTATTTTATATCAAATTCAAACCAGAAACTTTACCAGTAGTATAGTAAATAACTTCCAGAAGTATCACAGAGATTGGATAATCTTACCTTTTAAAAACAATCATCGTGTAAATAAACTAACATTCACCGTGTAAAATTATTAACCAATAAAATTCACTTATCGTCGCGACCAGTGCTGCGCCAAGCGGTAAAAAGCTAGAACTAACGCTTTTTGGTTTTACATTTTTTTAAAAAAGCACATTAACCTTTTTAGTTTTTTTGAATTGCCTATATGTTGAACGAAATATTCAGCTACCTACGTGCGAAATTTCATGATGATTGAATTTGTAGATTTTGCGCAACGCGATAACAAACATCGATTATAGAGAATATAGAACGATTTTGAAGTGAAAGAAGAATTTTAAAATATTTTTGTTAGATTTGATGATGAGAAAGTTATGGTTTTAACGAGGGATTAAGTCAATTGGGGGGTTAAAAATCGTTTAAAGTATCTGGTGTTGATTGTTGGAACGACTCAAATGGTATTGGAGAAATATGATGGTTAATTGAGTTTTCTATCATTTTTATTTGAAAGGGGATCTATGTGTTGGAATTCAACTTTATTGGTAATACAAAATGCATAAAACGACGTTTGACAAGTTTTTACCGCAAATGTTTCTTTTGAACGAAAAATCGTAATTTATTTTAAGGAGAAATAACGACTATTTTTATCCTTTGGGATGAAGTATGAAAGGATGAATTGTGAAGAGTAATGATGAACAGAAAAACAAAAGTGTCCAGGAATGGGAATCGAACCCACAATGTTCCGCTTACCGGGCATATTACTCTTCACAATTCATCCTTTACTTCATCTCTAAGGATAGAAATAGTCGTTATTTCTCCTTTAAATAGATTACGATTTTTCGTTCAAAAGAAACATTTGAGGTAAAACTTTCAAACGTCGTTTTACAATCATAAGCCGCATTATATTGTATTACAAAGTGCATAAGTTGTGAAAGGGGGAATAGTAATGATTATTACAATGGTTACATGGTGAGAGTGGTATTGATATCTGGATTCCTTTGTTGAATGGTATCTTGGCGTATTATAGTGGAATAGTAGGTTGAAGATGTTTAGGGTTTGTTGAATATTACTATGGTTTATTAGAAATGACTATGATTGTTTAAATTAACTGTAGTATGTTTAGGGGGCTATGATATTTGAAAATGGCTATGTTTGTTGAAAAAGCTATATTTGGATGAAGGTTGTTATGATTTGTTAAAAATGTTATGTTTAGTAGAAGATGGCAAATGAATAGTTTATATCTATATATATATATATATCCTTATATCTATAAAAATGAAATGCGAAATCGATGTTTGTTATCGCATCACGCAAAATCTACTGACTCAATCATTATGGAATTTCGCATGTAGGTAGCTGAAGATTTCGTTTAACATATAGGCTATTCAAAAAACTACAAAGGTTAATGTACTTTTTTTTAAATTATTTAACTGAGATGGATTAGTTCCCGCCTTTTGCCGCTTGGCGGCGCACTGGTCGCGACGATAAATGAATTTGATTGGTTAATAATTTTACACGTTGTTTGTTTTTAATTTGTAATTTTGTTGTTTTGTAATTTTACACGATGAATGTCTTTAGAAGGTAAGATTATTTATATATTTTTAAACTCTTTGGAGATAATATTAATCGATCGTTATCAAATTTATACGTCCCCGGAACCTGGGTTAATTAAAACTGTATTGTGAAATATCGCGCGTAGTTAGCTGAGGTTTTAGTTTAGCATTTAGGCTAAAAGTGCAAAAATTGTATTCCGAATAACCTTTTTTTTCCTTTTTAGAAGTTAAGATTTTATTTATTTATTTAGTAATATTTTTTCAAATTAAATTAATTGGTAATATTATTTATTTCGCAGCTTATTCATATATTTTTTGCTTCGTTTAATTTTAGTTAGTGTAAATATAACGATCTACATTTTAAAAGATAAGGTTTACTATTTGATTCTCATAAGGAATATTCCTATTTTAAGACAAATTGAGACAGTATTCTATTTTTTTTTTCTTATATATTTAGAGTAAGTATAAATTTTATTGAAGTTGTAAAAAGTATATTTCTTGAAAAAAAGTATGTTTTTCTATATAACTTGCTACGTATATTTTACTATATGTTTGTTCCATGTAATATGTTTATGCTCTAATAGCATTTATATTGTAAGCAGCAGCTATGCATTTTCAGTAACTGCTTTTTTAAGGGTAGGCTCAAATTATTTTTGCTGTCATTTGTTTAGTTAGGGTTTATATTTATCTGCTTCACAATAAATAACTGCTCATATATATCTATAGGGTAATACCATATTTTTGAATAAATGTATTTAGATATATAGATGCAAATATGCTCATATTTAAATAAAGAAATATACAATCAGCAATCGATTGGTGCATAATTTTACATGATGTTTGTTTCTAGACTAAATTTATTCAAATCAAGATAGCTTTTTTCATGCTTTTAAAAGTAAAGATAATATATATTTAACGTTTCATAATACTTTCAAATTAAACCCGGAAATAATATTGCTTTTTCCCATCCTGCAGGTCTACATTACACTGCAACATGCTATCATAACTCTGGATTTTGGCATTGATATTTATATAATGTGAAAGTACTGTTTGCTACCTTAAGCTCTGGAGAGATTATAATGTGTCTACAGATCCATCATGTGGAAATCACACCATAGTGAAAATGCATTTAGCTGGTAGCAATGTATCACATTTGTAGACATGTGGTGCGCTTACAGTAAAAGCAGTCGCTACCTACCCACCATGGTTATCATGGCCTGTACCACGCGTACTAGGGATAATTAAAAAAAAAGGAAGCAAGACCGAATACAAATAATTACATTATGTGTGGTTTCAGTTACATTTTGGCTATCTTCAGACAAAGGTACTGAATACATTCAGTAATTTTGTCTTTATATGGCAACAATGCTGTTACTGAAACATCACACATAAATATATATATATTTTATTTGGTCTTGCTTTTTTGGTATTTTTACAATTGCCCTTGACTATTAGAAAATTATGCAAATTTCCTTTTTATTTTATATACCATTTTAAAAATTATATTCTTTTGTTAAAATATCCAATTTCCCACACTTTTCTAAAACTGCAACAATAACTAATACAAAATTCTTCCAAGTCCAGGTATTTCAATATTGCAGAAATATATTACATTTATAAAAGTTGCTCAACTATTTAGATATGTAAATGCCGGATTTGGTGCCCTTTAAAATGTTTGCTCTGGCTGTTTCTTCTTGGACAGCCGAGAGTGAAGTGGACAAAGTGAAATTTTCAGGTTGTGCCGACCATTTTCCTTTATTCACACTAATCATTAGATTTTTTTATTATTTTTAAGAATAAAAGCCCAGTTTGGTTACTTGCACTCACTGGAGGGGTTGGACTTTTTCAAGAAACAGGAGCCATTGGGGCAATTTTTTTTTTCAGAACAAGTGTCTGAATCTGCATTCGATGACCCCGGGTCATGGTTTTTAAAAATCAACAGTTTAGACCACTCCTCCAAACAGCACTCTATTCATTAGATGTGTTTGTGAAATGGATCCTATATTACAGATTTTTTTACACGCATTTTAGATATTGCTGTTTGCAATTTATCTCCATTTTGCTGAAAGAAAATTCATTACATTGAGTTTACAAACAGTTGGGGCCTCTATTCATTCATGAGTAAACCTCGCTCGAACACTACCCAGGCGAAGCCGGGTCCAGTCGGGTAAAAACCCGGGCGTTGCCCGGGCCACTCGGCTAGTATATATATATAAATGAATATATGAGTGTCTGTCTGTCCTTTATGCCTGACCAAACCACCATTGGAACGCCATGAAACTTTGGGAAGTTATTTAGTATAGTACTGGGAAGGTTTCTAGCAAATAAATATTTTGAAATAACTTTTCGTTTTAAAATAATCAAGATAAATATTCTAATTTATCTGTTATTATTCAACAATCTGCTCTGAATATTATCATGATGATACGATGATTTTGTAATGTAGAAAATTAGTAAAGACAAAATTCAGGATTGCACGGCAATTTATTTGAGACAAGAATAATGATACAATTTCAAGGCAAGATACTATTTCTTTAACTTCCAATTACCGAGGGAATCAATTAATATTGATTTTATTCAAATTATCGACTATTTTTAAAGTTACCGGGAAAAAATGTTCACTTTATCGAGAGATTCGTTAGACAAACCTTTGCTCGGGTAATACCCAGGCGAAGCCGGGTACGTCCGCTAGTTTTAATATATATATTCAAATATCTCTACATGGAAAATCCCACAAAGAATTATTAAGATTAGTTTTGGTGGAGTAGAGTGACAAACATCATTTTATTTCGCTAAGAATTAGTAGGGTTTAGTGGATACTTGCCCCCCAAATTTTGTTTTAAAGTGTTCGTCAAGCAAATCTTCAATTTGGTACAACCCAGGCGAAGCCGGGTACATTTTTTAGTTAAGCAATAAAAATATAAAAGCCATGAATCAAATATTACCTTCATGACTTATTTATTTGGAAACAATGTGTAGTTTGTATGTCAATGTGAAGATATATGTAACCTCTCTAAATCAGAGACAAATTTATAGAAAAAGGTGAGAAATTATAAATTCTTTAATTAAATAAAGTAATATTAAATAAAAATGTTTATATAAATGTAGTGTTAGTGTGTATTTGAAGTTTTTATAATAGTGTAGAAGATATTCATACGCAAAGTTTGTCGCCTCGCTATAAATTATTTTGTTATTTTCTCCTACAAACCTTTAGCATGTCAACATTTATTCAGAAATATTAAAGTTATATATAGTAATACACGTTTATTTCACATATTCATTGTTCATCACACGGATAAATATTGCAAAATCTTGTATCAAAGGATTATATTTATAGACTTCTGCGAAGTGTGGTTCCTGCCAGAATCAGTAGCCAGAGTAGCCCACATTGTTGGAGATCACCTCTGCCACACGCCTCGGTATTGATTCAAAGAGACTTTGGATGTGTTCTTGGGGTAAAGCAAATCAATCAGCTTACACACGTTGCCAAAGTTGATCTGGTGTGGCAGCTGGGGATGTAATCTGGGTTAATCGTTGAGCAACCATGGACCACATGTTTTCTATCGGCGAAAGATCCGGAGAGCGAGCCGGCCAGGGAAGCAATTCAATCTGGCGATTGACGAAGAACCTCTGGACAATGCGTGCAAAGTGTGGTCGCGCATTATCCTGTTGAAATATAACTGTGGGCAAGCCCCTAAGGTAAGTAAGGACAACTGATTCCAAAACCTCGGAGATGTACGTTGGCTGTTTAAAGTACCGGCAATGCGTACTAGAGGAGTGCGAGAGTGATATCCAATACCGCTCCATACCATAATACTCGGTGCAGGACCAGTGTGGCGGTGCATAACGCAGTTGTTCAGCATTCTCTTTCCACGGGGTCTCCAAACTCGAATCCGACCAATGTGGGGTGGCAGACAGAAGCGTAATTCGCCAGTAAAGACATTTTTATTCCATTCTGCCGTCTAGATTCTTCTTTCTTCGCACCATTGACGGCGGAGACGTCTGTGGGTCTGCGTCAAGGGTAGACGAAGCAATGGACCTCTTGCGGACAGACCACTCTGCAGTAAACGGCGTCGAATGGTACGCGCAGACACTGGATGATGCGTTACAGACTGAATGTGCTGTGCTATGGTGCGTGATGTGACTGAGCGATCTGTCACTGCCATGCACACAATTTGCCTGTCAGCACGTGAAGTGGTGCACTGAGGTGGATGCGATCGAACACGTCGATCCGTCGTTACTTCCTGCATCCAACGATCACATATCTGCATTACAGTTGTTTGGTTTCGTTTTGATCGTTTTTTTAAACAAGAAAAACAATTGCCGAACTTGAAATCGTCGAAATCTCCAAGCCTTAAATAGTGCTT
>CP092867.1:119431013-119461924 GCA_030710605.1 Cordylochernes scorpioides
AATGATTCACATATTCGTTTATCAGATACTTTAGGTTGAAGAATTATTATGTGGGTAGATCCATTCCAAACACAAGTTAAAATTGCTGAATAGCTTAATGTCAATAGGAATGTGGTCCTCTAGCACTGTAAATCTCCAGATGACCAGGTCAGGGCAGTAATAATTCACAAAGACCCAAAGATTACACTATCTGTCTGACTACTAAACGCCCATAAGGGTATTGCATCTATTCATCTCTTCAATAAGTTCTTATGTGTCGCGATAGCAATAATATCACAACAAACTGTTTATAGAAAGTTTAAGAAGGTTCGTAATTTTGAAGGTAAACTAATATTATATTTCCTTTTCTTTTACTTACGCAAAAACACATTTCAAATTGATGTAAACTATAGAAGAGTATTTCACTCAGGAATAGTGGGCCCATGTATTTTCCGTGACGAGGGAATAAAGAGTATAAAAACTGATATTCTAGTCGAATGATTATCAGAACCTAGTGGCCTGCTCCAGCCAACTAACATTAGAAAGAAACCATTTTGGAATTGATAGTGTCATTGTGTCTGGGCTGGTTCATTTCGATAAGCAGGAAACATTTCACATTGTTTGACGGAGAAACATTATCTACTCAATAAAACAGGAAATAAATTAATGACTCATACGTGAGATCTTACATCGAACATCCGTCCAATTTTATCATTAAATCGAGGGCAGTGCTAATCAATGTTTACCTCGAGTGTAAGGATTATAACAGAGTACAAATTACAAGAAGGCATAAGATACCGCAACTCTTTCTATTAATTGATTTGAGAGTGTATCGGGCGAGCTTGATCTTCTTACCTTAATAATTGTCTGGGATTCTTTAGTGAGATGTTTTAAAGATCATCTTTCCCTGCCAGAACCCTCCTCGATTTAAAATATGCTCTTTTCGATTTTTGGAATATACGCCTAAGACCTTAAGAGCCTAAAAATCTGAATAAAAGCTCATTGTGAGAATTGTAGGGCTGTTAGAAATAACCATTCTCCCTATTGACCACTATTATTTGGAGATATGCTACCTCTCATAAGTAATATTTGGATTATTTAAAAGATGCAAAAATATTTTGAATTCTCTTAGGACTAGACTTTTAATGAAAATACGACTTAAAAAAATTAAATTCAATTATTTTTGTGAAAGAGTTTAAAATTAAATCTAAATTTTCTTCATTCAATTTGGAGACCGGTGTAGGTGTTGCATAGATAAATGCAGCGAAAGTAACACCTAAATGGAAAGCTATAATCAATGCAATTATAAGGAAACGAAGATGATATTCACTAACAGCTTTAGAAAGAATACATTCCATTCAAGTATCACGTATATAGAAATTCTCTAATATTGTTAACCTGACGAAATAAAGTCTTCATTTTCGGTTATTTCTCAAAAGTAATTTATCACAACATCTATATAATACGAAGAAAATATCTCACAAAAGAATTCCAAAGAAATAAATTACTGGAGGAAAGAAAGCTTCCTATCAAATATTAAAGGATCATTTTACGAAGTCCTGCTCCTTAGTAAATTGAAAAAAAAAAAAATTTCAATTTATTGTATGATATTTAAATATTCATATCCTTCATAAATATAAATTAAGAAAATATTTTTTTTTTATATTATAAAATTTACTTTTCAACTTTGGAGACCAAATAATATTGAATTGGTTGTCTGAGGATTTATCGAAACTTCCATAACTTTCAAAAGTCCACTCTACTAGAACGCTGCGTATATTGAACTGAAGGAAATAGAATATTTAAATTAAGCATACATTTTACTAGGTATTTTATAGATTTACTCGTATCTTGAACTAAAATTAATTTTATACTAGAGATATATCACGATATATATCAAATATTTCAATATCACGCCTGGTTATTTAATAAAATGTAGAAATAGAATGTAAAAATAAAAAAGATATATATATATATCTTGGCATTCATAGACATTAATCTTACCAGAATAAATAGAAAAATAAAAACCAATATATATTGAAACCTAAAATATACAGGCAAATATATCAATTTTACTTTATTTGGCCCCATTAATCATAAAATGTCCGTTATTAAAACACTATTTGAAAAAAATTCCAAACACTCTGCTTCTTAAATGATAAAAATATTAAGCTGAACAAAACATATTTTACAATGAATCTCCTCCAGGTGTCATCAAAAAACATATATACAAACCCACCAACAGTCCTACAAACAATAGTGAATAATCGAATAAATACTGTGCACTGCCATACAATTATGGCATTGAAAGAATAAAGATTGTTAATTTTCAAAATATTCACACCTATATTTTACAAAATTTATTTTGTCCAAAATATAAATATATATATCAATTTTTTTCTCCCCATTACATATAACAAAATATTTTTAAAAACTTAATGCTGTTGACGTTATGTGGCGCTGAGGTTGTTGTTGACACACTTTAAAATGTTATAACACCTTGATAAAGGTTGACGTTCAGCCAACTGAAATATTGGTAAAATAAATGATATTTTGATCCAATATATGCCTTTTTAATTAAAAATATATATAATATAAAGAATAAATAAAATACAATATCAAACCCCGAAACAAGAGCACAGAAAATTGCAAACAAATTATTCGCTATCTCAACACTAAACACAATATTAATCATGAATTCAAGTCAGTCATAGTATATCGCATCCCATGTAAATCATACCCTGTAACCTTCATAGGAGAAACCTGTGAAACTCTGGAAGAAAGAGTAAACCAACACAAAACAGCTTTTAAAAAACCATTCCTATTATCACTTTTGGTTGATCACGCGCTCAAACTGGACCATACCAAATTTTTAATAGACAGAAATAAATACCTTGATAAAGGTTGGTGTTCAGCCAAATGAAATATTGGTAAAATAAATGATATTTTGATCCATAATATGCCTTTTTAATTAAATACAACAATATTCAAAATAACATTCAAGAATTCGTTTATAAAGTTGGATATCAATGAAAGATAGTAACTGTATCAATAGAAAAATCGATATTCCTCCATTTTATTTACAGTTCAAATCTATTTAGCCTTATAATTATACTTATTAGGACTCATTAATTATTAATTTAATTTTATGAATGTACATAAATATATAGTCCATACCTATATAATTAAAAGCGTATATATTTGAAATGTTATCTAAAATGTGCGTTTTGTAAATAAATTATATATCGTCGCGTGAAGGCATCGCGTGATTATCATAACATATCCATCTATTAACTCACACTTTCATCGTGTTTATCTCGGTTCAATCATTCCTTTTTTTATATACGACAGAACGAATCTCTTTTCCACCCATTATTTCTCTCACGATCTTTCTCGACCAAAGCTTCCACCACCCAATCCTGAATTTGTCTGATAGGACAACCCTTAGAGAATACTTTCAGCATACTGTAAATGGACCAATGTCTGCGATCACATAATGTCGTATTGCACCGCAGTACCAGGAGCAATCTTTCCTTTTTTTCAACTAATCTAGACTTTACAATTAGTTCACCATACAAGTCAACGTACTTTATAATATAATTATATACTTACCTTTTTAATTTTTATTTTGCACACATTGGGTTTAGCATTATTGTCAATTATAATTTATCACAACACCTCCTTTTTCATTATTAATACTTATTATAATTTAGCAAATCATATATATCCAATATTAATATTCTACAACCCCATATTTTATTAGTTAAATCCATCATTTCAAACTAATGTTTACACAGATTATGTTCCTTGTATAATAGTTTTTACTAGCTTCCACCCTGTCTCACGGTAGTAAAATCTCATCCACCAGGGGCATTACTGTCGTATTAGATTTGTTGTACATAGAAATGTTCTACATCACCAACAAACACCAAGTAAGATGTAATTTTAAGATGACGTTCAATAAAATCTACCACTGAAATAGAAGGAATCGTAAACATGCTTGAAATGTTCAAACAAAATCCTATTTAGAATGATATCACAATAACTGTACACAATACTTGGAGTTACGGGTATTACCCCTAAACTACATGCCAAATCATCGAGAAGTGGAAAGGAAAGGATGAGTCAATCAAGAACAAGGAAATCTTGTCTTTGCAAGTCAAAAACCAAGGTTTTCTGGTGTCATTTTCCGACATAAAAGAGATTGTAGACTATAAATAACTATGAGAGAGAAAGAGGAACACTAAAACAATAAAAAGAAAGTTTATTTCAAACATTCTGAGACGTCTACGTGAATAAAATCGCCTTAAAGGAACTGTGGAATTCCAAAATTTGTTTCTACATCACGACAACGCTCGGCCGAATGTTTTAGCCACAAACAGAAACTCAATACTTTACCAACCTGTCATTCTCCAGACATAGATACCAATAACCTTTTTCTATTTCAGAAAAACAAAATGTCTTCGGAAAGGTGGGAGGGGGGGGGGGGTGACAGTATGGAAACCATTATTGCGAAATCGAAAAAGGAATGAAGAGGATCCCGAGAGACAACTTTTTAAAATGTTTTAAAGCATTGGAGAAACAATGGAAGTTCTGTTTAGATGCGGAAATAGAATAGTTTAACAAATACGAATAAATATTTTCTCTACGTCTAACAGTGTCCAAATTATTGGATAGACATTCAAATCGGACAATATTCCTTCTTTGTGCATTATCTTTTTTTCTGTTATGGAGTGTAATTATTAACAAAAAAAATTAATATGATGCACTATTGATATTCTTATATAGAGGATACTATATAGAGATATGTTCTCCCTTAGGAATCATAAACGAACCTCATCAGACACAATAAAAGTGCCTCATTATATATGGATCTATTTTTTTTTTGCTTATTCCTATTACATGTGGTACAGACCATCATAATCATAGTGAGTAGAAGAAGGCGACTACTTTCACTGTAAGTGCATCACATGTCTACACACGTGCAAAGCAGTTCGACTTTGCACTTACAAATATGCCAGAGCCCCGTTTGATTAGTTGCACTTGTTGGTGGGGTTGGACTTTTGCAAGAATCGGTGGGCTATTGGAGTATTTTTTAAATCAGAAAAAAGTGCCAAATGCGGGAGTCGATCCCGGGTCGTAGATGGATACATTTAAAATAGTGAAATAGATTTTTATTTATTTACAAATACCAAAAATTTCAATATAACTATTATATATATCAATAAAAGTTTCAAATTTCAAATCAGTAAAAAAAAATCGTTTTTGCCGTGACAATTTATCTGAAGAGCTACTTTTATTAATATTCTGGAGATGTGCTTTTCTCGTTTACTTTTTCTCTTAAACGATTTTTATTTAAATACTTGTTATATTCAGAAAAAAATATTTTTTCTGAATTTGTATTTCTTCAGACTAAATTTTCGATTTTCAAATGATTATATATATAGTAAAAATAAACTCTCCCCTCAGCGAATTGTCTTTTTTATAATATAAATACTACATTCACAGAATGATTTTTATACTCTATAGTCAAATAAATTTATTATTCTAATCCAAATACGTATAGACGTCATTAACTAATATTAATATTATGATACATTAGCGCGCCATCTGTTATCAAAATTCGAAACTATTATAGACGCGTATGATTATTTTTAAAAATAAATAATTTCTAATGCTATTATTGCAATGTAAAAAGTAATGGGAGGGCTTGGCTTACCAGGCACACTGGCTGATATTTATGAATAGCATCTAAAATGCATGAATAGCTATCTATGCACAATAAATAAAATAATTAGAGTACATGTGTTTCACGTTAAAAAATATATGCCTCTCTCCTCACTGCGATGATAAAAAATAGTGGTTGGGCTTGACAAAACCTCCCAGCGGTTTCTACTGTCCTATAAGCTTATGTCCGTAGTTTTCTTGAAAACCATTTCTGAGGTTCCGTTTTCAGTGCTGCGTATATTAAACAGAATCGTCCAATACAGTATTAGAGTTCTCAGAAGCGATCTGGTGGATTAAATTGGCGAAACCGCTGGGAGGGTTCACCTCTGATGAGCCAAGGCCTCCCAATATATTTTTTCATCGCAGTAAGGAAAGTAGAAGTTTGTATTATGTAAAAAAGAAACATTCGTGCTTTTAAGTCCTTTCATTTTATATGTATAGATGACGCTTTGTGATAATTTAATATATGTTGAAAATATTCATGAAGTCGTAGAGGGAGATCCTTTATTACCTAAAGGTATAAAACAATAAAGAAGGACAAAGAGATCAAATTATATTTACATCAGCAGCTCACGCCGGCCTGCCCTATTCACTTAACTGATAGCCAACTAACAATCCAACAAGGCCGCGCTATATAGGCAGAGATGTCAATTAGCATAGATAAAACTAAAAGATATATGCAAATATCTGCATATCAAATATTGTATGAATATCTGCAATTGTCAATTTCAACAATATACCAGACCGCTTCTTAGATCTCTAAATCTTTATTGGATCATTCTGCTTATATATGCTACACTGAAGAGTGGAATATTAGAAATGGTATTCAAGCATACTATAGACATAAGCTTTTAGGACAGTAGAATTACATATAAATATTTGCATCAAGTAATGCCCTTCTTAAAACAATGAGAACAAGGCCAGTTGGGCATTAATTCATCATAGCGCAATAAAGGGCAATCTATAAATAAGAAACAAAATAAATAAATAACGAAAGTTTCTTTTCATATAAAACCAACTTCTACTGTCCTTACTGCGGTGATAAAATATTGGAAGGGCTTATCAGTGGTGAACCCTCCAAGCGGTTTCGCTAATTAAATCTACCAGACCGCTTCCGTCCAATACTGTATTGGACGATTCGGCTTATATATGCTACACCGAAGAATGGCATCTTAGAAATGATACTAATGAAAATAATAAACACTAATATCAAAATTAAATCATCAGGTTATTTGGTTCTGTAATTTATAAATTTAGAGAAAATAGATTCATATATAAAAATAAAAGTATAAATTGAAAATATATATATGTCGTGATCGTAAGGAAGGGTCCACCGCTATGAATGCAATCAAGAAACAGTTCCAGCCAATTGAGCAGAGCACCCGCGACGTGCCGTAGCATTCTTCCGCGATGTCTGCCACGTTTATTTTGTACAGTTTTTATAAATGGATGAATTTGCATATTTACATTTTGAATAAGATTAACATATTAACATACTTATTTTGAGGTAAGGAAATTAAACATCTTTGATATTATGCAAATTATAGCATAAATATATATTTCTAAAATAATTTACAAAGTCAAATATAAATTAAATTGATATTAATAAGGATTTAGAGTTTCATATAAAATATTTTCGAATTGTAATATATTATCTGGGTTAAGCTGGTTAGTCTCTAGGGGAATGGTACAATTCTCAACATTGGAGGACTTGCAGAACATTTCTCTGACTAGGAAGGTTCCACGACTCAAATATAAGATATTTGGTGTAGATATATTTATAAAAGGCGTGCCTAGATCTGGGGGAAAAACAAACTTTTTTTATTCTAAATATGCAAAGGAATTTTCCACCTTTCATCAATTTATTATACAAAAAAAAAGTAGTTTACAAATTCTATGTCATTAAATTATTGTAGTAGATAACATGGAGAAAACTTTGTTAATAGTCAAAATGTGAAAAGGGGGGTTTTGAAAGTTAAAAAGATAAAAGATAATGATAAAATTTAAGTATTTAAAAATGTATATATATATGCTTTTAAAAGGTTTTTATAGTGATAGTAATACAAATAATGTTAAAGAGAGAGATAGAGATGACGAAGGATAAAATAATTAAAATAATAATAATAACAAGAAGAAGGAAAAATTAAAAAATAATAATTAGTGTGAATGAGTTTTAAACACAGAAAACGGATACTAATGAACAAATGAATTGAATACTATTATAATATATTTTCTAAAAATTATATTAAAAAGATACATATATATGTTATATAAAATTGGCAAATTTAAAATATTATAACTTTTAAAACAAACCCAAACTACTTTGTTAATACGACCGCCAGATATCGCGGCTTTCCCTATATAAGTCTATTGTTGTTGTTTCCCGTTGGCCGGCTCAAATCTTACTGTAAATATGTAAATAATTTTTATATATTTTTCTTATATCACGACTGTACTTTCAATTCTTTATATTCTCAAAAATAAAACATCACATTCATAACATATATATTTATGATTCTGAAATGTCTTTGAAACTCTTTACCAGGCTATAATAAATTTGAGAGAGTTAAGTAATCTTGAACACCAAAAAATACCTACTATACTCAGATCCAATCTGCAACATATTTTAAAAATAAAATTATTTGACTTGATTCATATATTTTACACAGATGGATCCTCAATTGATGCTCTGGCCTCCAGGAACTTCCTTTGGTGCGAATTATGGATGCTCCTGTAGATGTAGATGTTTTGTCTCAATCTGACTGAATCCCCGATAAATACCGTGTTTAACTATAACGAATCTTATTTTGAAAAATCTCCAAGAATATTCTTTCAATATAGTCCACAAAAATGGAGTTATGGAGTATGGAGTTCTAAACATGATATTCTTTTCCTTTCCTATTTCTAACTTTATTTGATAATTGGATTCTGGACATGTGCATCTAAAGACGATACATTCTTAAAATGGTGGTTATATTGAATTTCTTTAAAATATGAGCTACTTATTATTTGCACCATATGGCAAGATACACCTATTTTTAACATATGCTTCAGTATATATAGAGAAGGTTCATTCAAAATAATTTTTAAAAGGTTTTTCTTTTATAGATCCATGTACGCCCTTTTTATATAATAAACAAATAGGCCACCTTTCAAATAAAATATATTTGAATATTTCTATAATAATTCAATTACAGCTACAAATTTATTTTCTTTCAAAGTTTATAATTTAGTTATGCGATTCTATTTAATCCCGTGTAAAGATATAAATATTTATTCAGAACAATATGAATGCTTAAATTTACATTTCGACATTATTTTGTGAAGATTAAAGTATATATATATATATATGTTCACGCTATTTATGGATTTAGGGTATGTGAACGAATATATATGTATTAAATATCTCCGAAGAGCAAATGTATGTAGGCTCGTAAAAAGAAATAGTACACATACCTTATACACACCACACCTACCTCATACACATATTCGCACACCAAATACTACATCACATATTAAACACACCACACACGCATAGGCCTTTCAAAATCAACATATATACGACCACCTTTTCGAATGACCTCTTCTTTATAATCAAATACGGTATTTTCTTATTCACAATATAAACTAAGAATTTGAACAATTATATGTGTATGACATAATAAAAATATGATTTTTATTATTCATTAATATAATTATAATTTAAATAATCATAGAATTAACACAGAGTTAATTCTTTAAAATCCTTAACAAAAGGAGTACAACCCAAGATGTTTTTTGTATATACTTAGATTATATTTATTAAATTGTATGTATGCAAACTGTTTTGTTCTTAAAATATAATCATTAAAAAAAAAAATACAATTTTGGATATAAAAGTTATCATTTCACTTCAATCCACGACTGCATGAATGAATTGGTAACGTACCTAAAATACATCTTTTTTATGACATCTTTTTTAATAGTCGACAGGATGTATTTTAACCCTGTACGAGAAGAATTCCAATAGATTTCAAAGCCATATATTGCAACTAAGATATTTGGGAAAAGATATAGATAAAAGAATAGCAATTATGGAAGTCGAAACTTTAATTAAGAAATTAAAAAGGATAAAAAAAAGTATAAAAGGCATTGAAGAAAATATCGAATCCATTGTGTCTATGGTAGATGTAAATGCAACGAAATGCAAACTAGAGTATGCAAATAATGATTTGATGAAAATGAGTGATATTTTCTTGAAGAAACTTGAGGATGAGGATTTGAATGACGAAGTGGAAAATTGCATAGATAAGTGTATAAGATTAAAGTGTGAATTGGATTTAAGGCATAATGGGCAAGAAACATCTGAAAAAAAAGTAAATTTACATGTTAAAATGCCTAAACTTGAATTGCCAACTTTCGATGGTAGATTAGAATCATGGCTTTCATTTAAGGATTTATTTTATTCTGCAATTGGTTCTAATTCACAAATACCGGAAATTGAAAAGTTACAATATTTGAAAGGCCAACTGAGAGGCGAAGCCCTAAGACTGGTCAACGCATTTCCAATTACAGCCGATAATTATGTTGAGGTTTGGCAAACCTTATTAACAAGATATGATAATCCAAAGGATCTGATTTTCACCCAAATAGATAATGCATTAAGATTACCAAAGTTAGCCGATGACAACCATAAGTCAATGTTTAAACTTCTAGATAGTTGCAACGAGATAGTAAGAACAGTGAAGGTATTAGGTTACCAAATCGATAGTTTATCTGATGTGTTTTTCGTCGAGATCATACAAGATAAGCTTGATAAAACCACAAGAAAACAGTGGGAATTGCAGAACAACCCAAGGGTTGTGCCTTCAATTAAGGATTTAATGGAATTTCTAGAAATTGACGCAAAAAGCTTGCAGAATTTGCCAAATAAAGATGCAAATGTGGAGAAACATTCAATAAGAAGGGAATCACATAAGGAAATGGAGGAGTCATCTATTAAAAGGGAAACAGCCCCAAGAATGGAAGTACAACAAAAGCAATGGGGACATCCAGGTAGAAGCCCTATGGACTATAGTTCTAAAAGACGTCCTTGCCGAATTTGCCTGAACCGGGGACATGCCGGACGCTTCCATCCTGAGAATAGGTGCTGGTTTCGCGAGAGGGCCGTGCAAGCCCCCCCCCCCCGCTGCAAGCTTCATGTCCGTGCCGTCTCGATCCATGGACACCTTGACGCAGACAACAGCCCCTTCGAGCGAATGCCGACCAGCTCCGCCTCAACACTCCTGACGCCAAGGTCTGTATATAAATCTAAATGTGAATAATAACAGTATTGTAGCTCTCATGGATACTGGCTGTACCTTCTCTATAATTCCTCAACATATGATAGATAAGATTAAACCAAACTATGTTGTTTTTAATAATTTACCTCTTATTAAACAGACATCCGGTATGCTAAATATAAATTCAAAAATTAATGTTAATACAACTATAGGATTTATTACTAGAGATATTGATTTTTATTCCTCTGATATTAATTTGCCATATGTATTGCTTTCTTTACACCATATAAGATTATTTAAATTAGACATTGATTTTCAAAGTTTTACAATTACTCAATTTGGTAGAATTCTTAATGTTAATTACCATAACCCTAATAATAATAATTATACACATCATAATGTAATTCCTTTATTTAAATCTATTATTCCTCCTAATGAAAATGATTTTAGAAATTTTAATAGTGTAGAATTTGATGAAAAACTTTCACCATATGAAAAATCTGATTTAATTAAATTAATTAAGGAAAATAAGGAAGCGTTTGCTGCCCATAAAATGGATATAGGACATATTAAAGCAGATCCAATTAGAATTAAACTTACCTCACAAACACCTATTTCATTAAAGCCTTTTAGACCTTCCTTCTCGGACAACATTGAAATTAAAAGACAGATTGAAGAACTTTTAAAATATAATGTCATTAGACCATCTTATTCCTCCTATGCATCCCCTGCTATGTTGGTGAATAAGCGAAATGAAGGTAAAATTCGACTAGTAATAGACTACAGAAAATTAAATGATATAATAAAAAGAGATTCTGAGCCCATACCAAGAATAGATTCTATATTAGATAAGCTTTCAGAAGCTAATATCTTCACTACACTAGATCTTTTATCAGGTTATCACCATTTAGATATACACCCAGATGATAAAGAATACACAGCTTTTACTACCACTCACGGACTTTACGAATTTAATAAATTATCTTTTGGATTAAAAAATAGTCCAAGTCAATTCCAAAGAGTTTTAAGGCAAATTTTAAATAAATATGATGTTGATTTTTGCATGAATTACTTCGATGACTTCATTATATTTTCAAATAATTTTCAGGAACATTTGACCCATTTAAAAGTAATTTTAGATATTTGCATAAAGGAAAATATTAAGCTAAAACTAAGTAAATGTAAATTCGCTACTTATCAGATTTCTTTTCTAGGATATGAAATATCAAACCATCAATTTTCACCCAGCACTAATAATATAGAAACGATTAGAAAATTGAATTCCCCAAGGAATAAAAAGGATTTACAACGAGTTTTAGGATCTATTAACATTTACTCGAAATTTATCCCTAATTATGCTAAACTCAGACTCCCTTTGAATAATTTGTTGAAAAAAGATGTAAAATGGAAATGGGATGAAGAATGCGAAACCGCATTTTCTAAATTAAAAAATATGATAACCTCAAAACCTATATTAGCTATCTATAATCCCAAATATCCTATACACCTTTACACGGATGCTAGCCAAGAACAGATCGGATCTATCCTAAAACAAGAACAACCCGATGGGCTTTTAAAGCCAATAGCGTATAGAAGCCGTAGAATGACATCTTATGAATCAAACTATTGTGTAA
This sequence comes from Cordylochernes scorpioides, assembly GCA_030710605.1. Taxonomy (NCBI): domain Eukaryota; kingdom Metazoa; phylum Arthropoda; class Arachnida; order Pseudoscorpiones; family Chernetidae; genus Cordylochernes; species Cordylochernes scorpioides. Next base: position 119,443,615 of record CP092867.1, read on the forward strand.
CTGAGCAAGAATGCCTTGCTATTATTGATGCTGTGGATTTCTTTTTACCCTACTTAGATGGCGTGCATTTCACCATCCATACAGACCATGCTTGTCTAAATATTTGAAGAACATAAAGAACCCAAAAGGACGATTATTTAGATGGAGCTTAAAGCTCTCAATGTTTGACTTTGAGATAAAACACATAAGAAGAACTGAAAATAAAGAAGCTGATTTTCTCAGCAGATACCCCATAGCTCATTTTGTTTCTGACCCAGAACTAAAACAAGCTCAATTTGATGATAACATCAATGATAGGAAATATACTAAATTTAATGGACTTTTAACAATAAAGAAAAAAGGATTAATCAAAAGTGTTGTTCCACCATCATTAAGAGAAAATGTATTAATAAGAGCTCATCAAGATTACGGCCATATAGGAGTATCTAAAATGTTAAATCTAATTTCCCCTATCTATTATTGGCCCTACCTAATTCAAGATATTTCTAATTATGTAAAACACTGTGAGGTGTGTCAACTCAATAAAATATCTCACCAGAAGAAATTTGGTCTGTTGGAAAGTCTCCCCCCAGCTAAGGATCCTTTTGAACTTGTGTCTATAGACACAGTAGGTGGACTAAATTACTATAATTCCACAAAGAAATTCCTTCACATCATCGTAGATCATGCTACTAGATACATTTGGGCTTTCCCCTCAAAAAGTCAAACTACTGACTCATATATAAATTGCCTAAACAAAATTTTTCAAATACAAAAACCCAAACAATTTTTAAGTGACAGGGCACCATCATTTACTTCACCAAGATTTAGAAAATATTTGATTAACAATAACATTAAACAATTATTGACTTCATCATCAAGACCTCAGTGTAATGGGTTAAATGAACGACTTAACCAAACTATAATAACCAGGTTAAGATGTAAATTCAATAACTTGAAAGGAAAATCAATACCATGGACGAAATTGTTAGATTCAGTACTAAATGAATATAATAATACTCCCCATTCCATAACAGGCTATACTCCTACTTACCTTTTGTATGGTAAGCTCCCTTATGATCCCCCCTTAAAAGAATCAGAATTTTACCCCCCTATAGACACTGCCAGAACAAATGCCTATAATAATACATTAAAATTTCATCAGATAAATAAAATTAGATATGATCAACATTATCAACCTTCCACCTTTAAAGTAGGCGATAAAGTTTGGTTACAAACCTTTTACCATCCAGATAACCGAAAATTAATGCCTCCAATGTCTGGGCCATTTACAATCTTAAAACAGATATCCCGAGTCAATTATGAAATTGATAAACCCCAATCTAATTTAGGAAAAACTACCATGGTAATTCATTCATCCAAATTGAGGCCATACTACTCAAAAGAAGGATTTGAGTTAAAACTGACAAAAAGTAAAATACCCACTTTAGAGAAAAAAACAAACCAACAAGTGGCACCTAAGGTAGTGAAAAGTAGAATCCCTCTTCTTACTAAATAATGGTAGGGAAATCTTAATATAAATAAGACAATACCAAAAATAACTACGCCTAAAAATTAAGCCTTGAGAATATAATTTTTGTGCACACATAAGATATAACTTGACACTTTTCTTTTCAATTGTTGTAAATATTTTACATTTTGATTTTATTTGTTGAGAAATTCACTCATATGATTCTATATATTTTTCCCTCACAAATTTTATATGGAACTTTTCATATTCGAACATTCTTTTTTTTTAAATGTAAATAGTAAAACTTCATGTGTAAATATTTTTCATTATGTGGAAGTAAATAACCCATTATTTTATGTTTTTATTCTGATCAAGCCAAATAAATGTGAAACAAGATGTTGGATACCACTCGTCATTATGAGAAATAAATTTTGATTTTCAAAAATATATTTTTTGGCATGTGGCAAAATACCTTTTGAATCTTGAGAGCCTGAGAAGGCCTACTCAATTCATGAGGTAAATCCCCTTATGAATTATAGGAAGGAGACACCTATAAATTCAAATAAGATTGGATAATTTTCAGCTACTGTCAAGAAAAAAGGTACCAATAGGAATATGTAGAAGGAATAAAGAGCATCATTGATATAGTTTCAATTGGTATCCTCCATCTTAATTGATAATCTATGTAAATAATAATGATACTTTTTTTTTACTTTGAAAATTACTCCCTAATTTTTATCCTTGGAGGGAAGAAATGACATAATAAAAATATGATTTTTATTATTCATTAATATAATTATAATTTAAATAATCATAGAATTAACACAGATGTATTCTTTAAAATCCTTAACAAAAGGAGTACAACCCAAGATGTTTTTTGTATATAAAGTGTACTCCGCTTATAACGAAGTCGCATTATCCATGACAATCACTTTGTTATATCCGAAGTTTGTTATATCCGCAGTTGGAAAAAAAACGTTTTGTACCAATAATTTTATTTACTATTCAACTCAAAAGAGCAACACAAAGATCAATAACAACCTCATCAGGTGTTTTTGGAGAAGTAGTTTGTGATTTTCTTTTGACATTTAGAAGTCAGTAACAAGTGCTGAACACTCTTTTCGATGTTGTCCAAGTCTGACAGATGCCTATGAAGAGACTTGGACTCATCCTGACATTGAAGAAACAATCGCAGAGTTTGAATGCTCTCCAAGACCTCTTTTGGATGCGGAATGTGGACAATTGGGTCTACTTCTTCATCAACTTGGTCCGTTTCTTCTTCTTCTTTTGCTTGAAGAATGCTCTCGACAATTTCTACATCGGATAACATGGCATTTGTAACGACGTCATTGTCAGCGTCAGCATAAGAATCGAAATCCATCTCTAACGGTATTTTTAAAACTTCTTTCATGCGATCGAAGAGGCTTTGTTGCTCCAAAATTTGTGTTGCAGGCTGTGGTGTATCCAATGGAGAACTGACATCGGACTTAATAATTCCACTATGATGCCAACAGTTGGAAATTGTCGCTGGAAGCACATCATTCCATGCTACAGATATAATATCCACAGCTTGCTTAAGATTGATTGTTAATGCTGTTCCAGCATCGTATGCCGTCAAATATTTCCTCATTAAACGCGTTCGATAAATCATCTTGAAATTACGAATAATGCCTTGGTCGCATGGTTGCAGCATTGAAGTGGTATTTGGCGGCAAGAATGCTATACGAGTATTTGTGAGGCCCTGCATGTCTGGGGGATGAGCGCCGCAATTGTCAAGCAGGAGGATAATTTGTCGATGTTGTCCAGCCATCTTCTTGTCGATGTGCCGAACCCAGGATTCGAAGAGTAGTCCAGTCATCCAGGCCTTCTGATTTGCTTCGTACTGAACAGGAAGGTGCTTGATTCCTCGGAAGCATCTCGGCTGTTTCGCCTTTCCAATGACCAAAGGTTGCATCTTTTCAGAACCATCCATATTGCAGCATAGAAGGATTGTGATCCGTTCCTTACTAGCCTTTCCGCCGGTGCAAGTTTCTCCCTTAAAGTGAAGTGTCTTGTCAGGAAGGAGACGCCAGAAGAGACCGGTTTCATCGGCGTTGAAGATGTCTTTGCAAGCATAGTTACTAATTATATTAGGCATTACATCGGTCAACCAGTTCGTCATTGTCTCACGATTGACATCAGCTGATTCTCCACAAATGTTGCGCAGCTTGATGCCATGCCTTGCCTTCCAACGCTCGATCCATCCACCACTCCCAGTAAAATCCTTTAATCCAAATTCAAGAGCCAGGGTCTTCGCCTTTTCGGAAAGCAATGGACCATTAACTGGAAGCGCTGCACTTCTTGCCTGCTTGAACCACTGCAGCAGAGCCTCATCAACATCAGCATATGTAGATCCACGTGCTCGTTTCCGACTGCTTTCTCCCGCATGCAGAGCTTGTTGGTGGATCTTCTCAGAGTTCTTTATTATGGTGCTGAGCGACGACTGTGGGATATTATGTTTCTGGGCAACATCTGTCTTTTTCTTCTTCTCCACTTCAATCTCTCTTAGGATTTGCAGCTTGACTGACAGAGATAGTGAGTTTCTTGTTTGTTTTCGTTCTCCTGCCATGGTAAACGTTAATAAAATATAAGCGTTTATTAAACAATTTAATTTTGTTTAAATAATGTAAAAAAAAAATACTTATAATATGTTTGCATATTTTAAAATTGTATATTATTAACTTATTTGTTGTGTATCATTAAATTTGTGTCATTCACACGTTGTAATTTGATATATATTATGCATAATATATTAGTCAATTATAATGGTAAATGAGAAAACTTCGTTATAAACGGATAAAATAGAAATATATACATGCAAATCACTTCGTTATAAGCGAAAATTCTTTATATCCGACTTCGCAATATCCAGAGTTCTTTTAATGGTTTAAGACCTTCTTTTCTTTCGTGCAGACAATTTCATTCGCTATATGCGGAATTTCGCTATAACCGACTTTGTTATAAGCGGAGTACACTGTACTTAGATTATATTTATTAAATTGTATGTATGCAAACTGTTTTGTTCTTAAAATATAATCATTAAAAAAAAATACAATTTTGGATATAAAAGTTATCATTTCACTTCAATCCACGACTGCATGAATGAATTGGTAACGTACCTAAAATACATCTTTTTTATGACATGTATATATTGGCAAATAAATATTTTATGCAATTCAATATATGTCTTTTTTTAATATCTCTCTCTCTATATATATTTAGATAAAAGGTATCTTCTTATCGTTCAACTGAAAGTTGCTGATGACTTACACCATTTGTCGGAATTAATATCAACTATTCTCGTTGATTTTTAATTATCCCAGAATTGGCCAAATACCCATTCTTGATTAATCAAGAAAAGCTAACCACGGACGCGTTTCTGGCTGTTGGCCGTCATCAGCGTGGTGCCAGCGATACCTCAACGACCAGAAAACTGGTCATTTAGGCATCCTGAAAAATCATGAAACGAGTATTTAAAGCCAGGAGTGTGTGAGACCGCGAAACATTGTGAAAAATAAAGTGAAATTGTACTGGTATAAGGTGCATAAATTAAGAAAAAGGCATCTCCTAATCGTTCAACTGATATTTGCTGATAACTTGCGCCATATATACATAAATATATATTTTTTTACAAATCAACCTCTTACTGTCTCCATTGCGAGGGTAAAATATATTATCAGGACTTAGTTAATCAGTTGTGAATACTCTCAGCAAAATCTTTACTCTTCTCAAAGCTTACGTTTAAATAGCGTTTTAGTAAATATAATCATTAAATTTCAACACTCCGGTTTGTCGGAAATATAAACAGAACTATCAATATCTCAATAGATATATATAAAAAGGCGGTATGCTAAACTGGCGAAAACGTAAGAAGTGTTCACCACTTTAGTGCCAAACCCTCCGATACGTTTTCCTTCACAATAAAGACAGTAGAAGAAGTTATTCGTATATATTTCAAAAGAAATTTGAGCTTTTTGGGAAGATTTCGTATATTAAGATGACTCTTTATGTTTTTATAATGCATTCTGCTATAAACCACCCTGAGGAGAGATTAGAAGTATTTATGTATTTTCGAAGTTCTCTATTGGGAGAATCTACAGTAATGGGAAAAAAATTAAATCCCATGCTATTTTAGAAAAATGATAATTAATCCTATTATATAATGTAATTTTAATTTTAAAATATAATTTGCCCGCCATCTATAAGATTAAGAATTTATCCAAATTAGGCTTCTTAATATCTGAGAACTAACAGCAACTAACTTTTTTTATTGACTAAAAGATTTCCCAAAAAAGCGAAATAAGTTGATTGGGGTCGATTATATATCGTGTAAAAAAAGGCCATTAGCGCTAAAACCGATTAATGTTTTTATTTTTATATATAGTTTTTTGCACTCTTATTTTTTATAGAATAAATAAAAGCGTTTGAGTGATATTTATTCCAATGTATAGTTCTCGTTCGAAGTATTCGTTCATTTATATTGAATTAAAACAGGGAAAGTCGTTAAAAAATTTTAGCAAAAAGTATTTCAGAGTTACTCTTGAAAGATTTCACTGTAGACACACTTTATTATCATCATATGCGAGAATATGAAATTTCAAAAAAATGGATTTATAAAACGCATATATAGAACGACATTTAAAAACTTTTACGGCAAATGTTTCTTTTTACAGAACGAAAAATCGTAATTTTAAGGATAAAAAGCGATTATGCCAATCCTTAAGGATGAAGTATAAAATGATGAATTTTTCATACTTTATCCCTAAAGATAGGAATAGTCGTTATTTCTCCTTAAAATTATTTTGAATTACGATTTTTCGTTGTGTAAAAAGAAACATTTGCCGTAACACTTGCTAAACCTCGTTCAATAATCATAGCCACATTATATTGTATTATAAAACGCATATATATATAAACCTCTCATGAAAGACAATTAGTTTGAGAGTGGTTATCTTCAAGAAATAAAAATATGACTGTACATACTACTAGAGAGCTCCTCAGGAGAATCGGTGATTTATCTGTCTTTAAGTGAGTGTTAAAAGTCGAAGTAGTGCTTTGTAGAAAGGCCTTTTTTCACTATCTCTAGTACACGTGGTACCGGCCATGATAATCATGGTGGGTAGTTGGCGGCTGCTTTTACTGTAAGTATACCACATGTCTACACACGTGAAAAGCAGTTCGACTTTGCTCTTACAAATGTTACAGAGTCCCATTTGATTATTTACACTAGCTGGTGGGGTTGGACTTTAGCAAGAATCGGCGGCCATTGGAGTATTTTCTTTTTAATTATAAAAAAGTGCCCAATGCGGGAATCGAGCCCGAGTCGTAGCGATCGAAAAACAACGGTTTAGACTACCTTTCCACCGACTCCCACAATCAATATATGAAGTGGGTTTTTTTAATCTGAGAATGTTGAATACACCAAGGTCTAAAATACCAGGCGATAAAAGTCCTGTAAATTTTAACATTAAGATTAGACTGGCGGAAACTATATATCATAGCAAAAGGATGGTAGATATTGGAATCCATACTTAGAATTGACGATGGCAGGATGGCAGTGGTCTCAATAAGTAAGAAAAACCTCCGTTATCATATGACTATGCTATTAGGCCGAGAATATCAAGAAGTTGGTGCCCAAGAAATACGGTAATAAAATTGATAGCGGAGTCTGCCAAATCAATATGAATGGCTTGTAGGTTATAGCGTGCTACAATATCAGGTGGATACCGAGATAAAATGTTCGGAAACTGGCGGAGGGCCATTCGATTGCACAGAGTTGATGCAAAAGGTCAGATTGAGGAACGAGATTGACTAGCTATAAAATAAGTAAGTCTAGTAATAGGCATTAATCTGATAATTGAGAATTTTATATTTGCCCCTATACACTACCACACACAACGCACAACACACAACACAATACGAATTGGCATGAAGTAGAGGTGGTCAGATTATTGGTGGCTGAAACTGCTTTTTGACCGAAGCGTCAACGGCGTATTTGGCCTGCTCTCTCTCTTTCTACCATCTACAAGTATCATCTTGGTCTTGAGTTGGGTAACGCCAGTCAACACCTAGACCTGCCCACTATGTGGGAAAGAACTATTGCAGTCCACCGGTGGCGGAGTCTTTCTCGCGGTGGGCGCCACCAATGACGACTTGTATATATTTTTATATATGCATACTTATCAATTACTTATATTAATATCTATTTAATCATATATTTATCATTATATAATCTCATTTATTCATATTTATATTTATTATGAATTTAACCTTATATAATCTTATATGAACATTGTAATAAAACAGTTTCAATCTCAATTTCTCTCTCTCAGTTATATCCGTCTGATTTCCCTTCTTATATCCTTATAGAATCTTATATAAACGATTAAGAAATTAATTTCAATCTCTCTCTTTCTCTATAGCATCTTATTTCATAATCGAAAATACTTGTTGAAGGGTTGTTCTGAAATGCTTGAAATATTATTGACAATAGAAAGAAAATATTTATGGAATATTTTATGTTAAATAATTATAGAATTCTCACACACATCTTGAAATAAATATAAACTAAAAATATAAAATTGCATTATAATACAATTCTTTAGGATTACCAAGCTAAAATAAACTTTGAAATTTAAATGAGCAAAGCTGATTCAAATCGAAGAATATTTTCCACCTTAAAGCAAGCTGATCCAGTCTCTGCCGTAATTATATTTCAGAATAGTTCCAGATTCAAATAAGGAAATAAATAATTCTGTAGTCACATTATTACCTATGCTGACACTTTGATCCATCGCGTAGCTCTAATAATAATATATATTTATTTCAAACTAATATAACTTGTGAAATGTTAGAAATATTCTGCTACCCGTTTCTTAGATGTGATTGTATATTTCTAAAGTCTAATAATATTAATAATCAATGTGGGAAAGGTTACGCTATTCCTTGAAATAAAGTGACAGTATATCTAGAAGAAAATATCTATTTAGGTATTTATAGTTATTTTTGCTGGACCGTGACGGCGGGCGACTAACTTCGGCAACACCGGAGCTGACGTCACACACCCCTACTTTCACTTTCTGTTTTTGTATCCTGCATCGGCGTAGCCGCGCTGAATCATATTTTCTTTCCCCATGATTACCATTTCATCAATATATATAATCCTTTCACCTTGTTGTAGTTAATTAAAGAATAATTAACGTTAAACGCTGTGTGTGTAATCAAATTGAAATACAACAAAGATTATGAGACTGAAGAAGCGCAAGACCTAAAATGTCAGACCGAAGAAGCGCAAGGCCTAAAACGTGAGTAACCAAATTCCTTCTGATTACTTGGCCCATCCTTTTTCTACTTATCAAATATTTTGTAAAATGGCAAACACGACGATTACAAAATTAAATGGTGCTAATTACTCCAGCTGGAGTTTCAGATATAACTCGTTCTAATCGAAAACGATTTGTGGAGTTTGATCAATCCAGGAGAGGCTAAGCCTAACCCTAGTGACCTTGTTGCAACAAAACCTTTTTGTCGCGGGAGGGTAAGGCGTTTGCAAAAATTTGCCTCGGGATTAATGATGAACAACAATTGCATGTTCAACATTTGAATACTCCGAAAGAGGTCTGGGAGGAACTGGAAAATTTATACGCACCAAAGGATAGTAGATATCGAGCCGTACAACTAAGAAGGCAGTTATATAGCGAAAGGTTGACTCAGCACAGCAATATGGAAGGGTATATGGGGAAGATAAACCACATTGTAAACGAACTGGCCCTAATTGGCGACAAAATTGATGATGGCGATTTGGCTATGGTTCTTTTGGGTGGATTACCAGAGGATTGGGACACCGTTGTCTCAATCATATGTAACTTGCCTGATTCAGACTTCACGACCGCCACAGTTAAAATACGGCTGTTTGCAGAAGCAGAAAGGCGTTCGTCAAATCTACCAAAAGATGTGGGTGCCATGGTCGTTATTGCCTCTTCGAAGCCCATTGAAACAGAAAAACAATTTAAAGCAAAGGTTGTTTGTTTCAAATGTGGAGGTAAAGGCCATTATGCAAGGGAATGCAGGAAGAAAGGAAAGAATGAACAAAGACCAAAGAGGTTTGACCAAAACAAAGGCGTAAATATGTCGGCAATGTGCAACACTTTGTTTGGAGCTACCGCCGAGACCTGGATCATAGATTCTGAAGCGACTTATCATATGACTCCAAAGAGAGATTACTTCACATGTCTGAAAGAGTGCACAAGCAATATGAGTTCCATCACTGTTGCGAATGGCTCTTCTATAAAAGCATGTGGCATCGGTACTGTCAGTGCCAATATTGTTGGACACAAGGGAGATGCCAGCAATTTGGTTGCCCAGAACACCTTGTACGTTCCAGATATGCGTCACAGTGTTTATGGACATCAAAGGTAAACTCTAGATAGAGGGAAAGAAGCTGGGTACACTTTACTACGTCCAGACTACTCCATCCTCTCCGATATATCAGAATGATCGAGTTTCTCTTGCATCTGAATGCAAGGCAGAGCTTACACTGGAACTTTGGCACAAAAGGCTGATGCATGTAAATGCATATACGATAGCAAAGATGGCCAAGAACCAAAGCGTAAGAGGACTTGATTGCAGCCCGGCAAAGCCAGAAAAGTGCGAAGACTGCTTTATCGGCAAGTCTTACCGTCTGCCATTCCTTCAGCACTCACACAAGGAGGAAAAAGAAATCATGCCGTTGGACTTGGTGCATGCCGACTTGATGGGTCCACTTAACGTATTGAGCTGGGGAGGAGCCAAGTACGTCTTAACCATCATTGATGAAACTACGAGATATGCAAGTGTATTTTTCCTGAAAAACAAAGGCGGAACCCTGGGAAAAGTCAAAGAGTCGATTCAAGAATCTGAGAAACAAACCAGCCGGAAACTAAAACGAATACGTACGGATAATGGCTTGGAATTTTGTTCCAAGGAATGGGACACTCTCTGCACGAGCATTGGAATAGTTCATGAACACTCTATGACGTATACACCCCAACAGAATGGTGTGGCAGAAAGAATGAATAGGACACTCCTAGATCTTGTCAGGAGCACTATATCTGGAAGCGGTCTGCCAAAGGCTTCCTGGGCGGAGCTGACTTACACCGCAGCCTATGTCAGAAACAGAGTTCTCAACAATCACAATGGTGAAAGCACGCCATATGAACTGTGTACAGGGAACAAGCCTAGTCTTAAACACATAAGAGCTATTGGCTGTCAAGTATTTGTCCATATTCCAAGACAAGTCCGTAAATCCAAACTCGAAAGGGGAGCTGTCAAAGGTAACCTTGTTGGATATGCACTCAGAGGACGTGGCTACAGAGTGTGGATTCCTGAGATGAAGAAAGTGGTGGAATCTCGGGACTGTGTCTTCAAAGAGAGTGATGTATCGAGGAACGACAGCAACCGGGAGGTGCTTCCATCAGTTGAACACTACAGCTATGGGACTCGACAGGAGATCGAAGAGTATCCAGTGTCTTTATTAGATCAAGAAGACGTTATACATACAGAAGAGGACAGCCATAATGAAGATACGGTGAAGCCTTCTCCTACTCGATCTCATCCAATGATCCTAAGGAACCAGAGAAATGCTCAGAACTCAATTGAACTCCTCAGTACTGAGGTAAATAAGGGAGATCCAACTTCGTAAAAAGAAGCTATCCAAGGCCCTGAAGCTGAGCATTGGCTGAAGCAATCGAAGAAGAATTGGAATCCTTGAGAAAGCACAAAATTTGGGAACTAACAGAACTACCAAAAGACTCTGCCCCAATTGATTGTAAGTGGGTACTACACAAGAAGACCAACGCCGAGGGTCAAGTAGTTAAATACAAGGCCCGACATGTGGCAAAGGGCTTCACTCAACAAAAGGGAATCGATTATGATGAGATTTACTCACCTGTTTCTAGTTTTGAAACGACAAGACTGCTCACATCAATAGGTGTTGAAAATAACTGGTTCATAGACCAATATAACGTGAAAAGTGCTTATCTCTACGGCAAGCTTGACCGAGTGATCTACATGGAACAACCAGAAGGCTTTGTTAAACCTGGTGAGGAACATCTTTACTGCCAACTCAAAAGGTCTCTGTACGGACTGAAGCAAAGCGGCAGATGTTGGAACAAGTGCCTTGATGAGTGGTTGAAGAAAAAGGGATTTATGAGGAATCCAGTTGACCCTTGTGTCTACAAACTCAAGCTGAAAGAAGGAATGACAATCTTATCATTATAGGTGGATGATATTCTTACTCTGACGGAGAATAAAGATGTGAGAGAAAAGTGGATTGAACTGCTGAGAGGTCACTTCGAAACAAAGTACATCGGACCAGTATTCTACCTGCTTGGGGTCAACTTCACTCGATCAAAGGGTGGATGCGTAACTCTAACACAAAGAGCCTATATAAAAGGTCTACTGGAACGGTTTTATCTTCAGGAAGGAAGAGAAGTCTCAACGCCGATGGAAACCAGACCAGAACTTCTTGAGGAAGAAGATGAGGAAAACTGCCAAGACCTTCCCTACCGTAAACTAATTGGTGGACTGCTCTACATTTCACAGCGGACAAGGCCAGATATTGCCTATGCAGTAAGTCAATTAGCTCGCTATTGTTCAAAGTACACTAGAAAACACTGGGTTGCTGCGAAACGAATGATAAGATACTTAAAATCTTTAGAGCATCTAGGCATCACCTATAGATGGACTGGGGAACAACTGTGTGTCTATTCGGATGCAGATTAGGGAACCAACCTGGAAGACAGAAAGAGTACATCGGGTTACGTAGTGATGTTCGCAGGCGCTCCAATCCTATGGCGAAGTTCAAAGCAAACTGTCACTGCCCTCATCCCAATGGAGGCGGAATACATTTTCCTATCATCGTCAGTCAGGGAAGTGACGGATCAGGGAGTTCCTGAACCATTTGGATATACCACATAATATGGTTGAACCAACTCCGGTGTGGTGCGATAACCAAGCGGCTATAGCACACGCCAAGAGCTACATCGGCCGATCCAAGACCAGGCACATTGCTATTAGATATCACTTCGTCAGAGAAAAGGTGGATGACGGTGTGATTCAACTGGACTTTGTTACAATTGGAAGAAACCTAGCGGACATTTTGACCAAGCCACTGGGGAGAAACCTACACGAACTTCATCGTTCAAGACTTTTAAGCGGCGAAGTTATCCATGAATAAAGGATCACTTCGAGGGAGGAGACTGCTGGACCGTGACGGCAGGCGGCTAACTTCGACAACACCGGAGCTGACGTCACACACCCGTACTTTCACTTTCTGTTTTTGTATCCTGCATCGGCGTAGCCGCGCTGACTCATATTTTCTTTCCCCATGATTACCATTTCATCAATATATATAATCCTTCCACCTTGTTGTAGTTAATTAAAGAATAATTAACGTTAAGGGCTGTGTGTGTGTAATCAAATTAAAATACAACAATTTTTTCAGTTTAGAAATTTGAGTTCCTCTAATTAAAAAAAAAGGGACTATCAATAATTGACAAGTCAACAGTGAGATGCAGAAAAATGAAAGATATTGTAACTGAATTAATTCCTTATAATACAATTATATCGGACACTATACATCAATAAAAGGAACTATAAACCAAAATTCACAAATTCCAATGCATGCTATATTCGCAAAAAATGAATAGAAGAGACAAAATAAAAAAAATTCAATGTAGATTATTTATTTTCTTCCAACATCAAGCTATATGCAAAAATTATTCTAATATTTAAATGTATATATAAATCAGTTAGCATCTAAGCGGCGTTTATACGTTTTTATGTATTGCCGTAGAAGGGCAGAGATGCCTGATATCTCGAGATTACGTTTAATAAAGATAAAAGAAACTCATCTCTCGAAACATGTAGCATTTGTTTGAAAATTAATGTAAAATTTAAAAGATTATGCTTATCTAGATTATATTAGTGTTGTTGTAGAACGAAGTTTGACAATTACACCGCAAATGTTTCTTTTGAACGAAAAATCGAAATTTATTATATGGAGAAATAGCGATTATTTCCAACCTTAGGGATGAAGTATGATAGGATGAATTGTGAAGAGTAATGATAAACGGAAAAATAAAGTGTCCAGGGATTGGAAATTGTTGTTGTCGTGTCCAATGAAGAGCCTCAGATGTCTCCATGCATCTCTATAACAGCAAGTTGGAGAATGGATGCCGTTGCCACGTTAGTCATCTTGGACCAGAATTTTGTCAAATATTCCAAGGGGCCAGGAGGTAGAGCAGGGAGATGTGGTAGTACCTATCCCCCCTTTTCATATTAGTAATAATATTGTAACAAAGTATTTATTATTTTATTAGCAGAGTATTATTTTTACGTTTATATTTTGCTATACACACACTCTGTACACTTCCCTCTTTTGCTTTTCTTTTGGTTATCATTCATAGTTTGTTCTTGCCTGAAATAAATTTCTGTTTCATCCTGAAGTTGGTCTTCCCTAATTTTCCACGTGGCAATATCATAATAATATAATAAAATTATTTTAAATTCATTCTCCCGAATATATATTTACATTATTTATATAATAAATGCATTCAAATATGATACTCCCCAAAAAGAAATTGAAAACAGCAGCACTCAAAATAATCACTAAGCCCAACAAAACCAATTATGAATCATCTAAAAGCTAACGTCCGATTTCTTTATTATCAGAATTTTCAAAGAATATTGAAAATTTCAGAATTAAATAAATTATCTGCATTTTATAATCCAAATATTTGATGGCGCATAAACAAAATGTCCGCAATAGTTAAAATAAATATCTCGATGGCTTTTGAAATGTATGGTGGACAGCGTTCATCAGAATAACAGATTTAGACCATAAAAATTGACCAAAAATCTACCATAATATATAATTCCCCAGGAAAATATTATACAATTCCGACATATAACTTTAAATCCAATTACAAAGGGATGTCTTCAAGGTTGTTCGTTATCTCCATTTTAAAGGACAAATTTATTGAATGACTCTCTGATAAAAATTAAAAGTGTTCTTAATTGTGAGTTGAGATATATTTTGGCGATTTTGTATCATTAGTAGACTTTATTGTAATTTACGGTAATTGAAATAGCATTAAATATTTCCTCATATTATGGTATAATAAAAAATGTTGGAAATTGTTCTAAAAGAAGCAAATATTTTATGCATAATAAAGAAATATATCCTAGTCAAATTAAAGAGAGAAATAATATCACCCCTTAAGTACACATAAATCAATATTTTATAAATAACACAATTGCAAATCATAGAAGAAAACACAAATTGAATTTTGCTTCTCATATGAGAGAATCAAAGGAAATATTAAGTAGAACTCAAAAATTGAAATTTTTTATTTTCAATTAGTAGTAAATCTTAAGTTTTGATTTCTCATAAATAATTAAATTTTCTAAATATCTGTTGAGACCTCATTTATAAGATATGAATCAGAAATAGGGTGTACATTTTAAAATAAAAATGTATGCAGGAATTATATTCAATACATAATTACTACTATGGAGACAAGACGACATGGTTCAATGGAGTAAAGTTAAGCCAAAACTAATTCAATTGCATATTATTATAGCCAATATAAAATTACATAACCTATGAACACTTTAGAAAAATTTGAATACTTGTTTCAAAGGTTATATATATGTCGGAATTGTATGATATTTTCCTGGAATTATATATTATTATAGATTTTTGGTCAATTTTTATGGTCTAAATATGTTATTCAGATGAACGCTGTCCACCATGCATTTCAAAAGCCATCGAGATATTTATTTTAACTATTGCGGACATTTTGTTTATGCTCCTAACATATTTTGATTATAAAATTCAGATAATTTATTTAATTTTGAAGAATTTTTCAAGATTATTTGAAAAATTTATTACAATAAATCGGACCTTAGCTTTTAAATGATTTATAATTGGTTTTGTCGAGCTTAGCGATTATTTTGAGTGCTGCTATTTTTTTTTTTTTTTTGTGGAATATCATATTTTACTGCATTTATTTTATAATAAAGGTTATATATATATCTGAATAGCCTCCTTGTGGACCGTCAATTAAAGTAATATTGATATGTTAATATTATTGATGTTCTTCAATTTGTAGAATCACAAGGCAGAATAATGTGCGATAAACAGACACACAAGCAAATTTCTGAATTTACATGAGGCAAAATCATTAGCCTTAGATATAAGGTGGTACTTCAACTAAATAAGTTAGTATGGGAGTAGCCTGCAAAAATATTACTGTTGTAAGGATTTGGTCTGTTGTCAAAGGAAGAGAAAAGTTCAAGAAAACTGGCTTAGGCCGCCCTAGAGTAACAACTGAGAGAGGAGATAAAAGGATTCAAAGGATGGTTGTAGCAGACAAGACAACAACTGTACCAATTATTAAGCATATTTTTAAGTGCAGGATAATTTGGACCATCTATTAACACCATTAATAACTGTCTTATCGAAGCATAACACCGTAGTAGCCGGCTTTTATTTAGAATTTCACTATTTTCTAGACACAGAAACGGCCATTTCAACTGGTGTGAAGAGAGACATCTTTGTGCTCAAAAGAATGGCATTCTAACATTTTTTAAATGAAGAATTCAGAAGAATGTAATGTTTTATGGATTGTATATAGCCGATTGATTTTTTTTGTTGATATTTTTGAAAATTGTCTTCTCTATTTCTCTTTATTGTACAAATCAATGGATACGAAATGTAAAAATATTCGAATAGATAAATAATTGTTTTTAAAAATTGTTGAAATAATATATGTATTTTATAATTTTATATCCTAATTTCAAGCATATTTTTAGGCAACTGTTTACATAGGATATTTACAAATAAATATATGAATATATATATGTCGTAACCCCGAGTAAGTCGACGGGTTAATAAACTGGTAGTCGTAGTCGTGGGGCAGTACTTTTAAGTTTCTTCCCGCGCGTAACAGCAAAAAGCAGGGGCAGGTTAAGATATTAGCGCTGGGCGGGTCGGGGACAGCCCACGGGACAAAGTTGGAGGTCATGGAGGTGCCCAACACTGAGGCAAAGAGAGAGAACAAGAGCGGCCTGCGTAGATGGACACACGCTATCACTCTCTAAGCTAACCCCTGGCGGCGATTTCTTTTTATTGCCTATAAAACCCAGGGGAGGGGGGGGACAACCTGGACTCATGTGGATGCTGTTTTATTATCTAATTGGTTGGCGGCCATGTCCTCTGAAACCTTTTCTCGTATCTGTTTCCAAACACCAAACCTTTGCTGTTATTTTTATGACGTCATCATTTTGAGTTTGAATACAAATTCACCGAGTTAATGAGGAGAAAACATATTGAATATTTATGGTATCTTACATTGGAGATTAAATCTAACCTATCCTAGGTATGACCTAACATGCAGTATATAAATAAGGATGAGAAAGTTTATTTTAATAAAGATATGGTCTTTTTATGTGGGTATAAGTTACCTAGAAATTATTCGGAAAAGAAAGAATCAATAATATTAAGTAATATTACTGTACAAAGTTCATCTTGATATTGTACATAGAGGTATATGCCCGTTGAAGAGCAGAAATTTGCTCGAAATCTTTCGAAAATCAAAATTAAAAGAAACTCTTCACCTTAATATTATTTATTGTTTCTTTTTCGAAAGATAGGGTCTATAATACGAAATATGGAGAGTTGAAGCAAATATGAGCAGTGTATATATTGTTAGGAGGGCATGATCTTTATTGAACTATTTAACTAATTAAATGAAATGTGAACTATATTATAACAAATATTAATTTATTACAATTCAAAATATACTACATATATATTTTCAATTAATATGTTTTATTAAATATAGTTTATTAGAACGTTTAGTTATATACAATTTATATTATTATTAATATTATTAACTATTAATATTGCCACGTGGAAAATTAGGGAAGACAAAAACTTCAGGAGGAAACAACAATTTATTTCAGGGAAGGACAAACTATCAATTGTAAACAAAAGATAAGCCACGAGGGAAATTTAGAGTCGCAAGATATAAACATAAAAATGACAACTCTGTTAATAAAAAATAATAAAATTAATAAATACTATGTTACAATATATATTATATACAATATATTATTTTAATTTTAATAACTCTGTGTGTATATTTTGTATACTATATGGCAGAGAATATCTAGACATATCTGTTTATATATTTATATATTAACAGAAAGCAATAACGCGCCATCTATACATATAAAATGAGAGTATTTGAGTACAAATGTTACTTTTATACGTATACAATACAAACTTCTACTAACTTTACTGCGATAAAAAATTATATTAGGAGGGCTTGGCTCATCAGTGGTTAACCCTCTCAGCGGTTTCGCCAATTCAATTCACCAGACCGCTTCTTAGAGCTCTAATACTGTATTGGACGATTCTGCTTATATACGCAGCACTGAAGGGTGGAATCTTTGAAATATCTTCACGAAAACTATGAAAATAAGCTTAAAAGACAGTATAATTACATATAAATATTTGTATCGAGCAATGTACTTCGGGAAACGATTTTATATGTAATTCTACTGTCCTATGAGCTTATGTCCATAGTTTTCTTGAAATTTATTTCTGAGATTCAACCCTTTAGTTCTGCGTATATAAGCTGAATCGTTCAATACAGTATTAGAGCTCTAAGAAGCGGTCTGGCGGTTTATATTGGCGAAACCGTTGGGATGGTTCACTACTGATGAGCCAAGCCCTCCCAATTTATTTTTTAATCGCATTAAGGACAGCAGAGT
>CP092867.1:119462024-119517011 GCA_030710605.1 Cordylochernes scorpioides
GTGGCAGGCGAGCATTCTACCACTGAACCACCGATGCTTATAAGAAATGGCCATATTTGGGTATTTATTCCATTCACAGAAGCAAACGATGACAGAATTGATTGTTGATGACTCTGATACTTGTATATTTTAATATATATTGTAACACAATATAATGCGGCTTATGATTTTAGAACGACGTTTCACAATTTTACCTCAAATGTTACTTTCTTACGAAATATCGTAATTTATTTTAAGGAGAAATAACGACTATTTCTAACCTTAGGGATGAAATATGAAAGGATGAATTGTGTAAAGTAATTATGAACGGAAAAAAATCGGATTTTTTACACTTGCATACCTCATCCCTAAGGATAGATAATAGTCATTATTTCTCATTAAAATAAATTACGATTTTTCGTTCTAAAGAAACATTTGTGGTGAAATTGACAAACGTCTATCTACAATATATATATATTGTTTACCACATAATTCTTTTGTGATAGAGATGCATGGAGACATCTGAGGCTCTTCAATGGACACGACAACAACAACAACCACATTTAAAATTTTACACAAATAAATTTACTGGCAATGCGTTTTTTTTTTTAAATATCATCAAATATTATTTCTACAAACCATACTGTAATGATATGAGTTATTGAATGAAAGGGATTGGCTCATCAGTAGTGAACCCTCTCAGCGGTTTCGCCAAATTAATCTCTAGACCGCTCTACTATTGTATTGGATTGGTTTGGAATATACTCTGTATTTTCTATGGAAGGCAGTTTAGGGGTGTTTAGAGAACTATGGACATAGGCTTATAGGTCTGTAGAGATACATACATTTTATTTCAAGTTATTGCATCGAGCAAAGCTCTTCCGTAAAATATGTTTTATTATTAGAGATAATATTTCATGATATTTAATAAGAAACGCATTGCCAGTAAATTTATTTGTGTAAAATTTAACGATAGATGGCAATTCAATTTAATTACTAACAACCACATTATTTACTGGAAATTTCAATTAATTAAGTAAACATCCCCCACAATCCACCGGGAGGTCTGTTGTTTACAACCAAGAGATAACTTTCTTAGAATTAGTTGGCCGTAAAACTTCTCCTAATCTAATCGGCTTAATGTTGTGTTCTATAAATATATTTCTTGTTTTGATAAAATACCTCTTAATTACAAACTCTATCTCTTCAACTATTCTTTGTAATTTAGGATTGGAATCTAAGGGGAATATCATTGTAGTTATATATATATTCCTAATATTTCATACAATTAATTATCATATTGTGGTTTTATTAATCTTGTCCTACCGACCCCCAGTGGGATCATCCACAAATAATTCATGATGTCGTATGAAGCTAATTTATAATAAGGGGTTGAATGATTATATGAGGTGAATTTATTTTAATATCAATGAAATTTAAAACCTTTTTTTTACATTGTTCATATAAAGTTAAATATACAATATTGAATAAATAGTTTTAATAATGATTGATATATGAATAATAGATATAAATATATATAATAATTGATAAAAATATACATATATAACATATACAAGGTCTTTATTGGTAGCGCCCACCGCGGGACCGCCAAAGATGGACTGCGAGAGTTCTTTCCCACAGAGTGGGCATGTCAATGTTATGGATGGCGTTGGCCAACTCAAGAACAAGATGGTACTTGTAGAAGGTAGCCTTCGGCACATTTCTCAGCTTCATAGCCTCGGGATGGAGGCTGAAGAGAGTAAGTGGTCGTTCAAGGAAATGGTCCTTCATCAAATGGGTCGCGCTTTAGTGGCTGAGTAAGTTTCGATATATCACGCGAATTAGATATGATACATCCTATATATAGGAAAACTAATAAATAAATATATAAAAATATCACAGGTGTTGATATCAAGATCAAAATTGGCATTTCCAGAAGCTCATGTTTGAGCTATTATTATCATTATTTAAACAATCTGTTTATTTTTGTATATATTTGACCAACAATATCTGGTCACGTGTATAAATTGACTGTATGAATAAATTGTGATGGAAAATAAAATGTGTGTAAGATCTGTAGCCTGAAGGACGGTTGTTTTGGATCCTGGGAGGCTCCGCTATATTCTTGGGGAAAACTAGCGCGCAAACTCTACCTAGAATTTATAAAGAGGATTACTAGAACTAGCGAAATCGCGAAAAATAGATGGCAGAGCGCCTTCTAGTGGAACAAAATCAATTAAAAGTCGATTTAGATTGTTACAAAGATATTTGATCAACCCAATTTCTATTATATAGAGTTACAGACTGCACCACACTGACATGGAACAACATCCAGAGACGCCTATCTGGTTGTCTTGTCTTGATTTATCAATATATTGGGTTAGCCAAATATCTTTGGAACAAACTAGATCAACCTTTAGTTTAATTTTGTTCCACAAGATGGCATTCTGATATGTAAAATGTTCGTGTTTGCGGTCAGGAAATTCCATTTTTGATTTTAATATTTATATAACAAATAATAAACCTTTAAACATATAATAGAATTTTATATTGAAATTTTCAATTTATCTTTAAGGCAAATAGAGGCACAGTTTATGTAAGACGAATAATGTTGGCATTTCTGTTTAACCGGGTTATTTGATTTCGCATTTTAATAAAATATGTATTATTTCGAATGTATTTTAATACGAATATTTCCTATAAAAACAGCTAAATATAGATATATAACAAGTATAATTATATCATTCTACTTTTGTTTTATGAATAACTATTTTATAATGCAATATATATTCGTAGATATTGATGGTTGGCTTCGCATCGTGTTTGGGATGTAATACACACAGTGGGCCACAACGTTCGATCGCGAATAAAATTATATTACTATTCGTAGAATATATTTCCAAAGGTATTTAGAGAAGTATTATTTTTTCAATTATAATAAATGAATATGACTAGAAAGAATAAACACTATGAAATGAAATATAGCTTTTAGAAACTATTGTAATTTTAAAAATATATTTATTAACAATGTGAATATTTTAAAGATGTGTTTTATCCTCTAACCACAGAAATACTTTTGAGATATTTAGAGCCTTTAATTATATCTGCTATATTTATATTTTCGCGACAATATCTTATATTTAAGTGTTCCACTAGATGGCGCTCTGCCATCTAAAATAGGCTCATGTTAATGGTCAAGATATGCCTAATTTGTTATATTTATATTAAGGAATAGTATTACAAATTTTGAAAAAAAAAATCGATAAAATTATTATAAACCATAACTATATTTGTCCATACCAATAAAAATATATATATTTTTACCTAAACTTAAATCATTAAAACACGGTTTATAATGTTAAAATTAATAGCGACAAAATTTTTTTAATGAAAATGGCGACATAGCGTTTCTAGAAATATCAGCAATAAAGAATAAAATAGATTAAAATGACTCATTGAAAATATCCCTGATTATTTATTATAAAATGTTGAATATTTTACTTTTATGGCATTAATAAACTGTAAGTTTCAATGTTTGAAATTTATTTATATTTCCACAAATATATTTTTGATATAGAGATTTTTTTTCTTGTATAATCGATATTAAATATATATATAAATTAAATGATTAATCTTTATAAATAATAGTAAATATATATAAATATTTTATGAATATCAACTTTAAAGCGAAATTTAATTTTTCGATTTGTAATATCATATATAATAAATTATATAACAAACTTTATATATTTCAATAGAATATAATATATAGAAGCATTAAAGGCATTATATGAATCATATTGACAATAGAAGCAATCCAATCAAACAGCTTAAAATAATAGACTAGAAACGATATATTGATGACATCATTTGCATCAATGAAAATAGCAGCCTCGACAATATTCTAACCTTCTTCAACAGTTTAAAGCCATTTTTAACCTTTACATATGAAATAGAAAATAACAGTTCTTTGGCATTCTTAGATATGAAGATTACTAGAATCAAGAGTAAAATAGAAACCAGGATACAAAAGAAAACCAACACCAACAGGCAAATATCTCAATTTCAATTCATTTAGCCCCACTAATCATATATTACTAGTAATTAAAATGCTATCTAAAAAATCACCCCGCTTATTCTTAATTAAGATTAAAAATAATGAATATCCTTGAGATTTCATAAATAAACATATACATTTTTAGACACACCATCATAACTACAGACAAATAGAATTGAACATATACTGCGCACTGCTATATAATTATGACATTGAAAGAATAACAAGAATATTTTAAAAATACAATTAAAATCTGAAAATAACACAGCATATTTAAAAGATATACTACACCATCTTTGCATTAAACATAATATCAATCATGGATTCATGACAAACATAGTATATTGCATCCCATGTAAATCATGCCCTGCAACTTACATAGAAGAAACCGGCAAAACTCTGGGAGAAAGAGAAAACCAACGCTCAAACAGGACTAAATTACAAAAATCAGAAATGATATACAACAACATTTAAGATAAACATTTAGGATTATTTTTAGAAAGCTGGACACATCAACACATCTTTTATATATAATCTACTTTACATTCTTATTATACTTCTCAGAGCTCATTTATTATCACTTATATATTTTAAATGTACATATATAGTCTAAACTTATATAAAACTAGCCGAATGGCCCGGGCAACGCCCGGGTTTTACCCGACTGGACCCGGCTTCGCCTGGGTAGTGTTCGAGCGAGGTTTACTCATGAATGAATAGAGGCCCCAACTGTTTGTAAACTCAATGTAATGAATTTTCTTTCAGCAAAATGGAGATAAATTGCAAACAGCAATATCGAAAATGCTTGTAAAAAAATCTGAAATATAGGATCCATTTCACAAACACATCTAATGAATAGAGTGCTGTTTGGAGGAGTGGTCTAAACTGTTAATTTTAAAAAACCATGACCCGGGATCATCGAATGCAGATTCAGACACTTTGTTCTGAAAAAAAAAAAATTGCCTCAATGGCTCCTGATTCTTGAAAAAGTCCAACCCCTCCAGTGAGTGCAAGTAACCAAACTGGGCTTTTATTCTTAAAAATTAAAAAAAAATCTAATGATTAGTGTGAATAAAGGAAAATGGTCGGCACAACCTGAAAATTTCACTTTGTCCACTTCACTCTCGGCTGTCCAATAAGAAACAGCCATAGCAAACATTTTAAAGGGCACCTAATCCGGCATTTACATATCTAAATAGTTCAGCAACTTTTATAAATGTAATATATTTCTGCAATATTGAAATACCTGGACTTGGAAGAATTTTGTATTAGTTATTGTTGCAGTTTTAGAAAAGTGTGGGAAATTGGATATTTTAACAAAAGAATATAATTTTTAAAATGGTATATAAAATAAAAAGGAAATTTGCATAATTTTCTAATAGTCAAGGGCAATTTTAAAAATACCGAAAAAGCAAGACCAAATAAAAATAAATGAATTATGTGTGATGTTTCAGTAACAGCATTGTTACCTTATTATGACAAAATTACTGAATGTATTCAGTACTTTTGTCTGAAGATGGTAACAATGCTGTTACTGAAACCACACACATAATTCATTTATTTGGATTAGGTCTTGCTTCCTTGTGATTCTTATCTATATTTCAAAATATACCTCAATTATATTTTTGCCTAAAAAGAAATATATATAATGCCAAGACCTTAAATAAAAGTAAAATGTCAAATGAGTTATTAATTAACCCTATATGGATCCGCGTTATGGGTCAATAACATGTGAAAATAAGGCCAACAATTGAAATATCATTTTAAAAAAATCAAATTTTGAACGCTAGCTTCACACAGGGCACATATTTTGCTACCAGCTACATGCGTTCTATTTTACTATGGTGTGATTTCCACATGATGGATCTACATTATAATCTCTCCAGAGCTTAAGGTAGCAAACAGTACTTTCACAATACATAAATATCAATGCCAAAAGCCAGAGTTATGATAGCATGTTGCAGTGTAATGTTGACCTGCAGGATGGGAAAAAAAGCAATATTATTTCCAAAGACTTTAATTTGAAAAGTATTATGAAACGTTAAATATATTAACTTTACTTTTAAAAGCATGAAAAAAAGCTATCTTGATTTGAATAAATTTAGACTAGAAACAAACATCATGTAAAATTATGCACCAATCGATTGCTGATTGTATATTTATTTATTTCAATATGAGTATATTTGCATCTATATATCTAAATACATTTATTCAAAAATATGGTATTACCCTATAGATATATATGAGCAGTTATTTATTGTGAAGCAGATAAATATAAACCCTAACTAAACAAATGACAGCAAAAATAAATTGAGCCTACCCTTAAAAAAGCAGTTACTGAAAATGCAAAGCTGCTGCTTACAATATAAATGCTATTAGAGCATGAACATAATACATGGAACAAACATATAGTAAAATATACGTAGCAAGTTATATAGAAAAACATACTTTTTTCAATAAATATACTTTTTACAACTTCAATAAAATTTATACTTACTCTAAATATAAGAAAAAAAATAGAATACTGTCTCAATTTGTCTTAAAATAGGAATATTCCTTATGAGAATCAAATAGTAAACCTTATCTTTTAAAATGTAGATCGTTATATTTACACTAACTAAAATTAAACGAAGCAAAAAAGATATGAATAAGCTGCGAAATAAATAATATTTCCAATTAATTTAATTTGAAAAAATATTACTAAATAAATAAATAAAATCTTAACTTCTAAAAAGGAAAAAAAAAGGTTATTCGAAATACAATTTTTGCACTTTTAGCCTAAATGCTTAACCAAAACCTCAGCTAACTACGCGCCATATTTCACAATACAGTTTTAATTAACCCAGGTTCCGGGGACGTATAAATTTGATAACGATCGATTAATATTATCTCCAAAGAGTTTAAAAATATATAAATAATCTTACCTTCTAAAGACATTCATCGTGTAAAATTACAAAACAACAAAATTACAAATTAAAAACAAACAACGTGTAAAATTACACAGGTCTACAAAACTCAAAGTAGTTGTACCTTATAGCATATATATATCGGAATTCAGAAAAAAAACTCTGAGAGATATTTGATGCACAGTGATAAATATCCCTGTGCATCAAATATCTCTCAGAGTTTTTTTTCTGAATCCCGATATATATATGCTATAAGGTACAACTACTTTGAGTTTTGTAGACCTGTGTTATTAACCAATCAAATTCATTTATCGTCGCGACCAGTGCGCCGCCAAGCGGCAAAAGGCGGGAACTAATCCATTTCAGTTAAATAATTTTTTGAAAAAGTACATTAACCTTTTTAGTTTTTTGAATAGCCTATATGTTAAACGAAATCTTCAGCTACCTACATGCGAATTTCCATAATTATTGAGTCAGTAGATTTTGCGTGATGCGATAACAAACATCGATTTCGCATTTCATTTTTATAGATATAAGGATTGTGTGTTTATATTGTGTTTTGTGAATATTTTATATATCGTCGCATGAGGGCATCGCGTTGTTAATCAAAACATTTTCAAATTAAGTAAAGATCCTTACTAAGACAGGCCCAGTCTAGCATATTCATAAGATTTTTTATAATCAATAAAATACATTTTTTCTTTCTTATAATTTGACGATGAGAAAGAACTTTCAAACAGTATTTTAAACGTAAAACGTGAGTGTGGTGTATGAGTATCTATTCTATTTCACTGCTGAAATCATTGCTATTAGTCACACAACACACACAAATGTCAGAGATCCCTAAAAAGGAAGTTAATAAACTAACTCTAAATTGATTTATTGAACAACCCTGAAATTTTGAAGTTATAAATGAAATGAAAATAGAAGTAAAGTGCTGAAACAAAAATGGGGAAAGGAGTTTCCGAATATAAGTCGTGTAATAAAGTATTCCGCACATCTCATCCCTAATTAGCAGGATAAGGTCACGTGACAGTATTCTGCCAAACATAGTACGAATAAAACGAGATCATATAAAACATTAAGGCGTATATTTAAGCAGGTTATTAATGAGTATTATAAATTTGAGATTCGTCTCTCACTTTCAATATAATAAATTAACTAAAACTCTATTTATTGGTAATCCTTTATATCTATAAGAATGAAATCCAAATTCGATGTTTGTTATCGCTACAGAATCAATCATTATGAAATTTCGCATGTAGGTAGCTGAAGATTTCGTTTAACATATAGGCTATTAAAAAACCTAAAAAGGTCAATGTGCTCTTTTTTATTGTAAAACCAAAAAGCGTTAGTTCCAACTTTTACCACTTGGCGCAGCACTGATCGCGATGATAAATGAATTTGATTGGTTAATAATTTTACACGTAGTTTGTTTACACGATGAATGTTAGTTTGTTTAAACGATGAATGTTTTTAAAAGGTAAGATTATCCAATCGCCATGAAACTTAAGTTATTTACTATACTACTGGCAAGGTTTCTGGTTTTAATTTGATTTGAAATAAATATTCGTTGCAATTTTAATTGAAAATTTTCTACTTTCACTCGCATATCTGGTGAAATTACATTTATAAATTGTAAAAATGCTAAAATGTGTTCTAAGTATAATAAATTTAATATTTAATTTGAGGATTTAATAATATAATATTCCAATGACAACGCGCGCGCGTTGTAAAAAACTTTAAATATATATTAAATTCGAAATGCCATATATATTAAAAGAAAATATCTTATTTAAAATTTAATAAATGTTTTCAAAAATTTATGTGTTTCAAAAATATATTTAAACGCATATAACAATATTTATATACGTTTATAAATCTATATATAGGTGAATTGGATGTTTTCTAGAATCTTTTTAACAAATGTTCGTTAGGCAAACTTTTACTCGGGTAAAAACCGGGCGAAGCCGGGTACATGCGCTAAATACAATTATTTACAAATGTTCGTTTGTGGCAAGATACTATTCCTTCAACTTCAAATTACCGAGTGGACCAATTAATATTGATTTTATTCAACTTATCGAGTATTTTTAAAGGGACCGGGAAAAATTTCAAATTATCGAGAGTATAGACAAGTATAGATTCAGTAGGGATTGGATGTTTGCTAGAATCGTTTTAAAAAATGTTCGTTAGGCAAACTTTTACACGGGTAAAAACCGGGCGAAGCCGGTACTATTCGCTATAATCTATAAAATATAAATTTACGTTTTCATTAGTTCTTGTGTCATAAAAACATATAATATATATATCAGTTACAAAATACTTATTTCTACTGGGCCAATATCATGATATGTGAAGAAATAGGAAATATATTTATGTAATTTTTGGTGATCTAATTTCTATCTATATGTTACAGTGTGTGCTACTAGATACTGGGACTAGAATTAGCGATCTTTGATGAAGCTTGATTATTAATGGGGTGAAATTAATAATGCAATTTCTCAAATTCTTTAATATTAATCCCATTTGATCAGGTAAAATAAAACGTGGTTGTTTAGGAAAATGTTTGAAATCATCTAAGCCTTTTTTTGTTAGAACCAATAATGGTCGTAATTGAGGTGTTGTGTTTGCTATTTAGGACCTAATTAAAAGATTTTTAAAGTGGTACTCAACCTGGAATTATTGGTATAATAACTACAGTATAGTATAATAACTACGTTTGATAACTATAGCTTAATATGTATTCCTTGCTTCCTTAGTTATGCCCTAGACTAGGGGTCAGTAAACTGCGGCTCGTGAGCAACATGCAGCTCTTTGGATGTGCAACTGCGGCTCTTTATATATAATAGTTCTCCATATCTAAATAATACTTATGCAAGTACTATCTATTGTTGGCTAGAAACAATTCTGTGGCTCTTTAAAAACTTTGAAATTTTGTAAATTGTAGTTTTTGACTCTCTTACCTAAAGGTTTGCCGACCCCTACCCTATAAGCCTATATTTATTTATTTGTTCTCTTATTAGATATATATTTTAAAATATTTTGTCTCCATTTGTATATACGTTAATATGAAAATTAATTATATCCACAGAAATTTATAAATTATGTATAATAGTATCAGAGTATATTTAACTCGTGTTCTATTGGCGAAAATCATTATACCAGGTTTTCTTCTGTAGAAGGGCGCTCGTGGCCGAAAGATAGAGACCAATAATGCTCTGAAAAAATACTTTTCCTTAAAGGGCTGATGTATTTTGCTTATAATATATATATTAGAATATATTGATGGAGCATATTATTTTATAATAGAGGTTTGTATATAGTAAATGACTGATTCATTGCAATAAATACGTATAAACTCGTATACTCAATCCTATCAGGTATTGTTTGCCAACGAGAAAATACCCTAATATAATACTTATAAAATTGATAATTAAATACTTGAAAATGTAGCAAAGAATATTAAATTCGTTCAAGACTTGTATTCCAATATGATATCTTATTAAAACCAATATTTTGATAAACAATCATCTTTCTTTTAAAAGTATGTTCTGCTTTTACAAAGATAAGGTTAAACGGACTGTTTAAAATCAAATATAATATGATACATTAGTTATCTGTTATTCGAATCAGTGCTCGAAGCATATTATATATGTATAATTGTATGTAATTCTGCTGTCCTCAAAGCATATGTCCATAGTTCACCTAAAATACCCATTCCAAGAGTCTAGCATCAGTATCACTATAAAGGGGAAAAATGCAATATAACAGAGGTATGGTAGATTAAACTAGCGAAACTGCTATGAGGGTTCACCACTGATAAGCCAGACCCTCCCATTAATCTTTCATTGTAGTAAGTTAAGTAGATAATTGTTTAATTTTTAAAAGAATCATACGCGTCTATAATAGTTTCGAATTCTCAAAATCAAATATATTTCCATCTTTTCATTATGTTACGACATTAATGTATTCATAGATAATCTTCAAAAAAGATTAACCAGAAATAGTCAAATAAACTATATTATTAAAATTCGAAACTATTATAGACGCATATGATTCTTTCTAAAAATAAACAATTTCTACTGTCCTTACTGCAATGGAAAAATTTATGGGAAGACCTGGCTCACCAGTGGTGAATTTTTCCATTGCAGTAAGGACAGTAGAAATTGTTTATTTTTAAGAAGAATCTTACGCGTCTATAATAGTTTCGAATATTGATAACAGATGGCGCGCTAATGCATCATAATCTATATTATTGTTAAAAGATAATTTTTGAAATCGATATTTTTATGTCTCGAGTTCAATAATTATTAAATTCCTTTCCGGTAAGAGGTTCCAATTATTTCAATCTCTATGAAGACCTCGTAGAAATTTAATTTGTTTTTCCGATTGCTCCTCCTATGTAAGTAATTACAGTTTCTTGTTCTTATTTTGTGAAGAATTCCAAGTTGACAGCAGCTCTCAAGCAGAATTTAATGAAATATTTTGACATTTTGACAGCCTTTTTTAGATTATTATTGTAATTTTACAATCATATCATTACAAATGTATTAATTATGTGGATATAATAATTAATTTTCCACTGTGTTAGTTTAATTCAAATATGATTATAATTATTAATATTATATATATATATATTATAGCGCTCTCTCTCGTATTATTTTTAAATAAAATAATAAAATTGATTTTTTACTTATCCTTTTAGTCTAAATTAAACAAGATCTTGGAGGTCGTGCTCATAAAGAAGCTCAAGAACTCTTATTGGTTCTCTGTACAGGGATTTCTTGTCCTTTCCAATACAATTTAATAAAATCGATAGAATTGTCTAGTAATAATTATATGTGATGATTTAAGACCATGGAATTGTTGTAAATAGTCCAGATATCTACTACCACATGTTCCACCACGTGACTGTATATAACTTCTTATTTACTGCAAATAGAAAGCCTCAACTAACATCAATCTGTACCGCGTAAGAATCTAATAAAGTATAGCAACTGTACAGATAGAAGGAATGGAGCATAACAGGAGAAAATTAAGGTTAAAACTAATCAGGCTTAGGTGAGAATAGAAGAAGGCCTAGCAAAACCCAGTCCAACTTTTACGAGGTCTTGGCCCTCCTGGATAATAAAACTTTCCCCCCCTGTTTACGTCAGAAAAGGGCAGCGACCTGTTAGGACCCGCTCAGTTATAAAAGGAGGTCCCGATCCTCAGTTAGTCAGTCCTTAGTTAGTCTTTGTTTCAGCACCAGTCTCCACCGGACGCTCCGAAAAAAGGTAAACCCTTTCCTGCCAGAATTCTCCTCATCCCATTCCTTCTTGACGTCAGACGCTTCTTAGTGGAATCTCTGTTTGCCTATTTCACCTTTGGCCCAGCTGTGTCGCCTTCCACCACGACTGCACGGTAGAGTTGACATCGAGGTTCGTCTAGCATCAGGTAACACTGGTCCCAGAGGTCCCAAGATATCATATATATATATAAATATATGATGTTTTAGAAATTATACAAATAAAATTAATTAAATGATAAAGTTAGTTTTGTGTACTCCCCAGTACTTGTTAAAATATATTGCCCAAAATCTCAAGTTTGTCCATGCAATGTTGTATTTTCGTTTAACCGAATTTTTCGAATATTAAATTTATATTCATTTAGTTAAATAAATTTGAGAATACACACAAATAATTTACAAATATGTGTTCTGGTTTCAATCAAACAGACTGCCACGTCGAACAGAAACTGGTATCAAAATATTGATACTCCTGTGGTTGATCGCAGGCCAACTTTGTTGTCTTCTTTCTTATCGTTAACAGAGAGGATTTTCATTAAGTAACCTATTTTCTTATTTCTATATTGTGGAAGTATGGAATTCATGTGCAGAAAAGACACTTATATTATATACAACCTCTTTACAAATATACCAATATGTTTGAAATACAGTGGTACCTCGACATACGAGCGCCCCAACATACGAGTTTTTCGAGATACGAGCCGACGAGCAAGTGATTTTTTGCTTTTAGTTACGAGCGAAATTCGAGATACGAGTTCGGTTCGGTAGTGTTGATGATATTAATCTGTGATTTTAAATGTTTCTTTTTGACCAGTACTTTTGTTTTGTTTTTGCTTTTCCTAAAATATTTCTTTCTTCTTCTTCATTATTATTTGTTCTATATGCAAAGCTTTGTTTTTTGAGACTTGAATAAACAAATTCAAGTTTATTATATTTTTGTGTGCTTTTAAGCAATTTAAGTAATTGGTTTTGAGGAGTCAGAGGAGGAGGTTATTTCTACAAGTGAGATAAAGGAGATCTTAAGAATGTGGGAGAGAGTTTCACAGTTCGTGGAAAAAAAACACCCAGAAAAAGTTGCAACAGGTCGTGCATCTGACCTTTTTAATGACACTTGCCTAACTCATTTCCGGAACATTCTGAGAGGGAGGAAGAAACAAACCTCCTTGGACATGTTTTTTTTTTCTAAACGGCCTACAGGTGAAAGCGAGAAAAATGTAGCGAAAAATGCTAAGACCAGTTAAGATATCTAATTTATTTCTTTACATTCTCGTTTTTGTTTTTGTGCAATAAATATTTGATATTTATAAATACGTTTTTATTATTTAAAACCACGTAACAAAAATAACTGGGGTGACATTTTGGAGGTTGGAACGGATTAATGGTAGTTCAATTGTTTTGTATGGGGAAATTTGCTTCGAGATACGAGTAATTCAAGATACGAGGAAGGTTGCGGAACGAATTAAACTCGTATGTCGAGGTACCACTGTATAAAGAAAACTTATTTATTGAAAATATTTATCTTTACGAACAAGTATCTTAATTTTTTTCAATATTTTCTGTGGCTATACGCCAAACATTATCGGAAAACAAGATGTGCAGCCAGCCATACGGAATATTGGAAGTAAATAAAATATAAAATAAAAGTTTATCCCGAGATAGCATTTTTAAATAATAGCATTTATATTTTTGCCTGAAACTGCCCTAAAATTTTACCTTTCTGTCAGTTTCAAATAGATTTCTTTTTTTTTTCGATAATATGTTAAATATATAGCCACGGTATATTCATGTCGGCTCTTGTTCAAAATTTGTCAAGCCTCATGTTGTGGCCTAATATATGGTGCGATTATGTCCAAACTTTAAAAATGTATTTCTGCAGAGCTTTATTTCTACTCATGAGGAAAATCTCTACGTCTACCTTTTTATTTTTTCTTTTCAGAAGTGATCATATATAGGAATTAATAAGCTTTTACTCTTCTGGAAGTATGTGAAAATGGATACCAAGATTCGTGTATAGACAAAAATGAAAGTATTTTTTGAAAAACCCTTCTATAAAATTGGAATGAGGTGTATTTACTTTTTCCGTCTAAGTGTTTATCACATTTAATATAATTGAATTAAAATTATTCAGGATAAAGAGTCATTAAAATTCGAAACTATTATAAACGCGTATGATTCTTTTAAAAATAAAACAATTTCTATTGCCCTTACTGTAATTTTAAAAATTTCATACGCGTCTATTATAGTTTCGAATTTTCATAACAGATGGCGCGCTAATGCATCATAATATAGAGTTATGCCTGGGAGGAGTAGTTAGCATAGAATTTGACTACCTGAATTTGAAAATTTGACAAATTATAGAAATTGCATAATTTGGGACCTGAAATTTCTTATGTGTGTATTAATAATTTTCTAACCACAGAGAAAAAACCTTATACATTCAATATACAGTTACGAGTGTCATGCGTTCTTCATCTCTTAATCAGTTTTCATCTCTGTCACCGTTTGCTTTTTTTTTTTTTGGAATGGCACCCTCCTATTGGTTGGCTATGATCACGCCACCTTTGCCCCCCCCCCCCCCCCCCCCCCCCACTCGCTTTTTCGTTTTTGTAACTATTGTGTTGGAGCGGGTCGCTCCTTAAATAAATGCATATTAGTTAATAACTAAATGGAATCCTCTCTTTTTTTTCCCAGTAAGAGACGCCTACGGAAGCCAACAGTACATAGACAGATAAAGCACATAGGCTATAGTTATTAATATATGCATTTATTTAAGGCGCTAATTTATAATTGTAACAAATAGTATTTGAATAAAAACATTCAATCGGGTAAAACACGGGCGTTGCCCGGGTCATTCGGCTAGTATACCTATAAAGGTGAAATATTATTGAAAGTTTACTTATGTGTTTGTTTCGAATCAATCATAAGAAATATTAAGCATATAGGTAGAAGAAGATAGAGTTAATCATTAAATATTTTCAAATAATAATAGTAACGAACACTTTGTATATTTATAAATATAAAGTATTATATTAGAAGAATTCTAATAAAATATATGAATATTATCTTAAATTTGAATTATAGTCTCACCTTTACAAGTTAATATAGTCTCAGTTTAGCAAGTTAAAACCAAACAAATAAATTATAATTTATTATAGTCATCAGTA
This sequence comes from Cordylochernes scorpioides, assembly GCA_030710605.1. Lineage (NCBI taxonomy): Eukaryota > Metazoa > Arthropoda > Arachnida > Pseudoscorpiones > Chernetidae > Cordylochernes > Cordylochernes scorpioides. The sequence continues at coordinate 119,477,421 of CP092867.1, forward strand.
TAAATTAGGTGCTTGATTGACCTAATTTGTCAATTAAAAGTATTTAAAGATATAGAAAGAAAATAGTTTTTTTTTCTATTATAAAAAAACGTTCATTTGATGATTTAGCTAAACTGAATAACTCAATTTATACTAATGTTAATTATAATGAATTATTTTGTTATTTTCGTGTCCAATAAAAAGCCACAGATGTCTACATACATCTCTATCACAGCAGTCGCAATGTACTCTATCTTAAGTTTGTAAAGTTGCTGTTCTGGGTCCATGTCACATTTATGCAAGACTGCGGCCATGGGCTTGGAGATGAGAATATGTGGGTATGTGATAGTTCCACAACAGGACAATTTTGCATGTCCTGTAGGTTCTTGTGCCAACTGGAAGCATTGTCATTCCTTTATAATTTTTCATTCTGAGTCTCGTGTTGTTTTTGCTATTCTTCTCTCAGAGTTTTTTCCGCATATTTGATCTTTCCTTATCTTTTATTGAATTATCTTGTATTTTATCAAAAAGCATCATCATCAAATACTGACATTATTTTTCTTTTCTTCGGCTCAACTTTCCTCTGCTAATAATAAATGATAATTTATATATATGTATAAATCAAATTACGATACTATTTCAGGGCTCCTCTCCAGTCAAAATCAGACGCTATCTATTGACCGTCGCCGCAACTAGCGGCCTCGGGTCGGTGACAAAGCCACAACACCAGCTTTGGCAAACTGAGAAGCGTTCACCTAGAGACCATGGTTTCGGGCTAATGGCCCTCGTCAGTCTAGGGCAGACTTTATTCCATGAGATCCACACGGGATCTAATGAAATTTTTACAATCTACCAAAGAGGTGTTTGCTGGCAAGGTGGCTGGGTCAAATCTTTGGCTAGAATTTAGATGGAAAATTTTCCGGGAGGAAATTAATCCATTGAAGCACAGGGCATCTCTCCCGTCAAAATAAACGTTAAAATCTGACGCCATCTATTTTGACGTTTATTTTAACGGAAAGGCGCCCTGTCCATAGACGCAATAAGCAAATATTTTGACGGGAGAAGCGCCTATTGCTTCTATAAATATATGCAAATATTTATTTGAAGAGATTGAGCTCTGTCGATAAAATTAACTATATTTATAAAATTTATATATCGGATTTAAGGATTTTTTTTATTTCTTCAATAATTTGAGGTGGAAACTCGAATCTCTTTATCAAGGATATTTATTCAATATCTTTTGTCTTTATAATTAATTATAATATATCAATTAATATATTATTTTTTTTAATAATAATTATTTTTATAATTATATATAATCAACATCATATATTATTTATATGTTTATATATATATTAATAAGATACAGCATATTGTTGCGATCTTTTCTTTAATTCTGTCGCTGGTAAGCCACGGAATCACGAAGCAAACTAAAAAGTAAGTTTTATTCAACACACTGTCAAATAGAAAAATCCAACAACAATTATATGCTTTGTCTCTCTTATTCTAGAGAGCCAGCCTAAAAACTATTTCTCAAATATTTACATAGACCCAAACAAAAAAAAATTAATAGAAAACTAGTTAGAAAATTTACATATCTACAAAATAGTTGAATTAAAGTATTTTGTGACAATATAATTAATAGCTGTATATGTACTGAGGGTAATATTTAAATAAGAGATAATTCTTTCATCGGTCTTGCCAGAGCGAGAGTGGCCCATTTTCACACGTGTTTTAATTTCAAAACACAAATATCCTTTATAAAGAAATGCGCATTGCCTCTTGGAATATTAGAAGAATAAATATTCTCTGAATACAATATATTCCATTTATTTCCATTCGTTTTTAATGTGGTTATTTAGTTATTATAGGATATTGATTGAAATTTAAGTATAATTTATATTTATTAAGATACTTCACCTTTGCCGGTCCCAAGCCCGGATGAAAAAGGAGGAGGGGGAGCAGTGACAAGCTCGCTAAAAAACCTGCACTCAGCTGGCCTGGCTGATAGTACCCTGTAAGGGCTCCTAATCCAGGGATACAGGATGAGCATGTACTCCATGTTAGGAGCGGCTGCACATGGCGTCTGTTCCTCATGTCAGAGGTGGCCATTTCTTTTGGAGCTAAGTCGGCCTGCCACTGAGTAGTGCTCCCAGTCTTAATGACAAAGGTAGACGCATTCTACTTCACCCAATCATGATGATTGTCCCCCGGCAGACACATTCAAAAGGCTCAAGCTTTACAAGCTGATTGAGTGGAGATAAGAAAGAAGAAGAAGATAAAACCTCCCTTTAAGAAATCCCTGTTTAATGTTATTTTTCTAGAGTATGAAAATTCAATTGACTCTAATAATTATTCGACGTATCAAGTCTTTTTTATTTTGTAGATAAGTAGAAATCTGAAGGGGCTATACATACATATTAGATGAATAAGAAAAATCTTGTATGAGGAAATGAAAAATTTAATCAAGAAATCATAAAGAGTGAAGTTTCACATTTTCTGCAGAGAGCTCGCGTTAAATATTTTCAATTTATTTTTTCAAATTTTATTTATAATATAATTTCGGCTGTAACCCTTTCAAAGCCACGCTTCTAATGGCGAATATTCTGTCAAAAATTAGAAGGTTTAGAGTGAAATTTGTCGTAATGTAGAATTTGATATATATGATTTTCTTTTGATAAAAATACTTTCGACCAATTTATTTTATTTGAAATATGTAACTATTCAGTTTATTAATCACGCGTCTTTAAATGAATAAAATTTTATTCACAGAAAAAAGGTTAATCTGCGCATCTTGTGGTATCTCAACAAAGCATTCTTTTTTACGAACTTCTGCCACCAGGCGAACTAGTCACTACTCATCTCTATCAACATGACAGGTTTCATCACACTGTAAGGCCATATGTCGCATGAGACGGATTATAATCTCTTCCAGTCGATGGCACATGATTTGGTTGAGCAGCGCCTTCTGAATCGCGAAAACATTTCTACTACAGATAAGGATTAGGCCACAATTGAAGCTACAGAAACTGGGTTTATTTATTTAAAGCGTTGTATATTATACTATGCTGTATATTTGTTTCATAATAGTTGTGAGATATTCTTTATTCGAATCAATTACACTGGTATTCCTGTATGTTCATGTTTTGTCATCGTGTGGAGGTATGATGAGATTTGTTACATTAATAATTATGAATAATCTATGGCAGTTGTAATTAATCTTGGAATAAAAATATAACGGGGATCTCGTATTGGTATCTCAACCGAGAATCTTAGGTATTTTCCTATTAGTTATTATTTATTTTATTGGTTCGTGGTCTCAGTTTATGGAGTCTAGGTGTATGAATATATTAGAAATATTGAATATTTTTAGTTTGAAATATAGTGTGACGGATCTTCAGTCACTTATAACAAAATATGGGACCTCATTGTTTGATAATGAGCTCAAGCTAAGGCTTTGGAATATTTTATCTTGACATTTGTGTCCACCTTATGTGAAGAAAGCTTCCCATTGTAGCAGAAAACTCCAACAAGTGTGAAGCCCTTTGAGAAACTATCCATTTATTGTTTTATCAGTTCTAAAAGGTGTTTATTTGAGAGTTATCATAGTAAATGGCACTAAGTTGATAGCTATCATTTAGGCAAACCCATGTTTCGTCCAGTGTAACAAAATCCTTCCATTTTTCACCTTTTCATAAATGACCCTGCTGCAGATATTCCAGATAATACGGTTACGGATAGAAGTGGTATGTTGATTATTGTTCCTTTAAGAAGGCGGATTCCCTTTGACAGCCATTCTTCCGTATTGATATAAAGGTTTCTTCAGGCACCTTTTTTAGAGAGATTTTTCGATTAATTTCATACATATTATTTTTTATTTTCCTTTAAATTATTTGACAGATTAAATTATTGTCCTTCGATGGATTGATTGAAACTAATTTATTTCACTGTTCATATAAGGTATATAAGGTTAAATACAGAATGAATATAAATATCGAGAGAGAACTGTATATTTTTATTTCCTGTGTGTGTGAACAATAGAAAGAAACGTATAAGTTCTAACCCCCTCTTTTTATTCTCCCGGTAATTTCTACTCGTTTATTTCAGCATATATAAGATGGGAGAAACCCCAGAGGCTATCCATCAAATAATCTTCAATGATAGCTTTATTTTGTTGAGAGATAGGAAGAGAAAGATCCTTTAGTATCTAAAGATATAAAACAATAAAGGAAGGACAAGAGATAAAAATATACACAAAGTATATGTACATCAGCAGCTCACGCCGGCCTACCCTATCCAATAACCGCTAGCCAGCTAACAATCCACCAAGGCCGCGCTATATACGTAGACAGAGATGTCAAATAGCATAGACAACACTACAATGCTATGCAAATCACAAGAATTTTCCATCGTAGAAATATCCGGAATTGCCATTTTCAACATATTTGTTTAAATGTATCCATTTTATTTACCGAAGTTGAACCTTTTTCCACAAATATGTGAAAGGTTATTCGTACTTAGCTATTTACATCACAATAAATATAATAGTAATAAATTTATTTTGGTTTCAATTTTATTTTTTTCACTCTGTGTGATTCTAACTATCTTCTAGGCATCGCTGTTCCTCTAAATCGTGCAGAGAATTTCCTAAACCTTTTCAATACCATACTAATTAAAAGGCAATAAACAGCTATATGAACACAAATTTTAAACCCAATAAGCCCGAGTGTCATTTTTACATAATAAAAGCTTCAATAATTGATAAAAAATCATTATACAAGTAAGAAACAGGTGAGAAAGGTGATTGAAAACGCTTTGCTTATTAGTAGAAAACCTTTCCAATTATTAAAGTATTGTATGATATTTTTCATTATATATATATTGGATATTTCTCCTCTATCTTCTATACACTATCTACTGTATTTGTTTGGTTTATTCTTGGTATTTAAATTTTACTAACATAATACTGTGAGTCGAGGACATTACCAGAATCTTCAATCAAACGAATATATATATAGAAGACTTCGAGACATACCTTTACAGAAGAGCTCTCAAAATTCCTTGGACAGATATGGTAACAAAAATAATCAAGTCTTCGATCGAATGGGTACAGAACGCCAGTTGATAAAGTTCATAAATCAACGAAAAATTACGTTTGCTGGGCATCTGATGCGCGGATCCGCAGGAGAGACATTGCTGACAGTGTTGGAGAGAAAGCTCCAGGAGAAAATATTATGAAGGAGACGACGGGAATACACAGACGATATAAAACAATGGACTGGACGACACACCTACGAGGAGATGAAGAGGATGGCGGAGGAAGTATGGAGAGACCATGTGGCCAACCCTCAGTAGAGGAAGGCATTGAAGGAGGGAGATATGGAGAGACCATGTGACCCACCCTCAGTAGAGAAAGTCATTGAAGGAGAGTGTTTGTAGAGACCATGTGGCCCACCTTCAGTAGAGAAAGACATTGAAGGAGGAAGTATGGAGAGACCATGAGGCCCACCCTCAGTAGAGGAAGGCATTGAAGGAAGATGTATGGAGGGACCATGTGGCCCACCCTCAGTAGAGAAAGACATTGAAGGGGGGAGATATGGAGAGACCATGTGGCCCACCCTCAGTAGAGGAAGGCATTGAAGGAGGGAAGTATGGAAAAACCATGTGGACAGCCACCCTCAGTAGAGGAAGGCTTTGAAGAAAGTAAAGATTCCACAAGAGAAATTCGTTCAATATGATTGAAAATACACAAGCACAAAATAGTGCTATATTTATTATTATTTTTTTTTTATTCTGAGAAAGTATGTATTATTCTTTCTATACATTGAGATAAATATGAAAATTATTTTTTTTCAGATTGATAACTATATAATATATACCTATAAAATTTAGTTATATTATATTTAAAAATATATATAATGGTTTCGGTTTTATATATTAATATTAAAGTGTGTCTGTTTATTAAGTTTATCGTAATAGTTTTTAAAATAAAACTATATCAACGTGGGGGGTATGGGCTTTGATAAAAATTCTACCAGAATATTTTTAAAATGAACGTTGAGGATTTCTATCATGTTCAAATATTTTTTTTAAATAATATTTTTTTTTATGTAAAGAGCGTTTAAATATGTCGCCCATGCCAACCTTTGAAAACCATTGTTTCAGAAAAGGTAAAGAAATTCAAACTTTTTTAATAGTGTAATATAAATTTATGGCAGTATGCTAAATGGAGTGATTAATATATAAATATAAAAATGCCAAACAATTCAACTGATGTTTGGCACAAAAAGGAAATTTTGTTCTAATTTTACATCAAAAAACCTTACGTTGAAACAGGAAATATTTGATATTCAACATGTTTTAATATATTTTGAGAACAGCTGAAAATGATTTAAGATGTCAAACACTTAAACTGATGTTTGGCACACAAATGAAAATTATGTTCAAATTATAAACCGAAAACCCTACATCAACATGTTAATATGTTTCGAAAAGAGCTGAAAATGATTAACGCTTTGTTAAAAAATCATCGCTTGTGATGAATCTTGATATTACCAATATATTCCAATAATAAATCGGCAAATTGGAATGTAGAGGCGCAGCTGCATTTTCAAAGAAAGATTCCCTTGTTTCCAATTCCAAATTCAAGACAACTCTGGTAATATTTATTTATTACATTTATTTATTCATAGGCCCAATTTATCATGACATATCACCTCAACCACGAACATTACTTAAACAATTTTATTGTCGCCTATAAAATGAGAAAGACAAACTTCAGAATAAATGGAAATTTATACAAGGCAATAATAACATAAAATTTATTAAAAAAAACTAAGGAGGCATCGATTCAAGTTTGCAGAGTAAGAAAATATAAAAATAAAATTTTTATTATGTTCATAAACTAATAAATATTTCTCGCTACAATATTAAAATGATAATGTTAACTTTGAGTTGAAAAATTCGCCTAAAAAGGTTTTATATGAGGGATACCTTTCATTTGTTTCTTCTAAATGATAATTCTAGGCCACACAAATCTTTCTTTATATCGTATTTTCCGTTATCACGACACAAAATTGCATACAGTTCTTTTTCTCGTTTTTTTTTATCTCTTTCTCATTGTTAATATCATATGGCTATTCTATTCACGGCCTAAAATTATTGTACAGTTAAACCTGTCTATAGAGCTCCCTCTAAATAACGCTCAATTTTAAATATGTAGTACGATGCGATTTACATAAAAAATGACCTGTCTATAGAACCCCCTCTCTATAGTACCCTATTTTGGTGAGTCCCAAGAAGGGGCGCTATAGACAGGAGTAACTGTATATAAATGTATAGACAAATGTAAAGGCATACATGTATGACAGCGCAAGTTTCCCTAGAGAGACATAGCGTTTTAAATTAATATAAAATAAAAATAAGACAGAGATGGCTGGCGTCGTATCATGTTTGGGATGTAATACATACAGTGGGACACAACGTTCGATCGCGAATAAAATTATATTACTAATTTCCGTTATAGAGGTTACCCATGCAGATTATCTTATGTATTTCAATGTATAGTCTCTTTCTATTTCCTAAACTGAAAAAAAGTTAAAAGAGAGTTTTTAAGACATTATATAATGATATCCATTAAAATTTAACAAAAGAACTAAATAAAAGGTTCCAAAAAGGTTTATGATTGTTTTATTGTGAGCTCAAGAAAAGATTGAATAGATGTATTATTAAAGGAGAGGATTAAATTGTTTTTTTCTTTTTTAAGTTTTATTAAAAATCTGAAATATCCTGAACATTTATTATGATTAATAATTATTCATGTTAAAGAAGCTCTTCTTTCCGGCTTGTGTTTTTTTCTTTTATAAGCAAATAGGGAGATTATGGTTGCCTTAATGAAAAAGGAGATCTGTTGTAACTTTTACATGAAAAATGTTTCCATTTTTTGAACAATGAAGGATTTATGAGATTTATTTTGGGATAAATAAAAATTCGAATACATTTATTTTTTGACTACTCAATTTTTAAATAAAAGCAACATATAAATATAATGAAATTCATAATAAATGAAAATATATATACATATATAATATATACAATGAGTGACTTGTAGAAATGCAGCTCTAAGCCTCATTAACTGAAATAAATATTCCTTAAGGTAACCAGACATTTCAATGTTGAAACAAATATTCATTATTTCTAAAATGGTATGGTGATCATATAAATATAAATAATTCTGTATATTTTCTTCATCATATGTAAAGCTTAGTTTTATAAATCTCGATTTATGGTTCTCTAGTAGAGGTGTGTAAAATGCGTTTTGTTGACTATGATAAATAAATATAAATATCTCTCAGCACTATTATATTCATTATTTACTTTCTGAAAATGGTGAAGTAATCATAATCAAAACATAAATTTGAATTATTTCCTCATTATATGTAAAACGTAGTTAAAATATCTATTTTTGGTTCTCTTGTAGCGGTTTGTAATGTGCGTGTTTTTCTGACTATATTACAATAAATATAAATATCTCTCAGCACTATTATATTCATTATTTACTTTATAAATATGGTGATCATAATAAAAAATAATATAGATTTTTTTTCTCATTATATGTAAAGCTTAGTTAGAAATCTCTATTTATGGTTCTCTAGTAGCAATCTGTAATTAGCGTTTTGCTGACTATTATACAATAATTATTAATATCTAACAGCACTATTATATTCATTATTTATTTTCTAAAAACAGTGAAGTGATCATAATCAAAAAGTAATTCTGAAATTATGTCCTCATTATATGTAAAGCTTAGTCATATATTAATACAAATCAATGACGCGCCATCTATATACAGGGTGTACCAGGTAAATTGGGAATTTCAACAATGGTATTTTAACTGAAATTTTTTGCAAGTAAAAATTAAAATATCCGAATGAAATTTGACACAGTAGTAGATAAAAGGATATAGTTTTTATTTATTCAATGTAGTTTCCATTATTAGCTACAACAGTCTCGAGGCGAGTGCGGAATGAAGCACAGGCCTTGGCGACGATGACCTTGTCCATTTGGGTCATCACCGTGTGAACTGCTTTCTTGACAGACTGGATGGTGGTATGAGGAGCTTTGTTGACATCTCTCTCAACAACGCCCCATACATTGTAGTCGAGGGGATTGCAATCTGGAGAATTAGGGGGCCAAATATCAGGACCCCAGTGACTAGGGACGTTAAGTGTCAGCCACGATTGTGTCTTTTTTGCCTTATGGGCTGGAGCTGAGTCCTGTTGGAAGACATACTTCCTTCCTGCGGCCACCATGTCCATCCAAGGCTTCACAACGGTCTCCAGAACATTGATGTAGGTGTCAGCGTTCATCCTAAGGCCCTTCTCAAAGAAATGGGGAGGCATGACATCACCTTCACTGCTGATAACGCCAAGGACCATTACGGAGGCAGGATATTTCGTGTGCATCACGACAGGTATCTCTGAGGGGTCTTTACAGATCCAGCGATCATTCCTGGGATTTACCTTTTGGTCCACGTCAAAGTTCTTTTCGTCAGAGAAGAACCTTAGCATGCCAAAAGAGTCGTGTTTCAGGTTGTTGAGGAGGGCAGCAGCCTTTCCTTTTCTGTTATTCTTCATATTCTCAGTCAGCAACTGACCTTTCCGAAGGGCATAAGACTTGAGACCAAGGTCCTCATGGATAGTTCTGACAATTGTCATAGAGCCAACGTCCATTTCCTTGGCTATGGCCCTCATGCTCTTCCCAGGGTGTCCATCAATCTTCTCCTTGACATTTTTGACAAATTCTTCGCCTCTTACCCTGTCCGATCGACGCGAGTGCTTTTTCCTTGTAGCTATCCCCTCTTTGTTACTGTCGGCCTCATCAAACTGCTTCTTGACACGATAAATAGTGGTTTTGGGCAACTGAAGAAAATCCACTATCTCTTTGGGGCTCCTTCCGGCGCGCAGAGCAACGATGATGGCAGCTCGATTTTCAAATTCTCGGTTACTGTTCATCACTACACTGCGCACACATGTACTGTTGCATTTTACATGAATATGGCTACGTAATGAAAAAAAAAACAAGTTTTTAATCTCAAGTAGTTTTTGTTTTATGGACTGTCAAAGTTAGTCCCAATTTACCTGGTACAACCTGATTAACTAATGTGACATTAAGACACGAATGTATATTTTCACAAATAAATCAAACTTCTACTGTCCTTACTGCGTGGAAAAATATTGGGAGGGTTTGGCTCATCAATGGTGAACCCTCCCAGCGGTTTCACCAATTTAATCCACCAGACCGCTTCTTTAGAGCTCTAATACTGTATTGGATCATTCTGCTTATATATGCTACACTGAAAGGTAAAATCTTAGAAATTGTATTTAAGCAAACTATGGACAGTAGAAGTTTGATTTATTGTTGAAAGAGAAACATTCACGTCTTAATCTCTACATTCGTTATTTATTTATATAAAAATTCGAAACTATTATAGACACGTATGATTATTTTGAAAATTAAACAATTTTCTACTGCCCTTACTGCAATGGAAACATTAAACCAAAAATGCAATATAACAGCGGTATGGTAGATTAAGCTGGCGAAACCGCTGGGAGGGTTCATCACTGATGAGCCATGCTCTCCCTTTAATTTTTCCATTGCAGTAAGGGCAGTAGAAATTGTTTAATTTTCAAAAGAATCATACGCGTCTATAATAGTTTCAAATATTCATAACAGATGGCGCGCTGATGCATTATAATATAATTATATATGAAAAAACAATAGAAAAAAATAATAATAATAAGGTCAGGTGTTGATATTAAAAATAAAAAAGGCATATCCTGACCAGCAGCACATGTGCTTTTCAGAAGGCAGAGCGCCATCTGGTGGAACAGAAATCAACTATTCATTGATTTAACCTGTTCCCTGATATTTGGCTACCCCAATTTCTTGATGAATCAAGAAAAGCCATCTAAGAACGCGTTTCGCGCTGTTGGCGCTCGTCAGCGTGGAGTAGACTATATGTGGGTGGCTTTTCTTGATTTATAAAGTATTTGGGGTGACCAAATATCAGGGAACAGGTTGAATCAATGAATAGTTGATTTCTGTTCCACCAAATTGCGCTCTGCCTTCTGAAAAGCACATGTGCTCCTGGTCAGGATATGCCTTTTTATTTTTAATAATTATATATATCTTTTTTTTCTGTTTCTCTTGTAGCGGTGTGTAATGTTTAGCTGTCTATTATACAATATCTCTCTCAGCATATTCATTCATATATAATTAACTATTACCGGCATACTATAATACATGCTGTTAAGCTATTTTGAACATCGTAGTTTCAACGTTGTAAAATACACACTGTGTCCGCTAATCAAAGTAATTAACAAAGTTAATTATAGTGATGGAGAAGAGTTAATTTTTGATTTACATAATAATTAAAGTGCGTTGATGTTTCTTAAATTAAGGGATATCGATTTTTGAACTTAAAGATTACTGTTTTTTTTTCTTTTAATGAGCAATTTGAAAAGTTTTGACAAAATAATAAGTATAGTGGTATTATTAATTTATCAGCTACTGCTAAGTTAACACGCCCGTTTTTAATATTTATTCCATTTTTAAATCATTAATTCACACATTTCCTCCTTTATTCATATTTATTTTAAATATAAAGGTATATTTATATATTATATATAGGTAGTGGGCAAAATTAGGACTATATACAGAAACTCTTTAGTTAATAGAAGATATAAATATGTATTAATAATTGTAAAGATGAATGTATCAATAAATATAGTCCCGTTAGAGCATATATAGTAGGATTGAAGAAGTTCTATTGTGAAAATATAAAGATAATATATATAAAACAGTAGCAATGGGTTTCTTCTAATGGAATCTTCTAAGGTTCTAATGTTTAAAATATATTTGTGGCGACAACACGGGGCTTCCCCTTAGACCAGCTCGGCAGTTGTGGTGTTGAGATCTTGCCTCAGCGATGAACGAATCCCTAGGAGCACCAGGAGAAGTTTCAAGAACCAGCTGAAAGACTCCCTTAGATAACGATAATATATAATTCCTGAAGATGAATTCATAATTATTAGTAGAGGGGAGAAAATATAAACTTACAGTTGAACCTGTCTATAGCGCTCCCTCTTGGGACTCACCAAAATAGGATGCTATAGAGAGGGGGTGCTATAGACAGGTCACTTTTAATGTAAATATCGCATCGTACTACATATTTAAAATCGGGCGTTATAGAGAGGGAGGCGCTATTTATAGGGGGTCTATAGACAGGTTTAACTGTATATATTAAGGGATCGGTAATGAGATATTTGGAAACAAAACCACAATATGATATAATAACCCAGACCCTTCAATGGACGACCACCCAAAAATATGGATACTTGAGGTATTTTTTGGCAGTGGCCATTTTTGAGAAGAAAGAAAGATGGAACATTTAGATCGTGTAATTTCTAATAGTTGAAAGTCATATGGTTTTCTCGTGAGATTTTAGCACTTTATTTGTAGTGAAAATGTGAATATATTATCATTTGAAGCGCTAATTTGTTTTATAAATACAAATATCTATAACCTTAAAATCGAACACAAAAAATATTAGGAAATCTTGGTTGACAAGTGGTTAAACCGGTCCACGTTTTGGTAAATTTGATCTACCAAATGGCTACCTTCATCATATGACCTCTAGTTCCAAAACCACTTTATTAGGTACCGCTCAACAAGAGCAACCTAGTTTATGATAATTGAAACAATGAATAATTTGTGAGTTATTGACATATTAAACAAAAAGTTAACGCGGGATTAAAACCCGGTTCATGACTTTCGGGAATCGAGGGTGTTACCCACTCGTCCACCGACTTTTATATCTCAGATTGTATTTAAAAACTGTCAACCAATTTTTCTACTTTAGGCGAAATGGTGTTTTATTAATTTATCATTTGATATTATTAGAATTCTTTCTTGGTATTCAACCTGATGACCTGTTTTGCTTATTTAGTCTACATTTTCTCTATTAATAAGGCAAATGGTATTTAAATTTTCTTTTAAGAAATTTTTAAATTAAATTTATATTGTCATCATATTGAATTTAATTTAATCATTTGAAACTCTTATTGTTACTTTAATTTTATTAACTAATATCATATTGTATAGTTTCATTTCAATAGTGTGGTGTAATAATAATAATAAAATTATTATTTTTCTCTAAGTGTGAATAGAATATGGTAGTAATGCAGACATATGTCTTTTGTATTCACAATGCACTTATTCATTATTACATTTGGATGCATAAACCCAACACAATTTAAATTATTTACACTATTTTTTTTATATAACTATAACAATAACAAATGAATTTAAAATATTTAAAATTCCTATTTTCGTCCAGATATAAGACGGGAAAAACACTTCAACTTAGCTGTCAGTGAAAATTTGGGAATTTATTATCATGGTTCTCTCTTTGCTCTTTTTTACCTAAACCTTCTTCTTCGCTTTTCCATTTTATAACAAACTTATGACGCGTAACTGCCGAATCTCCGCTGGAAAGGTTACATGTATGAAGAAAAAATACAAAAAATTATATAAAATACAATATAACGCGGCTGATGATTGTAAAATGAAAATTGCAATTATACCGCGAATGTTCATTTTAAACAAAAATCGAAATTTATTTTAAAGAGAAATAGCTATTATTTCTAACTTTAAGGATGAAGTATGATAGGATGAATTGTGAAGAGTAATGACAAACGGAAAAATAAAAGTGTCCAGGGATGGGAAACGAACCCACTGTGTTCCGCTTACCGGGCAGATGCCATGTCCACTAGGCTACCCTGGACATATTTTTCCGTTCGTAAATATTATATAAAGATTTAAAATATATTTTAAAATAAAAATATACAGAAATATATATATGCAGAGAAAAATATATAAATTTTGTTTAAATCATGATATATGAGAGTATTAGCTCATATAAATATTTAAATTAACTACGGATATGAAATTTCATAACCCCTTAAAAGTGTTTTCTGAAAAAAATACAATCACAGGGAAATTGGAGGCTGAACGCATAGCGAACGTTTAAATGGGACCTTTCAAAAATTCCATTTTGAACCTCAGCAGAAATTGATTTGAAAAGCAATGTTTGACTCTATAAATATGAATAGGTTATATTCCTGTAAAAGGATTTCAATAAATAAAAAAAGCCTATAGATATTGTATTTCTGGCCGAATTAATATTTATTGTGTGATCTATATAAGGGTACTCGGTAGCAATCGAATTAATTCTTGTCATTGTTTTTAATTATAAAACTATTATATATACTATATATTTTTTATTAATATTAATACTGATAGGTTTTAGTATTCTGCCTTTTTCTTCGTACGGCAATTCAGAATTCAGTTCCATTTATAATGTCTTTGAAATGTTTTAGCTTTTTATAATTGAATTTATAATAATGCTTTTTCGAAATCATAATAACATGAGTCTTTAAAATAAAATCGTAGAAAGATAAATCCACAAGGTGGATCCAGGAATTTATATCTAGAAAGATAAACAAATTATAAGGCTCATATAGATGGAAATACTATACTTTGATCTTTGCCGAAGAGAAGGATAGAAAATTATATGATAATTTTATTATATTTTTATTGCCATCCCCTTATTAGTTATTGTCTTTAACGTTTCAAAATATTAAATCAGCATCTCTAATATTAGAGATATATACCTTTCCTTCATATCATATATATATATTATATTAAATAAAAACTTAAATATTTCTATATTTTAAAATATATATTTTTTATTTTTATTCATTGATAATTTCACTTTTGGTTATCACCGCTTTTAGAATGACTTTCAGTTTTTGTTGTAAATATGCGTAGTTAACATATCTAGCTTTTTAAATCACTAATATAGGATTAACTTTATAAATTCTATATAATGTTAAAATAACTAATGTTTAATATTTCCTCAAGTAATTGAAAATAAAAGTCCTTGATGGTAAATAATTATTGTTTTTTTATCACGACTGCACCTTCAACCCTTTATATTATCGATCCTTTGTCTTATCAACCCTTTATCTAACAACAAACAAATTATTCATAACATATATTCATAGCTTCTTTCATAAAAATATTTGAAATATGAGTCTTTTCAACAGCAGGAAAAGGGTTTCAATTATGCCTTTTTTACATTTATTGCAAAATAATTCCTATCAATCATTTTATTCGTCATTTTTTCCTTCTCCTTTTTTTCTAGCAGCTTCTAAAATATCGTTGATATATTCTCTTTTAAAATGCACATTGGCCTAATTTTGTGTTTTCTATATTTTCTATATACTTTCTAAATCAATTTGGATAAAAACAGGCTAAAGAATAGATAACTATTTATCAAATTTTATTTTATAATGAGACGAATTTTAATTTTGAAACGTTTTTTAGTTTATTTTACTTTGGGAATTAAAAAAAAAATAGAAATACGCTTCAATTTAATATATAGCAATTGGCAAATATACTCTGAAAACATTTGAACTGATGGAACCTGTTTACGGTTAGGTCTGTTTAGGTGAATCACATTTTATCAAAAAGGTTTTAAACAGAAGATAAATGTTATAAGCGATAATAATAAATTTAGAATAAAGATTTAAACAGTATAAACAGACGTATAGAACAGTCATCTTAGTACCAATCTGTCAGGAAACTCAGCCCTTCATTTTCACCTCCTTCATCTTCCCAAGATTTTCCTTCACACCCATAGCCCTATGTCCTATTTAATTTTTATTTTATTTGTATATAGGTGGAAGTTTTATTTCGTATCTATTTTGTTCGAATATGTAGATGTCCTATAATTTTATGATATATATATTGTGAAAAAATAGTACAAATGTAATATTGTACTGGGATAAGGTGCATAAATTAAGAAAAAGGCATCTCCTTATCGTGCAACTGAAATTTGCTAATGGCTTGCGCCATCTATCGGAATAAATATCAACTATTCTCGTTGATTTTTAATTATTCCAGAATTGACCAAATACCCATTCTTGATTAATCAAGAAAAGCTAACCACGGACGCGTTTCGGGCTGTTGGCCCTCATCAGCGTGGTGCAAGCTGTACCTCAACGAGGTGCCATTAGCAACTTTCAGTTGCACGATAAGGAGATGCCTTTTTCTTAATTGATATATATATTGTACCATGTTTATGTAGATTTAAAATTTTGTTGTCTTTAAATATATGTAAATAATATTGTATATATTCATATATCCTCATTCTCTCAGCTTACAGCTATGCCTGTGAAAGGATTGTAAAGATCCGAAAGCTTGCAAATATTTTTACGAATAAAGAAACGCATTGCTATCGTTTATATTTTTTACATTTAAACTTTATAGCAATTTTCTCTCTTTTAATGAAATCTTACTTTTATAACGTTGAGAGATATAAAAAGATTTTCTTCAAGAAATCCTTGCAATTAGCCTGATGGAGAAAGAATTTAGAAATTATATTAAATATAGAATAGGTTTCTCTAGAAAACGGGAAAATATTGAAAGAGGCAAGAATTCGTGGCAAATAATGACTGGGCATTACACTAATTATTTTTTATTAAGAAAAAGGCTTCTTCTTATCGAGCAACTGAAAGTTGCTGATGGCTTGCGCCATCTATCGGAATAAATATCAACTATTCTCGTTGATTTTTATTCCGATAGATGGCGCAAGCCATCAGCAACTTTCAGTTGCTCGATAAGAAGAAGCCTTTTTCTTAATTTATGCACCTTATCCCAGTACAATATTACATTTGTACTATTTTTTCACAATTATTTTTTAGTTATTAATCAAACAGGCGCGATATATATTGCGCCTATTACAGAGGGAAAAAAACGAATAAGAATTAAATATTTACAAATTTACATGTATTAATCGACAGAGTTCATAAAATTTATATAGACAAACTGTCTGATTGTATGAGTTAAATAATTTAGATCAGGGAACAATCGATGTCTCACTTTTGCAAGTTCGCACAGTAATAGATAAGGTGAAGAGCAGTTTGTTCAGTTTCTCCGCAGGAACAATTTGGTGTCTCTGATAGATCTCTTCTATGTAAGTATTTCTGGAATTTTCCGTGTGATGTGACAAACTAATGACTATAAATTTTGTATGGAACTGTGTAGGGGCGTTAGACTATTCGAACCATAGTGTTATAAGATTTGAGTATCAAACAAGTTAATAAACGTTATATAACGAATAAATATTTAATATATTCATTAAAGATAAACTTTGCTGATACATAATTTCCTATACAGAAAGCCTTTTCTAGATTTACTTAAATGAGTTTGATAGGTGACGAACACATATTTTTAGTATCACCCAAATGTAAATCAAAAAGTACGTTATTGAAGGCTATAAACTCATTATAATGAAGGAAAATACAAAATTTCTCATCATTATCACAACATTTTCAAAACTAAGGCTATTTACCTCCGAATAGTTTGTTTTCTCTGGGCAAACAATTCCTTACGTGTTTTATTGAACCATTTAATGGAGAGAATTTTCACATTTATTCAAAATGTGCAACAAAAACAATTGTTTGCGGCCTGAAAATGTGCCCATTAACATAGTCGTTTGATTTAAAAGCTCCAACTAATATATATTTCTAATAAAAATAAATTGAAAAGATTTAAATTTACATGTTTATTCTAAAAAATACCTTTGGTGCACACATTAAAGGTATAAATTCTACAAAGTGTATTGAAAAAAAAGTATTTGAGCCGTTATTAAATCCCTCTAACAGTTTTAATGAGTTTGTGGACTTTTTCAGATAAAAGCTGAAAGATAAAAGCTGATTATACACTAACCACACAATAAAATGCACCAAGTAGAAATACTCATGTAATCTTTTTAAAAATTGGTGATTTTATAAAGGTAATGTTAAAAATAATTGATTGAATTTTATATTCTATTACATATATATAAATGTCAACGAATGTATGTATGTATGTATAATACAAGGTGTGATCAATAAATAAGGTGAATTATAATTTATTAAACAAAATAAGAACGATATTAAAAATTAGGACTTGATTTATTCAAAATAATCACATTGGCTTTCTATACATCGTCTCCATAGTTCTGGCAACTTGTAAATACCCTCTTTATAGGCACTCTTAGGAAGCGTGTGAAAAAAATCTTGCACCACTTTCTGGACATCTTCATCCTGAGTCAAATCGCTTTCCCTTTAACTCCTTCTTTAGTAGTCAAAAAGGAAATAGTCAGAGGGGGCTAGGTCTGGACTATATGCAGGATGTTCTAAAACTTCAAAACCTAATTTAATGATTGTAGATACAGTTTTACATGATGCATGCGGCCTTGCATTATCATGAAGGACGTTGTTCAAACGTTGCCTATGGTAAAAATTGATATTTTTCTATCCTCCAAAATTAAGATATTAACCGCATTTATCGTGCTAGGCGTCGCTGTAACACTTGGTCGTCCAGGGTCGCTCAATATCGGTACATGTAATTCGTCCATTTTTGAACTCGTTAACCCATTTATGAATGTTCTTTTGAGACAAACAAGACTTACCACAGATATTTTTCATTCTTTGGTATATTCGAGATGTTTAAATACCTTCTGCATTCAAGAAACGAATAACTGCACGTTGTTCAGGCGTGGTGCAATCCTTCAAGGGAGCTTCCATTTTAGTTTATTTATAAGTCTCGCGCCGCGCGTGGGAAAAAAGAACAGAACACCTTAAATAGTCTCTCGATGTTATATTTTAATATTCTGTGGTTTAAATTATTTTTGCTTTTTTAATTTTTAAGAAAAAGGATAATTCACCTTATTTATTGATCCTCCCTTGTATATACATGTTTGTCGGATTGTACTATATTTTGTTACGTTGTACCCAGACGCTGTTCGTGTTCTTTGTCTGATCAGGATATCACAAAGATACACACGTGAGTTCGTAAGGAATGAAGCAAAGGTTAACGCTTTATTATACGTCGCACTTAACAGATGGAGTACAATAAGTCGACTTGCCTTCAACTTTCCCGTCGAGGATAGACGTCCTTGCCCTTTCCCGACCTGCAAGGCAAGCCGGTACTTGTTACAGGGTCTTCTTTCCCCGAGGTTACTAAGGACTGTTTGAAACGAAACCATAGATAGAGAAAATTCTGGATGATAGCAGGTGCATTCTTGTCTTTTCGTCGTTTGAAAGTGTCTGTCATTCAAAAGTAGCGGTTATTCGAGTGATTGGTGGGCTCTCACTAAATTCTTGGAATAGCAAACCTTATTGATATATTTTCACCATGCTTACAGTGTTTTTATGGAAAGAATACAACTGAAGTGAGGTCCCCAAGGTTTGTCTTATTCGCCAATTGGCATTCCGAATTGGCATGCTTCACAGATCTTGACAGCAGAAAGCAACGAGTAATATTTAACGCCTTTCCCTAAAGAAGTTCGCAGACAAAATAAAGGTCATCCAAATTATACTTAAAACCTCTTTTAGCCATGCTAAATTATTTTTTTATGTAATGTATATATTTTAAAATTATATTAAACTTTTACACACAAACATATTTTTTATAAAATTCAAGTAAAAATAGAGTCGTACAAGTCACTACTATTTTTAAAGACGCGATTCTGCAATCTATTTATTTAATCTACGAGATATTAATCAATTAAAAATTTTAAAATATTTTATTTTAGTAAGAAATTCTTCATAAACACACATCAATTCTAATTATTTCAATTATAAAAAAAATAATTATTTAATCTCAACGTGTGTGTTTCGGTTATAAACTGATATCATTTTATAGGGGTTTCTTCAAAAATTATAAACTTGGGGAGGTCCCTGGTGAAACCTGGTTATAATATTAATTGTAACAATAATATTTGAATAAAAATTTATTCAATACATACGCACTTCGGGGAAAAATGCTCGGGTAAAACCCGGGCATTGCATGAATCAATCGGCCAGTATTGATTATAACATAAGCTTACCAAGCAGTATAATAAATATGATTGAAATATATATTTTCTGAGTTTTTCTATCACAAATATCGTTTATTATACTTATTTAAGATTATATTCAACTAAATGTGGGCGATACATTTGAGAATCTACTTTTTATTACAATCAACAAGTTAGTAAATATGCAATTGGTTTACTTTATATGTTCAATTGCGCTGTAATTTTTATTTGAATTAGAAGAGTTATATTCTTATACCTATAAAATTTGAATAATTCGCCCTAATTATTATATGAAAATTTCAGATTAGAGGATTATTAATAATATGGAATATTGATAGTCTTTAATTTGTAACACAAAGTTATTCTATAATTGTAACCATCAAATGGTGTGATTGCAAAACAATTTCTTTGTCTAGAAAGACTTAAAACTCGCGCATCGCTGAAAACATTCAAAATGATTTTGACATCGTTTCTCTTGTAACTCTTGAGAGCTTAAAGGTGGAATACTTTGCGCACGCACAGGCAACCTATATATTGTGGTTTTAAACTTGGTTGACTTTCCTTGATTTATCATATTTCATAGATAGGGCGAGTAAAGAAGCTCCCACCTGGAGACAATAGCTTCAGGCTAATAGACAGGCTGAAATTAGTCTTTGATAATGTAGTTTTATAAAAGTATTTTGTTAAATAAATAACGCTGTTAATGGACTTTTAACTTCTTGCAGAAATATATTTCAAAATTTTCATAAATAAATTAAATAGTGGATATTAGGATAGACCAATTTTTGAAGCTCGTGTAGATTTTTTTATCTCTTCATGAAAATATTTTTCCGAGTGATATTATTTATTTACTCTTTTTGTTTATACTAGATTCTTTATTTTTTAGATATTTTTTAAAAATATAATTGAACTTTTCCACCCGCGCGTAACTACTTTCTGATATAATGTCTGTTTTGTTTCACAATAGTTCTCTATTATATGGCGAAATTCAAGAAACTGACATTTTGAGCCTAGTAGGCCTTAATACAATAATATCTTGATTATCATGTTTTAAAAAAGATCTATTTGAACTCATATTGTCACACAAAATTGACCTAAGTCAAATATTAGGAGTATAAATAAGTTCTCGCGGTTTTTTCAAAACTTGGAGCTTTATTGGGAAAAATTGGTTAGACCTTCAATGTTCAAAGTATTGTCCGTCGCTAGCCACCACTTTTTCCCATCATTCGGGAAATTGACAGATCCCATCATGGAAAAAAGCCGGCTCATTGGTCGCTATCCATTCATCGGTCTATATTTTTACTTCATTGTAATTGGAGAAGTGCTGGTCAGCCAGGCCATGTTGCATTGGTCGGAAGAGATAATAATCGGAAGGAGCAATGTCTGGGCTATACGGCGGGTGGATTAAGACTTCCCATTTGAGCGTTTCTAAGTATGTTTTAATGGGTGCTGCAGCAAGTGGCCGAGCATTATCATTTTGAAAAATAACCTTTTCATGTCTATTGGCGTATTGCAGCTATTTATCTCGAAATGCTCGGCTCAAACGCATCAATTGTATCCAGTAGACCTCCCCTGTGATACTTTTGTTCGGTTGTAGCAACTCAAAATTTAGCACTCCTAACTGGTCCTACCAAATGCGCAGCATAATCTTCCCGCCATGAATATTCGGCTTGGCCATCGATAATCAGGCAAGGCCAGGGTATCCATACGTTGCCCGACGTGTTTTGGATAATCGTTATGGACCCACTTTTTATCGCCAGTTACAATTCGATGCAAAAAAAAAAACACCTTTCTTTTTTTATGTTGGAGCTGTTGTTCACATGTGAAAAAACGGCGTTCGACGTCTCTTGGCTTCAATTTATACGGCACCCAATTATCGACCTTTCGTATCATATCTATTTCTTTTAAGCGATGAAAAATGGCGATTGAGTAACTCCAGGTGTTTGCGAATTCCTTTTTCGTTTGTGTTGGAATTTCATCGAGCCTTGCCTCTAATTAATCACCCTCAAACTTTGGTGGCGCTTCTGGTCCTTCTTCGTCTTCCAAATTAAAATTACCACTTTTAAACCGTGCAAACCACTTCTGACACGTTCGTTCAGTTAGAGCATGGTCATCATAAACTAGGATGACTCTCAGCAGCTTCTTTCTTCATATTTAAGTAATAAGGTTAATTTTACCGCAAAAACACATTAATTGGTACAAAAGTTGACATTTAAGGAGCAAATAGAAACTAGGTTGTTTATACTTCATAAAAATAACGGTTACTGAAAAAGGAAGCCTTATGATGACGTTTCAAAATAATGGAATTGCCAGATGAAACAGTGGAATAATAAACTAGTAGCGCCATATTTATCAAAACAGCACGAACTTATTTATACTCCAAATAACATTAATCACTTATGATCAAGATCTTTTATTCAGTTTGATGGTACTGATATATGTGAGGCTGCTCCGCAATAAACCAACTTGCTCAACGTTGATGATACTGTAATTGTGACAGCAACGATAATAAATAAAGGAATAATTGCTTCATGTAGAAAAAATATATATTCCATACTTCTAACAAGCATAATTTATTTATACATATTCGCCTTTGATGTTCTATATTTTCAATTATTCTATGCAAATAGAGAGTTCCAAAACATGAAACAGATCAATTATATAAATATTGAGATATATGTTGGTGAATTTTGTCCTTGGAGCAGATCAGATCATTCCGTGCAACTTGATCACAATTTAGGTCAACCGAGGTACCTTGTCCGTATGAATTTCCTCTCTGGATTGATGTCTGCCATATAGAGGGCTGCAAGGATGGCCGGGGCAACTGTATATATGGTCCGGAGTGAGTTGGGTGTTGTAACAGTTATTGCAGTTTCTGTAGGATCTAGTCATGTCTGGGTTTATCTTCATTCCTTTAAAATGTATTGTTCTGATACTTGAAATTATTGTTGTTAATTCTCTGTTAATGAGGTTGCATATGGGCTGAGGTATTTTAATTTTTGTAATAAGGTGGCCTTTGCTATTGTATTTGCGTCTTTCAATGTTATTTAACTTGTTTCTATTGCCTGTTTTCGACCTTTCTTCGCTAGGCCATCAGTCTGTTCATTGCCCTCTATTCCAAAATGGACTGGCATCCATTACATTGTACAATTAAGATATATATTCCAAAAGATACCATTTCATGAATTAATTTTCTGAAATTACTAATATTTAATACGCTTTTCTAATCATTTGTGCCGAAATATATGTAACGTTTATATGATAGATCAACTGGAAGTTTCTGACAGCTTGCGCCATTTTTACGGAATGAATATCAATTAAATTCGCATTAATCTTTACCCCAGAGAGATTATGGCCAAACCCAATAATATTGTCAGAACGTACGTGCCTTCAATAGTGCGTTACAGAATCTACCTCAGAGATCAAGATAGAGTGTCAGATAGACTCCATAATAAACCAAAATATAGTTATGAACATGAAGTTGATGAATAATCAGATTAATTACGCAAGGTATAGGCAATATTCCGATACACAGAGTATCATTTTCTATTTTATTGATTTTTCACAAATATGTATATATATAAAAATTCGAAGCTACTATAGACACGTATGATTCTTAAAAAACAAAAACAATTTCTATTGTCCTCACTGCAATGGAAAAATTAATTTCAGTAAGGACAGTATAAATTGTTTGTTTTAAAAAGAATCCTACGCGTCTATAATAGTTTAGAATTTTGATAACAGATGGCACGCTAATGCATCATAACATGTATATATATATATATTTATCTAACAAATCTATTAAGAAGAAGGCCAATTTTTAGTGAAATTTAAGAAAAACATGTCGATAGGAGCCTCATACATATCAATACCTAATTTAGAACATTATTAGGTTTCCGTTTATATCAACTCACGCATTATATCAACACAAATCTATCGAAATTCAATTTAAAACCTAATATTAAATCAATATGAAAATTATCGATCTTTCTTTGGATAAAAAAACCCTTGATATGCTTGCTTCATAAATAAATAAAACCAGAAGATTGGATATTTAGGGACGTTTTTATTCCATAAAATATTCGGGGGTATATTAATTTTGACCAAATATTTTTAAAATACTTTTTCTTAATGTCTTCAGCTATACATATCAAAATCAAATTCTCGTATTTACTTTCAATTTTCCCCAATAACACAACTATTGCTTTCTTATCTAATGTCTCATGAAGCCATACTTCTTGATCTTTTTATAAACCTTTCTCTATTGATTTCTAATTATGTTTTGAAATTTTCGAAGAATAGTTAATGACCTATTATTATACCGTGAAAGTCACAGTTTTACTTTTTAAAATATTCTTTTATATTGACTATATTATTGAATATGAATATATACTCTTTAACGAAATATTCGACGCACCAAACTATAGGTGTTAGATTGAGATACATTTTCTGTATGTGATAAACATGTATAGGGGAAATGATATTTAAATTTCAGAAGAATTAATTGTTTAATTCCAAAGTTTTTTATCCAAAGATATTATTGATACATAGTATGTAATAGTATTTCATTTATATTGTAATATAACAAAATATTTTAGAAAACTGAATTCTGTTGACATTATGTGGCGCTGAGTTTGTTGTTGACACACTTTAAAATGTTATAACACCTTCATAAAGGTTGGCGTTCAGCCAACTGAAATATTGGTAAAAAAATGATATTTTATTCTAATATATGTCTTTTTAATTAAAGATTTTAATATATATTTTTGGAAAGTTATTAAAAAATTAATAAGATAAAAAATGTTAATATCTCATTTCAGAAATGGAAAATGGCACGTCTTTAACGTGTAACTGAGAATTATTAGTTTTCTCCATAAAAATAATAATATATCGAATAATATTTTATGTATTGATATGGAATAATATTAACATTTTTATCATTTGTAATTATATAGATAACAGGGGCCATCTGCAACGTTTAATTAAATGATTAGATTTTTTATTGTAATTTTAACGTTTAAACTTATTTAATAAATATCAAATATATTTTATAAAAATAATTTAATCTAAATCTGTCAATTAAGACATGCGTAACTGATTTAGAAACAATTCCAATTAAGGTAAAAGCCATACGTTTCTCTTCGAGAACTTTCCAATTTAAATTGGAAACAAATCTTGAGACCAACGAGAGGGAAATCCTAAAATAATGAACTCATTTATTGTACTTGGTATAGGTGGGTCATTTAGGAAATCATCAAAATAATCCTCTTCTCAAATCCCCATCTTTCCAACATTTAAATAACTATCAAGTTAATTAAAGTTGAAATAACTAAAAGGAAGTTGTGCAGATTACATTTAGAATGAATAGAAATGGGTCTATTTTATTAAAATTTTATTGAGAATTTAACTGTTTATACTTTAAAAATATAATAATTCCGATATATTCGGAAATTATATTTTGGAACATAAGAAACTTATTTTGTTTGAACAAAATTATTTTTAACGTTCTAATTATTTTTGAAATTATTCAATTGAGTATTTGCTTTATGAATTTGAGATATAGCAGATTGAGGATTTGTTTGTCATTAAACACACACACACACACACAAAAGCGAGATATTTACTTTCTAAATGACCAGGTTGATATATTAATAGCATACATATGTTTTATATATATATACAAGGTGTTCTCATAAGGAGACAAGGCTGTGTTTAGAAAATATTAAAATAAGACAGTATTAACGTTATATCAACCTACGTGTTCTAAACTTTCAAATATTATATAATTGGACAATAGAGCCCGAACCCACTTGATTCGAATTGATTTCATAACGTGAACGCTTGATAGAATGTTCTTCGAAGAAGTTTTTGAAAAATGAAAAATTTTATCGCGCAGCGAATCACTATTAAATTGAAAATGAAACTCGTAAAAACAACTTCAGAAACGAATTATTGGTTTAAAAAGACTTAATATAAGGTAATAACGCGCCACACACACATATCTCACTATATATATATAAAGGACGGCATTTAAGCACACAAGTTTCTTTTAAACATAAAATACACTTCCACTGTCCTTACTACTGGAGAGTATTGTTCGATGAAAATTTTATATGCAATATACTGTCCTAAATGCTTATGTCCATAGTTTACTTAAATATCATTTCTAAGATTTCACCCTTCAGTGCAGCATATATAATCAGAATGGACCAATACAGTATTGGAGTTCTAAAAAGCACTCAGGTAGATTAAATTGGCGAAACCGCTGGGATGGTTCACCACTGATGAGCCAAGCCCTCCCAATATTTTTTTCATCGCAGTAAGGAAAGTAGAAGAATGTTCCATTTCTAAAAGAAACTTGCCTGCTTGAATGTCTTCCTTTCTTAAAAATACTTATAGGGATGAATATTTTGTAGCAGAGCAAAGGTTTTAAATTTGTACGCCTACTTAAAAATGGAGGAACAAATCACTTTGAGGAAATGTGGCCCATTCGACCGCGCATCATCAGAAACCAGGTAAATATCGAGCAATCAAAAACCTTCAGCGAGTAAACACCAGAATGGCAATCAGGGAAGTAGGCGGACAATTTTATATATCAAGATAACAAATTCTCAATATTTGAGTGTGAAAATTGTACAGTTCATCTGTTAAACCTAATAGATATTACATGCCATTACCAAAACATATAGTCCACAAATAAAAAAGTCTCATTCTAGAATATTCAATCTCCTAAGACATTTACAGAATAAACAGAAAAATTGATCTACCTCAGTAATTGAAGCATATTCAACACAGATCTGAACAAACTGCTCTTCACCTTATCTATGACTGCCCAAACCTTTCAGAAGTGAGACCTCGTTTGTTCCCTGATCTTTATGATTTAACTCTTTTACATCAGTCACTACTTTGTCTATATAATTTTATGAACTTTGTCAAATAATACATGTAAATTTGTAAATTAAAATTTTTTAAGTTCTAATTAGTTTGTTGTTTTTGTTTGTGTTCTCTGTATTAGGTGCAAGTATTTTATACTGATTAATAAATACTCAACACAGATAATGCCCACCCCCATAGAAATTGTCCCCCTAACACACTACAATTAAAAAATAGTTTTATTTATTTAAATTTAGTTTTAAATTTATTTCTGTGTATCGCTATTGTGTGTGTTGCACGCCTTTGCGGAGCCAAAGCGTGATGAAGCTTCACCGCGTGACAGCTTACCTCCAATTTAAAAAAAATAAACTCTGCAAATACTTTCATCTTTTTTTTATTCAATTGGAGATATCATACGGTTTAGTGCAATCAATATTAAGCGAATAATAGCAACTCGGTTTTCCAAACATTGTTAAAGATAAGAGTAAAAGAATAATTGTTAACAAAAGAAAAGGCTTTCCATTTGTGAAAACCTAGCATAAAGCTACCAGAATAACCCAGACTTGCCTAAACAAATATTCACAAGTTTTAAGACGTGGGTTAACTGTTCGACCCGAAGTCAAAACGCCAGTTAAGTGAATGGGTTGAACGAGGACAACCAAGGCGTAAAAAAAAAAAGAAAGAAAAACAAAATCAAAGTGCAAAACTTTGTTGATTACCTTTTTATTTTAAATTTTTGGATACTGTGAATTTCTTGATGAAGGTTTAAAAATAATGCAATACATATATTTGGATATTTTCTGTCATTTACGTGAAGCGATTGGACTTAAAAACCTCGTTTTATGGGAAACAAAAATTGGTTCCTGTAATGATCAACCTCATTTGCCCTCCCTATTTCCCTGAACTATTCCTCCCCCTCCTTTAACTATTTTTCTAACTTTAAATAGAATATTTCTTGTAGAGGATAAACATTTTATTGATATAAATGCAATTTGAAAAATTCGAAGAAAGTTCTAAGAGTCATTCCGAAAAACGAATTTGCTCTATGTTTTGAGTGGCATTGCTTTGGTGGCAGAGGCGCCATTATTATAGCATAGCGTTATGTAGTAAGGTAGTCGATCCTGTAGGATGACTGTAATGTGTTGGTTAAATACAGTCGTTGTGGACTCAATGTTCTGAGTGGTTTCAGGCGTGAATGTATTGCACCAAAGAACAAGACATGTTGGATGTCACCACGGTGATGGCGAGAGAGTGAGTGAAGCCGACACCGGTCAGGGGAGATCTCTTGAGAGGGGTCTATCAATCA
The DNA here is from genome assembly GCA_030710605.1 of Cordylochernes scorpioides. Classification (NCBI taxonomy): domain Eukaryota; kingdom Metazoa; phylum Arthropoda; class Arachnida; order Pseudoscorpiones; family Chernetidae; genus Cordylochernes; species Cordylochernes scorpioides. The sequence continues at coordinate 119,505,551 of CP092867.1, forward strand.
TCGTGTCTCAAAGCGGACTAATCTATTTGAGCGAAAAGGGGGCACACGTGGGAACCCCGACATATTTTTCGAACCTCTTTCCTCTCCTGGCGCCGGCTGTCACTCACTCGAAATTTTATTTCTGTCACCTTGGCAATTACACTATAACTATACAACACATAGGGACATAGGTATATATTGGAATATATGACAGCATATATATATATAATTTTTAAATAAAATGGCATATATTGGATCAAAATATCATTTATTTTACCAATATTTCAGTTGGCCAAACCTTTTCAATATATTATAATGATATAATTAATATGTTATAATGCCTTGAAAAAGGTTGACGTTCACCCAACTGAAATATTGGTTAAATAAATGATATTTTTATTCAAAGATTTATTTATGGATTACTCTATTCTCAAAATTATATATGATAATAATCTTAAAACAGTGCAGACTGTGTACTTTTGCATGTATTGACAAGATATTAATTTTAATTGTCAAAATGTCTATATTTTCAGAAGCTCAACAAAAGATAGAAAGGTTGTTGTGTAAAAACAAGGGTCATATATTAAAGATATCTAGTTGTTATATTTTTAATATACTCTATAATAAAACTCATATCTACCTATTTAATGTTCACACCTTATATATGTATAATATTTATACCATGTTTATCACTAAAATACTCATGGAAAAAAGACACAATGAAGATATTAGGAGAATTAATGAAGATTGAATGAACAACTTATAGAATTTTGATTTAGAAAATCATGATACGGTTCGTCTTTTCTGGATAAAATATAAAATGAACATATTATTCAATTACTAGTTTATAAAATACTATCAAATCGTTTGTAAAATGTATGTAAAACTTTCGGCTCTAAGCTCGATTTATGGCTCTTCGACGGGTTATTTTCAAAATCAAAGGTAATCAGTTTTATTGATTGCATAACTAGGTTTTATCTGAAGAAAATCTTTAAAATGATAATAAAGAATTTGTTTATATACGTGTAATAGATCAGATCAATATGTTTCAATTTGTTTAGCAAATGTATGTGTTGGAGAAGAAATATTGTTAAGGTGATCCTCACCATTTACTGGAACAATTCCAATGTCGGCTAATTTGGACCCAACCTAATAAATATTTATCTTCTTGATCCCAATAAAATGTGCGCATTACCCTGTTAGCCAATCAATACTTAGCCAACGAGGCTAATACTGGAACCACGTGACCTGCGTACACTAATTAGAACAGCCGACAAAGAAATGAAATGCAGTTTCATCAAATGAAGCTAATTCTGAGAAAATTGCATTGAAGATATATATATCTTTATTGCCATTTTATTACATAGGTGAATTCTACTATGAGTCTAATAGCTTAACACTATCACATTAATCAATTAGTGATAGTTAATTTTAATATTTTCTGATGTTTGGTCGCCATAGATTTATTAAGAAATATTATGAATGTTCATTTTCTCACGACATTATACACAAAGAGCGTAAGAAACGATAAATTTCAAATATTAACTTCGTTAATCAAATAAAGTAAAGAACGAAGGAAGATGAGTTTCTTTTTAAAAAGAAACTCATCTTCCTTCGTTCTTTACTTTATTTGATTATCTAAACAGGAAGCGTTCTATCGCTTATTAACTTCGTTAAATATATGGTAACGTAGAAAAATTAGGTGAGACAAAACTCAGAATTATACACGGCAATTTATTTAATGTAAAACCAAATTTATAAACTAATAAAGTGGCAGAGAGGCAATGAGAAAATTTTACAGTGTATCAAAATAAAAATATCGATATTAAAAAAATATTTTCATAGAATAATAAATAATCATATACTAGCTCCATTCCTTTGGGAGCTGTGACCCACAGCTTGAAAATCTTGTCGCTACATGGATTTGACGTGTTTCTGTCAAGTATACCCTCGGAGTCTTGAACGTCTGTCCCTAGTAGCTTTGTGTCCTTTTTCTTGAGGCGTGAAGAGCGGCTTTGTCGTCGTATCGTCAATAGTGACATCGTCATCTTGGAGGGAAGTCTTGGCTTTGACACGGCGGTGGAATCTCCTGGAGCCAGTCTCTGAAAATGAATATCATACCAGCCATGGCCTCAATGTCCTTTCGACGTTCTTCAGTTTGTCTTCCCTAATCTACCCAGCCTCACAACCAAAATGAAACATAGATAATTAGAAAAGACAGACCTCATAATTACACGGCAATTTATCCAATGTAAAACTAAAATTAAAACTAATAAAATAGCAGTGAGACAATGAGAAAAATTTACATTATATCAAAATAAAAATATAAATATTGTCTTACCTGTTTTTAAAGATAGATGATATCTTAGCATACACACGCTCTCTATACAACAAGCCTAGACTTCCATGAAGGCATTGGAATGTATAAGATAGTTTATGAGATGGGAATGTTTGTGAGCAATTTTTAAGACAATATATTTCGTATTTTTTAAAGGTTTTAATATAACAAGAAAGGGAGAAGAAGACTATTCGAGATATACAAATGTCCAAAGTTTATATGAGGGATTTCTAGTATTAATTTTTTATATATATTTCTTATTGATATTTGAAACAGAGATTCCATAAGGCATGTTAGATTGTATTGATATATCAACTCTTCAAATAGATATATTATATTCTGAAAATTAATTCCCAACAAATTAACTATATTGAACATTCTATATAACAATCATTGAAGTCCATTTAGGTTAATTACACTTTTACTAACCAATTTTTCTATCAATATATTGTTACATCAATTTTAATGCGCCTTATATTTATTCAAAATATTCTATGATACTTAATATTTATTTAAAACAGAATATTTAGATTAGCATCATTCCTTTTTATAGTGTCACTCCTTTTGTAATATTTATTGTAGATATATCTTTATTGCTTATTGGAGCGGAGAGGACCTAGACGAAGACTGCGGATCGCAACCTACGAGGAAGACAAGAATAAATAAACACAATAACTTTAAAAGGTAATTTATTTTTATTTAATTTTATTTATTTACTTTTAATATGGAAACCCGCTCGGGAAACGTGTATAACACCAAGAAGGAAGAAACCAAGATCGACGACCTGCAAAACTTCAACTTGATGCATCAATATTCATACTATTTTTTATTGAAGATTGTTTACATTTTTAACCTTAGGTTTCTTAGAACATTATTTAAGTTTTTAAAAAAATGTGTCTTTCACAACAAAGCTTTAGGTTTCTTAATACAACGTCATATTCTTGACAGAGAACTTATATATATATATATATATATTGGCAATGAATATTTTGAAACTTGATTCTATTGACGTTATGTGGCGCTGAGTTTGTTGTTGATACACACATTTGTATGTTATAATACCTTGAAAAAGGTTGGCGTTCAGCCAACTGAAATATTGGTAAATAAAGAAAATTTTATTCCAATATACAAGTATGTCCATATACAAGTATACTTGTATGCAATATCAATGAAGAGCTTGAATGAGAGCAGTTCCAAATTAAGATTTACAATCTGTCCATCAAAATATAAGAGAAAGATCGTAAAGTGTTAATTTAAATATGATTCTATGATTTTATTTTAAAATAAATTCATTTAAAAACTCTACTATAAAGGTAATATAATTATATAAATAGCATTCTATATAAAAATGAATTTGTATTAATATACTCTGTATTAGTAATTAACATGAAAAACAATTGAAAAAAAAAATAAAATAAAAAGGTCAGGTGTTGATATTACAAATAAAGAAGGCATATCCTGACTAGGAGCACGTGCTTTTCATAAAGCAGAGCGCCATTAGTAATTAACATACTACACAATGATATCTATTTTAATTATAGTATATAAAATATTTTTCACGATGGCATAAATGTGATATTATGTGATATTTTTATATATCCATCTTTTGAAAATATATGGAGATATTGAAGTAAAATATTCACACAGTGAGAAATGTGATACAAGCGCAATATTTCAAGCATATTTATTGTCTGTTAACATATATATTGGATGCCCTTAAGAACTTTGTTATTTTGTAAAAGATCTAAACAGTTTGAACCCATATTTTACTTTATTTTCGGTGGCTTGCAAGCGATTTCCCTTCGGTACGATCACAATGTTGCTCCATAAATCACTAGTCGATCAATAGAAAGGATTTATTTCCTAAATCAAGGTTTTTTTTTAGTCGACTATCTTAAAGATTGTTAAGACATAGAGTTGTTAATATAGTCTTTCATCAAAAATAAACCTTTTTAAAGAAAATGTAAGACATAACATAATAATAGATGACGGAAACCATCAGCAACTTTCATTTGCACGATAAGGAGATGCCTTTATTTTTTTCTTAATTTATGCACCTTATCCCAGTACAATATCACATTTGTTCTATTTTTTTTTTACATAACATAATGGCTATGCTAAACCTTCCAAATATTGAGGCAGCATATATGTAATAAATTTAAATGCCTATTTCAACGTTTTTTTAAACATTTAAAATACCTCGATAAAGGTTGGCGTTCATCCAACTGAAATATTGGTAAAATAAATGATATTTTGTTCCAATATATGCCTTTTTATTCAAACATTTATATATAAATGTTATTATTCAAGACTTTACCGTTATAATAGGATACATTTTAGATTAAAGAAACTGTCTGATCAATTAAGAATTCTTTTAGAATTATCGCCAAATTTATCTTCACTAAAATATTTCCTCTCATTGAGGTAAATTCTGTTGAAGGACCAGTTGTATCATCTCTGATATGGACATTAGCCTCATGGAACGCTATTTTGCCATATTCTTTGTAATTTTCTTCTCTTCATTGATTTTCTGTATCATGATTATTCTTAAGTAGGTTGGAAACAACCCTCCCTTCTTCCATTTTTGATTTATTATTTTAAATTGTTTCCATTTTTTTTGTGTGAAAAATAGCTACTTCGGCCAGTTTAAGTTTTTTTTATTTATTTTCTAAATGTTTGAACCAAATTCCTTTGTCTTTGTGAGGAGAAATAAATAAAAATAAAGCATTTGGCAATGGTGTTAAAATTTGTTCTACTACAACAATTGCTTTTAAATAATGCTTTTAAAACACAGAAATATGATTTCCCGCCAGGCAGCCTCTATCTTCAGAATAAGTGTTTCCAGTAAGGCCAATAGAGTACAATTCCTGAAAACTTTTATTTACTTTTGAAGTATCCGTTTGATATAATTTCAACAAAAGACAAATATATAAAATTCAACTCATTTTGCAGATTGTTTTGAATTTATAAAAAACTACTAAATTCCTTTTAAACGCGTTTATTTAGAAATTATCTCTGTTTAGCATAGTTTTAAATGAATGATTTTCTAAAATATTGCATATTTTCATTATAAAATATTCCTTAAAACTTTTTTCAATCTGTAAATTGTTTTCTTCGAATACACACAATACTCCAAAATTTGATTTCATTCAACTATATTTCCATACCAACCCTTTGTACATATTAAAATTGTGTTGATATTTTTCTCTTTTCATCTATCTAAAATTTGCATATTAATTCTTGTACATATTTCTAATATATTTCTTTCTCTTTCAATGTTCATTTACCTTTGTAGTGCAAGTGTCTCTAAAGGGACATAGCGCTCTAAATCGTAATAAAATTTAAAATGATAATACTCTATTTAAATGGCTATTCTATTGAATAAACTTTATCTAAGCTTCTTTGTTACAAAATATATTTGATCTATAAAACGTTTCTAGAATACTATATGTAAAGAGATTGAAAATTTGCAATAATTAATTAAGTCTTTGTTTTTACATGCAAACAGGAAGAAGGTAAGTGGACAAAAATATAATTTTCTTTACTTCTATACAAGGTTGTCCCAAAGGTTCGTAAAAATACAGGAATAAAATTTGTTTTATTAAAACGTTATTTTTCTTATTACATGTCGAATAATACGTATTATTGCAGCAAATACATAATAATACAATTACTCTATACACAATACAAATACATTATACATAGCAGCAATTAATATTGGTATTTATATTTTTTTGCAAATGTTTTAATGAACTTTTGGGACTATCTTATATGTTACTTCATTTCTCACAAAATCATATTTACCGTTGTTTTTTCGTTAATATCGTAAATTTTCTTGCCTCTAAATCAATGATAAAATATATCCAACAAACATTTGTCGCTAAATTTCTTTACAAAAACACTACCATTATGCACACAATACGTTGTATATTGATTTAATATATTCTAAAATGCCCGACAAGAAACACACAGGTATAAAAGACTTAGACAAGAGATGTACAGGAATACTACAATAATAGGTATAGGCAAGTATTAAACAAAATGCACAATAAGAAAATAGAAAATATATAAGAATTCTCTGCTAGAGTTATACAATAATATATGAAAAGGTATGAATAAATATATATATAAAGTGGTAAAGAAATATAGTAAAGTATATGAATATTAGGTAACCCAGAACAAAACATGCGTCATTTTTTATAGGCCCAAGAAACGAGGTTCTAGGAAAGGAACAATTCCACTCTCATAGAGGGCAACCCTTGTGAGTAACATATCGTCCTTTTTTACTTTTTCCAATCTCTTTCAAAACTATATACGTAGTAATATATATCAATATACATTATGATTTTATATGTAACAAAATTACAAAATTGTAACAACCTTTAAATGTAGATACAATTCAAAACACCAGCTTGGCCATGATGTAATACAAACCAGGATAATAGAGTTTTATTGAAAGTCCGTCACATCCAAGACTGGACGAGGTACAATTCCAGAAATCGTTAGTTTGTTTGACTTCCGCCCGTTTGTCGAACAAAAAAAACAAAAAACAGTTTGACTTTCCCTCTCAGGTAGATCAGACACTCTTCTGGACTTTGTCCACGTCTTCGGCCTCTCTCTGAAGTGATATCCAACCTGCCTTTTGTGTTACCTATTGACGCCTGAAACCACTCTGACCACGGACCCCATGACTGCAAGGGCTTGTGGTACCACATCTATCAGCCAAAGGATAACCTCCTTACCACTTCATAAATATATAATTTTATATATTTATAAAATTCTCTAATTATTTTAATATTTATTTTTACTTTTTTTATATTGTGATTGAGTCATTATTTTCGTCTTTTTAAGATTGATTCTCATTTCCAATTAATGAACTCAAATTGTTTTTAAATGTTAAAGGGATAATGTATTCTACAAGTTATACACAGGTTTATATGTTTTGTGTATCTTTTGGAATACAAAACAATACAAAAAATAAAATTCGGTGATATGCAAAATATAAAAGTTTAACGTATTCTGGAAAATAGGTGCCGGTAGCAATATCTAAAGTGAGTTAAATAGCTATAACAGCTGATTTCTCATACAGATATTGCATTTGGCGACGCTGCTCCGTCGTGAAAGGTTGAAGTCATGCCTTCTGTAAGTAAGATAAGTGTTTACTAACATGTTTCTGAGTTTAATAGAGGTGATATTTGTAGCCTACCGGGATTATGATTTAATGTTCCTCAGTATTGCTGCTCGTATGGGTCGAGGTCCCATGACTGCTATCAGAATATAGAATCGATGGTTTCAGGACGGTCATATGGAACGGCGCCTTGGGTCTTAGCGACTCGCTATAACTAACAGCCGAGAAGACTGAAATGTACACTGCATGATCTTAAGGATCGTGCAGCCACGTCAAAAACCCTGAGACCAGAAATGGGTTCGTTTACATGTCAAAAGGGGCCTGCACAAACAGTTCGACGAAGTTTTCAGAAGCATGGATTGTCATCTCGGCAACCATAGCTTAGGCTATCCTTTCGCAACCTATACTTAAATGGTTATATAAACGACTATCCACACAGGAAGGGCGTGACATGGTGTATTCAGACGAATCAAGGTTTGTGTGTACACAACAGTGATTACCGCATCCTTAATTGGCGCCTTCGTGGAAAAGGGACTTTTCCAGAGAACTACCGACATATAGGCCCATACACTGGAGTGATAGTACGAGATGCCATTGGCTCTACGTCTCGGTAATCTCTTATTTGCATTCCCGAGACTTTGAAAAACCTCTGTTACATTTCTGAAAAGTCCGTGAAAGTACTATTTATTCGAGGAATGATTTAGCGAATCTCCTCTCCTCTCAATTAATAAATTTAATCATTGCAATAAGGTCTGTAGATAAAAATATATTTTGATATTAAATATTGTTTTTATAAATTTAATTGTCACCTATCGTTAATATTTTGTACAAATAAATTCACTGGCAATGTGTATATATAAAATAATATCATCAAATATTATCTCTACAGACCTTAGTACGGTCAGTAGCATTAATGATATATATATATAAATTGATGATATTATTTAAAAGAAAAACATTGACAGTAAATCTATTTGTACAATATCTTAATAAATATTATATATAAAAAAAAACAAATTTCTAAATTTATTTTGGACATCCAGATAAATTATAATTATTTTTGCTTAACTATGACTTTTAAGAACTTTCAAGAGCTATAAGATAAAATGCAGATAAACACTTATGAAAAATATGGAATGCATGAAAATAGATGACTTGGAATTTATTTATATTGAGATAAGAAAATTTTATAATTAAAATAATAATAACAGGCACACATATAAACAAATATTTTCAATAATATAATGTTTAACAAATTATAAAAAGTTTTTTATGAATTAAATTATAAATTGAGGATCGAATTGTGTGTCTTTTGAAGCTGTGGAAAAATTTGACATTTTAAAGATTTTTTTAAAGTGATAAAGTGAAATTTATTCACACTTAGGTTAAAATACCTTTTTTCAATAAATTATTCAATAGGGGTTTCTATATATTTTTATGAAAGGCCAATTTATTATTTTCTGTATATTATTATGAATCGTCATTGGTTTAGATGCTTTCAGCATAATCTATAGGAATCTTAGGTTGACAATATAATAAATGACAATAAATATTGATTTTGATGTTAACGGAATTTATTTTGTCCTAAGGAGTAATTTGTTTTTTAAATTTTAAATTAATGAGAATATCTAGAAAATTAGCAGTTTGATTGTTGAGGTTGCTTTCGTTGCTAATAATATTCAGGTTCTTTGTTTTGTTGTAAATTAAAATGTTTTCTGTGTATCTAAAAAATGATGAGGGATACTTGTTCATAATTTAGTAATAGTGTTCATTCGAATATGTATTTAAGGTTAAGCGAGCGTGTAAATACGAGTATATTGAAAGCTGTCTTCATCCTCTGATTTAGTGTTCTGCAATGTTGTAGATTAGTTATTGGGTACTCATGACTGTGAGAAACAGGAGCAAAGGATGAGAAATATCTGGATAGATGATTGGATAATTGCCTCTTCGCCGTTTAGAAGGGTCTATCAATCACAAGTATCGGTTATTCGAGTGATCGAATTTATGTTATTTCGAGTGTAAATATTTCCAGACATTTCTCTTTTGTACACAGTCTTCTGTTCTCGTTTTTTCTCTCTTTCTCCTTCTAATTATCATATGAATATTCTCTTCACGGACAAAATTATTGTAAATATATATATATATACAAATGTAAAGGCATACATGTATGTTAGCAAAATGTTTCCCTAGGGGAACATATCGCTTTATATTGAAATAAATAAAAAACACTAAAAGTGATGAAGAAAAAAGGAATTATACTGAGTAAGATAACCTTATATTATTATTTTTTAACCTTCATAAAATTCCCTCAAAAATAAAAATATAAATTTATCTTACCCCTTGTATTTGTTTTTCTTTTTTTTTTAGTTATATTAAAACAGAGTAAGCATGCTTCTCTGTTGAATATATATTTGCACATATATTTCTCTTTTAAAATTATTTCAATCACTTTTCCGAATATTAGCCTTATTTTCGATATTAATTTTTTTTCTTTATATATATTTGCATACAGTAAAATATTTTCGAAAATAAAGGAATCAATAAATAAATATATAATTAAAAAGGCATATATTGGATCAAAATATCATTTATTTTATTTTAAAAAGGCATATATATATAGATGATAAAAAGGTATATATATATTTACATATGGAAAAACAAAAGAAAAATAAAAAATAAGTGGGTCAGGTGTTGATATTAGAAATAAAGAGAGCATATCCTGACCACGAGCACATGTGCTTTTTATATGGCATAACGGATGGCGTATCTTAATTTATCAAGAAATTGGGTTGGCGAAATATCACGGAACAAGTTAAATAAACCTTTAGTCTATTTTTGCTCCACTAAATGTCATTCTGCCATCTAAAAAGCACATGTGCTCGTGGTCAGGATAGGCTCTCTTTTTTTTTTATTATCAACACCTGACCCACTTATTTTTATTTTTTTCTATCATTTTTTTCATGTGTTAAGCGTATTTACGTAAATTTGGCCTTAAATACCCATTTCTTGGCTTTTCAGGAAGCTTCTGAGACCAAATTTTTTTTGGTCGCAGTGGTACAGCCTGCTCCACACTGACGAGCGCCAACAGCGCGAAACGCGTTCGTGGAGGGCTTTTCTTGATTTATCAATAAATTGGGTTGGGCAAATATCACGAAGCAAGTTAAATAAACGTTTAGTTTATTTTTGCTCCACTAAATGGCCCTCTGCCATCTAAAAAGTACATGTGCTCGTGGTCAGGATATGCTTTCTTTATTTTTAACATATATATATATAATATTATTCTTTAATTATCAATATAAAAGTTCTAAAATATACGCGCCTTTCTTCTCAAGAATATTTGTGGTGTTCCATTCACATTTTGCATTGAAAAGAGGAAAATGTTTCTGGTTTAAATTATCTTAAATTGGCACACCTTAATCCTAGGGGATTTAAAAGTTTTCTGTTCAAGGTGATTGGATAAAATAAGGAAGACTAACTCAACTAAACATATTTTCGTGTTTAGTTCAGTGTTTATTGAGTTTAGTGTGTTTAGTTTAGACATAGTTTGAAGAATAATTTGGTATATGGTTGATTATGAAAAGGGATATTAAGGAATTCATATTTTCCTTGTCTCTCCAATATAGATAGCGAAATATATGTGTAGGATTAAATAAAGGAAATTAAATAATAATTTCCATTTATAGTTTCAAAAATAGAATTGTAATTCTATGTTATCAATCTATCATAAACCGAAAAGTTGAAAATAATTTTATTATAATACTCTTTGATTAGATTTAACTAGAAATATATTCATTGTTTATATCCCTCTTATTTTCAACATTTCCCTATAGACGATAGAGTACAAACGTAAAAATTAAAATTCGGATGTAAATTCTGCTGGCCACCGTAAATGCAACACCCTGAAAGAAGTATGCAAATATCATGAAATTTAAAACATGCATTAGCGAAGGTGAGATATGAAAATGATTAGAATTTCAGCGCAGACGCACATCACGCGCGCCTGTGGCTCCACTTCA
>CP092867.1:119517111-119761784 GCA_030710605.1 Cordylochernes scorpioides
ATTTGTCAGGTTTTCTTTAATGTGTGCAATATTTTCATCAACGATACCAGATATAATGTGTTAACAGAGTGAGCGCTTATTAATGTTGATCAAATATATGCAAATTTCCGAAATAAATATATTAATATATGTAAATATGTTATAAATTTATATATATATATATATATATATATATATATATATATATATATATATCAGATGAATATTATCCAAATTTCAAATTTTGTCTTTCTAGCTTCAAAAAAAAAAATAATAATAATAAAGAGTTCAATTTTAAAAGCATTTATTAGATAATTGGAAAATATTCGGACAGCGGTTTATTAGAAACTAATGACCATCTGTAGGTACAATTAATGTGAAGTTTCTTTATAGAATATAATTTTTCGTATGATTTGTTCTTGTAAACCGACATGTGAAAAATATTTTTTGCTTGGATCGTATAATGCTTGTATAATAGTTAACACAAATATACTGACTTCGCTGTTCTTCTGACTGAGTGAGTATTTTCTCAACAAATATTAGTTAAACTAAGTATATTAGATAAAATAACAGAGTAGTATTCTTAGTAGTAGTGGAGATATAATTCACATTTGTCACTAGCTTCATGGTATAGCATCTAGGCTTGTTAGCATATTTAATGAATAACTATTTATTATAATTAAAATATAAACACTCTTTTCATATTTTATTTATTTTCTCTCACTTTTTTTTTCGAGTCTAAAGGCCCTTATAAAGAAAAACATTGTTAGTGTAAAAAAGTTAAAAAACAAACCTTTTTTCACTTTGTCGGAAATGATATTATCCGTGGCGGCATAGTTACGAGAGGGTCTACTAACACCCTAATATCTAGTTTTCTGTCTTAGTAAACTATGTTTTGCCTGACTTTTATAGAGAGAGTCTCTCGGGTATTACGGTGGATTTTGGGAGGTAATTCTTTATGATATTGTTGCATCAGGCTGCGGTTTGGCAGATTCTTCGGTCTCGATTCTCTCCTCAGACGCGTCTTGCATCTTTACAGAACGTGTCTCAACCATCCTACTATGTTAAACCAGTCAATAATTAAGACAACTATATCTTTAGGTAACACCTTGAAAATCTCTCTATTTATCTCATCAAAGTTTAAAGCATGTTGGGTATTCAGTTTATAAAAAAAACAAATGATTTTATATTACATAATATTTCATTATAATATTCTGTTTTATAAAAATAAAGATGCAATCAAGATGCAACAATATTACATTGAGTCAGGATGAAAGCACTTCGAAGATTTCTGGAAAGTCCATTCTTCTGCTTATACCGTTGTATTTGCTTTATTAGAATTCCAATCCATGAGGATTCCAATTAATTAACTATTGTTACTATCATTTTTTTCTTCATTCTGATATTCTAATTTTTCAAATTATTTCACTTTAGTATTATAATAGGGAGTCGGTTGAAGGATGGTCTAAACCGTTGGATTTCGACCGCTACGACCTGGGTTCGATTCCCGAATTGGGCACTTTTTTCTGTTTAAAAAAAAAGCTCCAATGGCCCCCGATTCTTGCAAAGGTCCAACTCCACCAGCGAGTGCAAGTAACCAAACAGGGCTCTGGCACATTTGTAAGTGCAAAGTCGAACTTCTTTTCACATGTGTAGACATGTGGTGCACTTACAGTAAAAGCAGTCGCCTATACTACCCCCCCATGATTACCTTGGCCTGTACCACATGTGCTAGAGATAATTTAAAAATATATATTATAGTAATCTATAATCGTAATAAATTAGAATATTTTAAGCATTATTCATTTGGAAATTTCGCTCGGTGAGAACCCTGGCAAATACATGTAATATATATAATTGTAATTCTTTTGACAATATTTTTATTTTATAAATTTACACTAAGGTAAAAAATGCACTCGATAAAACCAGGGCGTAGTTCAGGTCATCCGGTTAGTGGGGACCTATATATTAAGGGAATTACTGTAAAAGGTTCCATTCTTCAGATGGCGTGCTGTTGAAACGATTGCATATTGATTTGTAAACTTAGGAGTTTAAGTTCTTTTTGAAATTAAAAAAATGTCTGGAGAGGATAGTATAAGTGATATACGTATTCAATTTACTACAGAACACGTGCTATATCCTATATAGATAATTGTGTGGATATTTAAAAATAATTTTATTTACATTTTTTCGAAATATATTTACAAATCGTGTCACATATTAGAAAGAGTAAAAATTTATTGAACTTCACATTGTACACCACATACACACACAGAGAGGATTGATTATTTACATATTATATATTTTTACATTGTCAAAAACTAGAAAAATTATCTGATATATAAAGAATCAATCCTAACAAAGTAATCAATAACATTCAATACATTGTAATAAAAAAGGGAGGAACCTGGATCTGTAAAAAAAAAAAAATGAATTAACTATTTCTCAAAATATTTCGAGAGATTGCTCTCTCTTTATCAATTCATTGCACAGTAAACTTAATTTACAAATTCTCGTAGATCACATGAAAACAACTTTGTCATTTGTCAACAATTAATTATTGATAATAATACATTCAAAAATTGAAACTAATAATTGAAATTTAAAATATTGTATGAAAGTCGATGACTTTTGTAAAAATAGTAATGCAGTATGTTATATAATTTATTTTGAACAAAACGTAAGAAAATGAAAAATATAAACATATGAAGTTAACTGCGATTATTAGAAAAAAATAGGTTAAAAGAGACACATAAGGTACGGGGATTTCTTTATATATTTTCACGCTAGAGGGTTCTTCATTGATGCTTTGTTTCCAATATTTGTTTTTTCAGTTACCTCTTATATTTGTGTATATTTTGTATAGATGCGTGTTAGTCGGATTATTATGTTCGAGAAATTTCCTTCACGATATTTCTTTGGCTGTTTTAATATTGCGAATAAATTTACCTATTTAACGACGTTTGGTAAGTTTTACCTGCAAATGTTTCTATTTTACAGAACGAAAAATCGTAATTTATTTTAAGTAGCAATAACGATTATTCCTATCCTTAGGGATGAAGAATGAAAGGATAAATTGTGAAGAATAATGATGAACGGAAAAATAAAAGTGTCCGGGGAAGAGAACTCAATTTATCCTTTCATACTTCATCCTTAAGGATAGTGATAGTCGTTATTTCTCCTTAAAATAAATTACGATTTTTCGTTCTGTAAAAAAGAAACCTTTGCGGTAAAATTTGTCATACGTCGTTTTATGAGCCGCATTAAATTGTATTATAAAATTATTTATTGTTTTTTAAAAATAATGTTATATTTATATAAAAAGCCTGTGAAGGCTTTCTAGTTCGGTGATGGAATTTTCTTATATAGTGAAAATATGTTTACAACATCCCCAGCTCTACATTCTTCTAGTTAACTGTACCATATTATGGAGTTGCATTAAAATTCAGTTTCAGTGCGGAATAGGCTAGATTGAATTAGTATCTTCGAAAGTTATTTTATTGTTTGGGTAACTTTACCGTGTTTTGGATAGATTTACCAATAAGCATGCAATATTTTACTTGCCCGCGTCATTCACCTTCCGTGTAAATTGTATACCCTTATCTTGTATACATATATCTTTATACCTTAAATTTACCTGTCGAAGGGCTGTTAAGCCAGAAAGTTTGTATTGTCGTTATTTATAAAAATAATCTCTTCCTTCAGCGAATTGTCTTTTATTTTTAATCTGATCTTTTATCAATAAATTTCCCTATGCAAAATAGGGTTGTTGTTTAAATTTGTTTAGTTATATATCAAATATTTAGCTTCGTGATAATATATTTGGGATATTTGTTGTGTACGTCATTTCACAATAGTTGTAAGAGCTTTTTTATTTGTCAATTTCAAATCAAATTTTTCCTGCATGGTGAGGCTTTCTCTTTGTGTATGATTAGTTGCATTGATAATAGGAAATAATCGTTTATGGTCATAATAGAGATAATCATCTTAAATTCTTTCCAGATAAATTTGATATATTATGTATTAATATATTTCAAAAATTTAAAGCATATTTTGCTTAGTGTGAGACATAAAGTTGTTTAGTAATAATTTGTAAATTGAGTAATCAATATTTTGACAGAATACCACTATTACCGACAATTTTAGCGTATTATCAATTTGAGCATTTTCCATTTTGATATATTTTCAGAAAACCATGAACCAATTACTTTTCCAACAATCCTATGACGAATTTGATTTTAATTGTTGGTTCTCGAATTTTAATGTTGTATATTTTACTCAAAGAATCAGTTTCACAAGTCGAACTGCCTTTCACATGTGTAGACATGTGGTACACTTACAGTAAAAGTAGTAGCCTACTTCTACCCACCATGATTATCAAGACCTGTACCATGTGTACTAGGGATAAGCAAAAAAAAAAAGATTCCCTTCTTAAAACTCTCAATGATACGATCAATTTATTTTTGTTCAGTAGGTGATTTAAAGTTTCCAGATTTTCTAAGATATTTGGGTTTCATTTATTTCAAATATGCTAAGTAATCACGGGAATATAAATGTCGTTTGTTTAAGACATTTGAGGTACTAGATATTACTCCAATATTCACAAGCGGACACGCAATAAATGTAAATAATCAATTTTACGTATGATTTCTAATTCAAAATTATTGATATTTTTGTGATAATATTTTAAGATTATATTATTCTGTAAATATTATTACTGATTCTACAATTTATTTCGTGCTTATGTTCAGCCTAATTTATCAAATTTAGACACTATTTGTGTGTGTGTTTTGTTGTGTGTGTTGTTTGTGAAATTTCCATTAAATATATATTTATATTAGATAATAAAAGGCATATATTGGATTTAAATCCAATATATGCCTTTTATTATCTAATGAATTAAGTATGGATTGCTCTATTTTCAAAACGATATATTTATATTTTGAAAATAGAGCAAACCAAAAATAAATCTTTAATTAAAAAGGCATATATTGGATCATAAAAGATATTTTGATCTAATATATGCCTTTTTAATTAAAAATATATTTATATATTACAAAAGATAATCAGAGAGTGAGATAGATTATTATTTTATGAATACATAACAAGCATGCTGAAGTTTTTTAACTTCAAAAGTAGCATTAATAACTTTTTTTTACTCGAAAATGTCATAGATTACGCTTTATAATTGTGCGTCAGAGCAAATGAAGTAAACAAATCCAATTCAGCAAATATTCCCTCCACATAATATTTCTATCTAAGAGAAACATCAACCAGATTTCTCTTTCATCTTAAAGGTAGACTGACAAATGATTCTAATTTCTACATCTCTAACCAAGCGAATATTAATATATATTCACGGAACTGAAATATAACGAAATATTTTACTTTGTTATTATTAAAATATTTAAAAGATATAAATATTATTATAGCTGTATATAAATATATATATATAATTTTGTTCCTCTCAAAAATACAATAGACTATAAAATATACAGCATGCAATGTTGTGTTGACTGTATGTTATTCTAATTTTCATAACTTTAAATATATGAATTTTATTTTATCCTATACAAAGTATTCTAACCTCAGAATATTTACCAATAGTGATATATAGGCACAATTATTAAACGCCTCTTTATTGATGTTTGTGAAATATATTCGTAACGAAATAAAATAGAGTATATATATAAACCTATTGTATTGTATATATATGTGTGTGTGTATGAAAATAATAAAAATAAAAAAGGTCAGATGTTGATATTAAAAATAAATTAGGCATATCATGACCACTAATATGAGCGTTTTGGCAAATATAAGGGAACAGGGTGAATCAACGTTTAGTTGATTTTTGTTCCACTAGAAGGAGCTCTGTCATCTTAAAAAGCGCTCATGTTAGTAGTCAGAATATGGCTGATTTGTTTTTAATATATATATATATATATATATATATATAATATAAAATAATTCTATTAAAAATTTATGCCTTTTTCTTAATTTTTCAACTTTATCACAATACGATATTTGTCACTTTGTATTAATTCCAAAACAGCATAACCTGTTATAATATAATTAAAATACACCTCCTCACTGTGCTGCTAAATATTGCTGAAATCTTACTGCTATCCTTCGAAAATATATCAATTCTTGGTTGAATATATATTCCTAATTAAGCCTATACCAGGGTTCGGCAATATTTTGAGTCGGAAGAGTCTCAAAAATTACAATTTACAAAATTTCAAAGTTTTCAAAGAGCCACAAAATATTTTCTTGTCAACAATAAATGGTACTCGCATAAAGTTTTTATTTGAATGGTGCTCAAGAGTGGTGCTTATTGAATAAATGGGCCTTGGTATGATATTTTATACTAAATAGGAAGGAGTTAGAAAATGAACCTAGTGGTTACGTTCAATTTTACGATGGTGAGGATTGTTCTTATATATGCCTAAATGAGTTTTTCTAAAGAAATAGAAAGTGTGTAATTCGTTGGGAAGAGTATCCCAAGTTAAATATGAGTAGGATGCGAAAGAAAGTAACACAAATAGACGCGGTGAAGGGCGCGACAAAGAGATGTGGTCATATACCGTGATGATCAATTAGCCAGCTTGTAAGTAAATTTCATGATATGGCTCAAATGTGTGATGGAGACATTTTCTGATATATATGGATTACTAGCTAAAGTACCCGGCTTCGCCCGGTTTTTACCGTGTAAAAGTTTGTCTAACGAACATTTGTTAAAACGATTCTAGAAACCACCCAATCCACCTATATATAGATTTATAAAAGTATATAAATATTGTTATATGCGTTTAAATATATTTTTGAAACACATATTTTTTTTTTGTAAATATTTTCTTTAAATATATATTAATATTGAAATGCCAAGTTTTTTCACAACGTCTTTGGAATATTGTATTACTTAATCCTCAAATTAAATATTAAATTTATTATACTTGGAACACATTTTAGCATTTTTTACAATTTATAAATGTAATTTCACCAGATGCCACGAGAGGCGCTGCTTGCGAGTGAAAGTAGAAAATTTGCAAATAAAATTGCAACGAATATTAATTTCAAATCAGAATCAAACCAGAAACCTTCTCAGTATTATAGTAAATAACCTCCTGAAGTATCACGGCGATTGGATAATCTTACCTTTTAAAAATATTCATCGTGTAAAATTATCAACCAATCAAATTCATTTATCGTCGCGACCTTTTGGTTTTACATTTTAAAAAAAGCACATTAACCTTTTTAGTTTTTTGAATAGCCTATATGTTGAACTAAATCTTCAGCTACCTACATGAGGAATTTCATAATGATTGATTCTGTAGAATATGCGCAACGCGATAACAAACGCCGATTTTGGATTTCATTTCTATAGATATATTTTTTGAATAGCCTATATGTTAAATGATATCTTCAGCTACCTACATGCGAAATTTCATAATGATTGATTCTGTAGATTTTGCGCAACGCGATGACAAACATCGATATTGGATTTCATTTTTATAGATATATATAAATGATATAGAACAAGTTTTGAAGTGAAAGAAGAATTTTAAAATATTTTTGTTAGATTTGATGATGAGAAAGTTATGGTTTTAACGAGAGATTAAGTCAATTGGGGTGTTAAAAATCGTTTAAAGTATCTGGTGTTGATTGTTGGAACGACTCAAATGGTATTGGAGAAATATGATGGTTAATTGAGTTTTCTATTATTTTTATTTGGAAGGGGATCTATGTGTTGGAATTGAACTTTATTGGCAATACAAAATGCATAAAACGACGTTTGACAAGTTTTTACCGCAAATGTTTCTTTTGAACGAAAAATCGTAATTTATTTTAAGGAGAAATAACGACTATTTTTATCCTTTGGGATGAAGTATGAAAGGATGAATTGTGAAGAGTAATGATGAACAGAAAAACAAAAGTGTCCAGGAATGGGAATCGAACCCACAATGTTCCGCTTACCGGGCATATTACTCTTCACAATTCATCCTTTACTTCATCCCTAAGAATATAAATAGTTGTAATTTCTTCTTAAAATAAATTACGATTTTTCGTTCAAAAGAAACATTTGAGGTAAAACTTTCAAACGTCGTTTTACAATCATAAGCCGCATTATATTGTATTACAAAATACATGAGTTCTGAAAGGGGGAATAGTAATGATTATTACAATGGATGTATAGTGAGAGTGGTAGTGATATCTGGATTTCTTTATTGAATGGTATCTTGGCGTATTATGGTGGAATAGTAGGTTGAAGATGTTTAGAATTTGTTGAATATTACTATGGTTCATTAGAAATGACTATGATTGTTTAAATTAACTGTGGTATGTTTAGGGGGCTATTATATTTGAAAATGGCTATGTTTGTTGAAAAAGCTATATTTGGATGAAGGTTGTTATGATTTGTTAAAAAGGTCATGTTTAGTAGAAGATGGTAAATTTGCAAAAGAATTGTTCATTGTGTATTTACAATCATTGAATAGCTTATATCTATATATATATATAAATGAATGTATGTGTGTGTGTGTGTGTCTGTCTGTCCTTTATGCCTGACCAAACCACTCATTGGAACGCCATGAAACTTTGGTAAGTTATTTAGTATAGTACTGGGAAGGTTTCTAGCAAATAAAATTTTTGAAATAACTTTTCGTCTAAAAATAATCAAGATAAATATTCTAATTTATCTGTTATAATTCAACAATATGCTCTGAATATTATCATAATGATACGATGATTTTGTAATGTAGAAAATTAGGAAAGACAAAATTCAGGATGGCACGGCAATTTATTTGAGACAGGAATAATGATACAATTTCAAGGCAAGATACTATTCCTTTAACTTCCAATTACCGAAGGAACATATTAATATTTATTTTATTCAACTTATCGAGTATTTTAAAAGTTACCGGGAAAAAATATTCACTTTATCGAGAGATTCGTTAGACAAACCTTTACTCGGGTAAAACCCAGGCGAAGCCGGGTATGTCCGCTAGTTTAAATATATATATTCAAATATCTCTACATAGAAAATCCCACAAAGAATTATTAGGATTAGTATTGGTGGAGTAGAGTAACAAACATAATTTTATTTCGCTAAGAATTAGTAGGGCTTATTGGATACTTGTCCCCCAAATTTTGTTTGAAAGTGTTCGTCAAGCAAATCTACAATTTGGTACAACCCAGGCGAAGCCTGTACATTTGTTAGTTAAGCAATAAAAATATAAAAGCCATGAATCAAATATTACCTTCATGACCTATTTATTTGGAAACAATGTGTAGTTTGTATGTCAACGTGAAGATATATGTGACCTCTCTAAATCACAGACAAATTTATAGAAAAGGGTGAGAAATAATAAATTATTATATTAAATAACGTAATATTAAAATAAAACTGATTATATAAATGTAGTTAGTGTGTATTTGAAGTTTTTATAATAGTGTATAAGATATTCATACGCAAAGTTTGTCGTCTCACTATAAATTATTTTATGTGAGCAATAGTTACCGAGAAATTATTTGAAAGAGTAAAAATTGAATCAGGTAAAAAGTTTCTTTTTATTTATATTTGCTAGCTTTCGAGCAAATTAACTGCTCTTCAACGGGCTGATATTCTTTGTACAAACTCAAAAATATTTATACACAGTAAAATTGAAAAATTTTTGTTATTAGCATGTGCTCTCGCGGGCGTGCATCAGATTGTTTCCATCTCAAACAAGCAATAGCCCATTATCAAGACATAGAAAGAAAACAACAACGATTATTCCTAGAAGCACTGGTATCATCAAAAATAAATAGCATCAATAGAAAAATTGACCTCCTAACCCAATATAAAAATATCCCAGACAAATAATCTAAATATTAATAATTATTAGAAAGTAAATATATTTAATCCCAATATATATATATAATATCTATTACTTTAGCTGGAAACAATCTGATGAACGCCCGCGAGAGCACATGCTAATAACAAAATATTTTTCAATTTTACTGTGTATAAATATTTTTGAGTTTGTACAAAGAATATCAGCCCGTTGAAGAGCAGTTAATTTGCTCGAAAGCTAGCAAATATAAATAAAAAGAAACTTTTACCTGATTCAATTTTTACTCTTTCAAATAAATTATTTTGTTATTTTTTCCTACAAACATTTATCAGGTCAAGATTTATTCAGAAATAAGTTATATATAGTAATACACGTTTATTTCACATATTCATTGCTCATCGCACGGATAAATATTTCAAAATCTTGTATCAAACGATTATATTTATAGACTTCTGCGAAGTGTGGTTCCTGCCAGAATCAGTAGCCAGAATAGCCGCCATTGTAGGAGATCACCGCTGCCACACGCCTCGGCATTGATTCAAAGAGACTTTGGATGTGTTCTTGGGGTACATCAGTCCAAGCAGCTTATACACGTTGCCAAAGTTGATCTGGTGTGGCAGCTGAGGATATAATCAGGGTAAATCGTTGAGCAACCATGGACCACATGTTTTCTATCGGCGAAATATCCGGAGAGCGATCCGGCCAGGGAAGCAATTCAATCTGGCGATTGACGAAGAACCTCTGGACAATGCGTGCAAAGTGTGGTCGCGCATTATCCTGTTGAAATATGACTGTGGGCAAGCCCCGAAGGTAAGGAAGGACAACTGGTTCCAAAACCTCGGAGATGTAGCGTTGGCTATTTAAAGTACCGACAATACGTACTAGAGGAGTGCGAGAGTGATATCCAATACCGCCCCATACCATAATACTCGGTGCAGGACCAGTGTAGCGGTGTATAACGCAGTTGTTCAGCATCCTCTTTCCACGGGGTCTCCAAACTCGAATCCGACCAATGTGGGGTGGCAGACAGAAGCGTAATTCGCCAGTAAAGACATTTTTATTCCATTCTGCCGTCCAGATTCTTCTTTCATCGCACCATTGGCGGCGGAGACGTCTGTGGGTCTGCGTCAAGGGTAGACGAAGCAATGGACGTCTTGCGGACAGACCACTCTGCAGTAAACGGCGTCGAATGGTACGCGCAGACACTGGATGATGCGTTACAGACTGAATGTGCTGTGCTATGGTGCGTGATGTGACTGAGCGATCTGTCACTGCCATGCACACAATTTGCCTGTCAGCACGTGAAGTGGTGCACTGAGGTGGATGCGATCGAACACGTCGATTCGTCATTACTTCCTGCATCCAACGATCACATATCTGCATTACAGTTGTTTGGTTTCGTTTTGATCGTTTTTTTAAACAAGAAAAACAATTGCCGAACTTGAAATCGTCGAAATCTCCAAGCCTTAAATAGTGCTTTGAAGTGGAGCCACAGGCGCGCGTGATGTGCGTCTGCGCTGAAATTCTAATCATTTTCATATCTCACCTTCGCTAATGCATGTTTTAAATTTCATGATATTTGCATGCTTCTTCCAGGGTGTTGCATTTACGGTGGCCAGCAGAATTTACATCCGAATTTTAATTTTTACGTTTGTACTCTATCGTCTATAGGTAAATGTTGAAAATGAGAGGGATATAAACAATGAATATATTTCTAGTTTAATATAATCAAAGAATATTATAATAAAATTATTGTCAACTTTTCTGTTTATGATAGATTGATAACATAGAATTACAATTCTATTTTTAAAAGTATAAATGGAAATTATTATATAATTTCCTTTATTTAATCCTACACATATATCTCGCTATCTATATTGGAGAGACAAGGAAAATATGAATTCCTTAATATCCCTTTTCATAATCAACCATATACCAAATTATTCTTCAAACTATGTCTAAACTAAACACACTAAACTCGATAAACACTGAACTAAACACTAAAATATGTTTAGTTGAGTTAGTCTTCCTTATTTTATCCAAACACCTTGAACAGAAAACTTTTAAATCCCCTAGGATTGTGGTGTGCCAATTTAAGATAATTTAAACCAGAAACATCTTCCTCTTTTCAATGCAAAATGTGAATAGAACACCACAAATATTCTTGAGAAGAAAGGCACGTATATTTTAGAACTTTTATATTGATAATTAAAGAATAATATTATATATATATTAAAAATAAAGAAAGCATATCCTGACCACGAGCACATGTGCTTTTTAGATGGCAGAGAGCCATTTAGTGGAGCAAAAATAAACTAAATGTTTATTTAACTTGCTTCGTGATATTTGCCCAACCCAATTTCTTGATAAAATCAAGAAAAGCCATCCACGAACGCGTTTCGCGCTGTTGGCGCTCGTCAGTGTGGAGCAGGCTGTACCACTGCGACCAAAAATAATTTTGGTCTCAGAAGCTTCCTGAAAAACCAAGAAATGGGTAATTAAGGCCAAATTTGCGTAAATACGCTTAACACATGAAAAATAATAGAAAAAAATATAAATAAGTGGGTGAGGTGTTGATAATAAAAATGAAGAGAGCATATCCTGACCACGAACACATGTGCTTTTTAGATGGCAGAACGCCATCTAGTGGACAAAAATAGACTAAACGTTTATTTAACTTGTTCCGTGATATTTCGCCAACCCAATTTCTTGATAAATTAAGATACGCCATCCGTTATGCCATATAAAAAGTACTTGTGCTCGTGGTCAGGATATGCTCTCTTTATTTCTAATATCAACACCTGACCCACTTATTTTTTATTTTTCTTTTGCTTTTCCATATATAAATATATATATATATACCTTTTTATCATCTATATATATATGCCTTTTTAAAATAAAATAAATGATATTTTGATCCAATATATGCCTTTTTAATTAAATATTTATTTATTGATTGCTTTATTTTCAAAAATATTTTACTGTATGCAAATATATATAAAGAAAAAAATAATAACGAAAATAAGGCTAATATTCGAAAAATGGTTGAAATAATTTGAAAAGAGAAATATATGTGCAAATATATATTCAGCAGAGAAGCATGCTTACTCTGTTTTAATATAAATAAAAAAAAATAGAAAACAAACACACACACACAAGGGGTTAAATAAATTTATATTTTTATTTTTGAGGGAATTTTATGAATGTTAAAAAATAATAATATAAGGTTATCTTACTCAGTATAATTCCTTTTTTCTTCATCATTTTTAGTGTTTTTTATTTATTTCAATATACGAGGTGTGTTCAAAAAGTATCGTGACTTTTGAATTTTCGCGGGTTACGTATATTCGAATTCCGATCTTTTCGTGGCTTTATGTTGGTACTCATGTCTCTCACTTATGCCGACAAGCTCGGCCATTTTGAATGTTCACTTAATTGTTGACAGCTGCTTTGCTTGCAGGTGTTTTGGATCGTGTTCGATTTTTACTTATTAAAAAAATGGATCAAAGAACCTGTATCAAATTTTGTGTGAAAAACGAAATTAAGTGCGCGGATGCATTCCGAATGTTGACTGTGGCATACGGAGAAGCTACCTAGGACCGAAGCAACGTTTATCGGTGGTACAAAATGTTCTCAGAAGGCCGAGAAGATGTGAACGACGAAGAGCGTGCCGGACGCCCGAGCACTTCAACAACAGACGAAAAATTTAATGAGGTGGAGAAAATTATATTGGCCAATCGTCGAATCACCGTTAGAGAAGTTGCTGAGAACCTAAACATATCGATTGGCTCGTGCCATTCGATTTTTATCAATGATTTGGGCATGAGACGGGTCGCCGCGAAATTCGTACCAAAATTGCTCAATTGCGACCAAAAACAGTATCGCATGAACATTGCTAATGAGATGTTGGACTCTGTCCGCGACGACCCAAATTTGCTCCAGAGGGTCATAACTGGTGACGAAGCGTGAGTTTATGGTTATGACGTGGAAACCAAATCTCAATCATCTCAATGGAAGCTGCCGCACGAACCAAGACCGAAATAAGCGCGCCAAGTTCGGTCGAATGTGAAAGTTTTGCTGACAGTTTTCTTCGATTACAGGGGCGTGGTGCATCATGAGTTCTTGCCACAGGGTAGAACGGTCAATAAGGAATATTACCTGCAAGTTATGCGCAATTTGCGCGATTCAATCCGCCAGAAACGCTCGGATTTGTGGAAGAACAAAAATTGGCTTTCGCACCACGATAACGCCCCTGCTCACACATCGTTGCTTGTGCGCGACTTTTTGGCCGAAAACAACACACTAATCATGCCGCAGCCACCGTATTCCCCAGATCTGGCCCCCTGTGACTTTTTCTTGTTTCCTAAACTGAAGAGGCCCATGAAAGGACGACGTTACGCTACGATTGACGAGATAAAGACGGCATCGAAGGAGGAGCTGAAAAAGATTTAAAAATAAAATGATTTTTTGAAGTGCTTCAAAGATTGGAAAAACCGTTGGCACAAGTGTATAATATCTCATGGGGATTACTTTGAAGGGGACAAAATAGGTATTCATGAATAAATAAATAATCTTTGAAAAAACACAAAAGTCGCGATACCTTTTGAACACACCTCGTAAAGCGAAATGCTCCCCTAGGGACACCTTTGCTAACATATATGTATATGTATGCCTTTACATTTTTATATATATATATATATTTACAATAAATTTGTCCGTGAAGAGAATATTCATATGATAATTAGAAAAAGAAAGAGAGAAAAAACGAGAAAGAGATCTGTGTACAAAAGATAAATGTTTGGCAATATTTTCACTCGAAATAATATAAATTCGATCACTCGAATAACCGATACTTGTGAATGATAGACCCTTCTAAACGGCGAAGAGGCAATTATCCACCTGCTATCATCTCTTCAAATATTCCTCATCCATTGCTCCTGTTTCTCACAGTCCTGAGTACCCAATAACTAATCTACATTACAGAACACAAGAGGATGAAGACAGCTTTCAATATATTTACACACTCGCTTAACTTTAAAGACATATACAAATGAACACAATTACTAAATTATGAACAAGTATCCCTCATCAATTTTTGGATACACAGAAAACATTTTAATTTACAATCAAAACAAAGAACCTGAATATTATTAGCAACAAGCCCAACAATCAAACTGCTAATTTTCTAGATATTCTCATTAGTTTAAAATTTAAAAAACAAATTACTCCTTAGAGGACAAAATAAATTCCTTTTAACTTCAAAATCAATATTTATTGTCATTCATTTTATTGTCAACCTAAGATTCCTATAGATTATTCTAAAAGCGTCTAAACCAAGGACGATTCATAATTATTACAGAAAAATAATGAATTGGCCTTTCATAAAAATATATTGAAACCCCTATTGAATAATTTATCGAAAAAAAGGTATTTTAACCTAAGTGTGAATAAATTTCACTTTATCACTTTTAAAAAATCTTATAATTGTCAAATTTTTCCAAAGCTTCAAAAGACACACAATTCGATTCTCAATTTATGATTTATAAAATGTAACAAATGGTTCGCTTCTTCCACGGAAGATAGCGTCAGCTTTTGGAGAACAGCGCATCGTGCCGTCCCGTCACATTGGAGCTGCGCCTATATAAGTTTTTCTTTTCACCTTTCTACAGCCAGCTAGCGGGGATATATAAAAAATGTTAATTTTGTTGCATTAATATTTTTGTATTCCAATAAGGAAATAAAATTGGATACAAAAATATTTTTATAATTTTGTAAAAACTTTATTTTATTCAATTATTTTGTTTATATGTGTGTCTGTTATTATTATTTTAATTATAAAACCTTTTAACTCAAGATAAATAAATTTCAAGTAATCCTTTTCATACAATTCTATATTTTTCACAAGTGTTTATTCGTCTAATAGAATCGTTCTTTGATAATCTAAAAATCTCATCTTTTAATCTTTATTTTATCTTATAGCTCTTAGAAGTTCTTAAAAGTCATAGTTAAGCAAAAATAAATATAATTTTTCTTGATGTCCAACCACAATTTAGAATTTTTTTTTTAAATATTTATTAAGATATTGTACAAATAAATTTACTGGCAATGTATTTCTTTCAAATAATATCATCAAATATTATCTCTACAAACCTTACTGCTACTGACCGTACTAAGGTCTGTAGAGATAATATTTGATGATATTATTTAAAAGAAACACATTGCCAGTAAATTTATTTGTACAAAATATTAACGATAGGTGACAATTAAATTTATTTGTTTTGAAAATAGAGCAATCCATATTTAATTCATTAGATAATAAAAGGCATATATTGGATTTTATAAAATATTTATTTTGCCAATATTTCGGCTGGCTGAACGCCAACCTTTATCGAGGCATTACATTTTTGTAAATGTAATGCCTCGATAAAGGTTGGCGTTCAGCCAGCCGAAATATTGGCAAAATAAATATTTTATAGAATCCAATATATGCCTTTTATTATCTAATTAAATTTATAAAAACAATATTTAATATCAAAATATATTTTTATCTACAGACATTATTGCAATGATTAAATTTATTAATTGAGAGGGCTTGTCTCATCAGTAGTGAACCTTCTAAGCAGATTCGCTAAATCATTCTCCAGGCCGCTCTACAAATACTAATATATTTGATTGATTTTCTTATAAGCTGTGTATTTACTATGGAAGGCAATTTGGGAATGTTTGGTAACCTATGGAAGGAGACTGTTGAGGCGAATCCACTCATCTAATAATATAAATTGTTGTGGTGATATCTGTGGAGGAAAAAAAAAGATGTTAAATATCATAAGAATAATTTTAGAAAATGAAAACATTAGAGCACGAAAATTAAACATTAAAAGAAACATTCGTGCTTTAATGCTTTTATTTCTTATATAGTGATAACAAGTTATACCTTTATATTAATTTATGCCTAAATGGTCTTGTTCTTATTGTTTGCGGAAGTTCATTGCTCGATGCAAATATTTATATGATATTATGCAAAAAGGTAAAAGTAAAAGTAACATTCGGTGCTTTAATGCCTTCATTACTTAAATATGTAGATGACGAGACATCACTTTATATATAAGAAAAAAAAAAGTTTAATTTTGATCGAAATATAAAAATTGAAATTATATTTGTAATTGGATAATAATAACTATAATTCAAAAAATGCATTTAAAAATTGTGGAATCCATATTTTATTAGAAATATTCCTATCTAGGATACATTTATTTAAACTCTTCCAATATTTCGTGTGGCCATTCGCCAAACTTCCTCGGGGAACAAAACTGTTTCTGAAGGCCGCTTATTATTTCCCGCCTCTATACCACTGATATATAATCTATTTATTATTTCAAATTTCCCATAGCAATTGTATAGAAACGTGAAATAATATGCGGCCTCTCAAAATCAGTTTTGTTCCCCGAGGAAGTTTGGCGAGTGGCCACACGAAATATTGGAAGAATAAATAAATGTATTGATTCAAGATAATTTTTTCTAGAAAAAAATATAAATTCGAAAGAATATTTCTAGATTTATATATATGTAATTATATGTATGCAACTCTGCAGACCTATGGTGCTTTTCATATTAAAGGTACGGTATATAAAAAATCAATCCAATACAATAGTAAAGCGGTCTGTAATATAATTTGGTAAAAGCCCTGGGAAGAGTTAATACTGTTAGGCCTTCTCACCTAATAATTCCAAACATTAAAGTAAGGTATGTATGGACATTTTGATAATAAATATAATAAGAGACATTTTGCCAAAAATAGTAGTTATAAATTATATATGAGAAATAATACAAATAAATTTGTGCAATATTGTAAAAAAATGGTTGATTAATCTTGACCTTCACATTACCATCGGCCGGTCGTGAGCCTTGCTTAATCCTGGCATCTGCCAAGGTTTGCCTTATCCTGATGTATTTTTTCTATAGATACTTCCTCACTGTTGAAGAGATCGGGTATATCTTTTCCTGGTGTGATGAAGGACTCTATTGAAGCAATGTGTGTGGATCCTCCCTCGCTAGGAACAACTGTGAATATATTTCATCATCTAATTGTATATAATTTCATTCTTCATCTTTACCTATTTCTATTTTACTCTCATTTAACTGAAGAATAAGTGTCAATTAAGTATTTAAATTGGCAAATTGTCTAATATAAATCAAGGTATAGCTCACTAAATAAATGAATTCGTAGTCAGAATTTTCTTCCATAGATATAGACCCATAGGCTAGTAAATATAAACTCTATCACAAATTCAGCACACCTTCATGTAAAGATGAAAATGAAAAATAAATTGATGTTTTAAATTAATAACATTGTAGAATAACATTTATTCTAAAAGAAAAAAGCTCGATAATCGATATTAAAAATATATTTACAAGAAATTCCCTAAATGAAGTTATTTCTAAATTACAGAGAAAAAGAGCTATCTAATAAGATAAAAATAACTGAGTTGAAACGTCAATATGAAGGCTATCAATATTTCGTTTTCCAATAACTTGATGGCACCAGCCTTCACAGCACATCCAAGACACTACTAGTCACTACAAAAATATCCCTAGCAATTCACAATCATTGCAATAGGATTATTGCGATTTCACCACCACTCTGTGTTGTGACGACGATCTAAATTCTATAGAGGTAGTCACTCACCTCTATTCTTGGTCGGCGGGGTTGAAGGTTCAAAATTAAGGCGTCGCTGTTTATAGCACTATTAAAATATTAGACGAAAACAGGAGGGAAAATTATATTTATTACAATTTAAGAAAATAAGTAAAGTATTATTTAATTAATTATATATTTAAATGTTTACACTAAAAGAATCGGAGATCAGGGCAAATTCTAACGTTCGAAAGTTGTTTACAAGTTCTTCTGTTATTGTTTTCTCATTTTTGCCGCTGCATCCCCGTAGCCGCTTCCGCCGGCCTCCCATTGGCTGCTTCGGACGGCTTCTTTTCCTACATTTCTCCCACCTTTGAGTTGGCGTCTCGACGACTCAAACATGGAAAGGAAAAGTTTAGTAGAACCAATCGGTTGGGTCTCTTGATGGGCCGTCCGTAACTTGACACAACATTCGGGGTTTCAATGTGATGTTGCTCTTGTTGTGAAGTCAAAGGGTCTTCTTCAGTTGTCAATCGAACTTCTTGTGTGGGAGATCGCTCCGTTAGAGGGTCTCGACATCTCATCTCGGGCGTTATCTCTAAATTGTAGAGTTTTTGAATAGGTCGTATTTTATCACCTGATGAAGTTTTCACTTTCGCAACCCTCACAAGTTCGTCTTTTCCTGGATAGAGTTGGATTATTCTGGCTAACGGCCAGTGTAGTCTCTTTAAACTCTCTTGTCCAATGAGCACCATGTCTCCCACCTTGAATGGTATGGTAGTCTTCAGGCGTCTCGTTTCTTGTCTCAGGAATCCAAAATATTCGATACGAAATCGTTCTCTAAGATCTTCTCGTACACGTTTGATATATTGATATTTGCGGGAGAGGGTCTGGTTATCAATCAAGTCCAGGTCTGGAACGCCAACCTCTCTGACCTCATGTAAGAATAACGAAGGTGTCAATGGAGCGAGATCCTCACTTTCTTCCGTTAGGTAGGTCAGAGGGCGTGTGTTCATCAAGCTTTCGACGTCACACATTACCGTGGAAAGTTCTTCATATCCCAAGGAGGTTTGACCGAGAATCCTAAAGAGCAATTGTTTCATCATTCCAATCAAACGCTCCCACCATCCACCCCACCAAGGAGCACCAGGCGGTATGAATTTCCAGGTGATGTATTTCAATGTGGGATCACATTTTAATCTCGAAAAATCAATCTTCTTTAAAGCATTAGCCATGCCTTTGAAATTAGTCCCATTATCCGAACAGTCATTCAGGGAAAGTTTACCTCTCTTCCGGGCCGACGCATTAAATACTGGCCTTATTTTAGAAGTTTGACTGTTTCTTTTATACACTGGTCGATGTGGCAGGTTGTGTACACCATCTAGTTTATCCTCTCTGGAATACTCGATTATCCCCTGTTTCATCCAGTCTTCAAAGATCTGTCCATACTCATTCATGTCTCCAACTTCTTCAAATTTTCTTCTTACAGAACTTAGTTGGTTTTCGGCTAGGTCTTTATTCGAAGGAATCCTTTCCTTGTCTTGCACCCAGGGTAGAGCTACCTCATAGCGCCCCTCGATATCTCGCGTCGTGGTGTGGGCGAAATGTTCCTCCATTTCAGCTTGTAATGACTGAGTCTTCTTCTCAACCTCCGCGTCAGAGACTCCAACTGCATCTAATTTCCACAAGTTTTCTAAATCTAAAGATAGAAGTGTGGTCACGCAAAGGGAGCTGATGTCATCTCTCACCTCCGTTGGAGGAATCTTTCCCATCACAGTCCATCCTAGTTTGGTACGGATTGCCACCAGTCCAGATGAGATCCTTCTCTGATCATTAGTTAGCAATCTCCCGGCGACGTCCGCCCCTATAAGGACTTCTATACGGTCTCTCATCAAATCAGACACGTCGAGTTCTTCACTCCCTTCTAAAAATGATCTTGGACACACCGGAGGTATGCTTCCACAGATAAGGGGTTGACCTAGTGCTTCAAACTCACAGCGATAGGAATTATTGATGTCAGATAAATGAATGGTATAGACCTCATGTTCAACTACGTCGGTACTCGATCCTCCAAACAAGGAATGCCGGAAGAACTCTCTCCTTGATTGTTCGTATTCCATTTCCATTGCTGTACTATGTAAAATATATTATCTTTGGGATCCGGTGTCTATTATAGCCCGTGCCGTCTTCTCCGTTCTGTTCCCTTTGAGGGTCACTCTCAAAGTAGGCAACAAGACGTCTGGGGAGGTTGATAAGTTGGCGAGAGTTTCATCTTGCACCGTTGGAGACTTAGAAGATCCACCTCGATCTAAAATCCGTTTTGTGCACATGACATCCAGGTGGGAAGACATGTTGCAGATCGAACACCGGACTACATTTCTGCAAAATTTACTTAAATGAGAAGGCCGAAGACATTTATAACAAACGCCTTTTTTTCCTCATGAGTGATCTCTTTTCGTTTAAACTCATATTAGCTGCAAAGTCACATTTAGGGCTTCCATGGTTGTCTTTACCACAAAATACACATTCATTCGATTTGTGAACTGAATTCAAAAGTTCTGAAGCTGTCGCAATTGGTTTTTCATTGTAGAATCTTGTCTTTGGATGTTTGTTTACTAAATTAGGTTTAGAAGTTGATTCATTCCCGGTACCGATTTCGTTTCTAAAACTCCTCTCCCGTGCAGTTAATTGTCTTTCTAGAAAGGTAATCAAGTCATTAATTACGTAACCTGTCGGGAGTTCTTTGTTCAATTCCAAATTAAGGTCTGCAGGTAGAAGCTTTATTATTATCGGGCACAATAGTTGTCCGTAAACATCAATGGACACGTTTAGTGACTCGAGACTCCTTATTTGAACAGAAAGGTTGTCAAAAAGTTCGCGGAAGGTTCTTACATCGCTTGACGTTTTGAGTGGTCTCATTGACAACAAATTGTTCATATGTCGGCTAATCAAAATGTCTTCTCGCCCAAATCTATCTTTAAGCAATTTTATAGCTTTCTCATAATTGTCCGCAGATAAAGCGAAACCTTCGACTGTGTTTAGTGCAGTTCCGCCAAGATGTGACTTCAGATAGTTAAATTTATCGATCGGGTTCAGTGAGTTGTTCTGGTGTATAGCTGCATCAAAAGAATTCCAGAACGTCAGCCATTCACTAAAGTTTCCATAAAATTTCGATATAATCAATTTCGGAAGTTTCACAGTCGTGCAGGAAGGTACATAATGTCTCATTTCATTTTCATCTATTCGTGAGTTCGAATTCGGTATATTTTCGCCATGAAAATCTGATTGGCGAATCTTTTTATTTGCCCTAAATCTCCAAGTAATATATTTCTCTCGATATTCCTCTACGCCCTGTAATTCCTTCTCTAAATCGTCAGTTTCAAGAAGCGTTTCTATTTCGTGATCCACTAATTTAAGTTCGTTAAATGATTCATTCAATTGTTCTAATAATTCTTCAAGTTCAATTCTCATTAGCGTGTCAAGTCCACTTTCAATCTTATTGCATGTTTTCGTTAAATATGATCTGTTAACAGCACGCTTCTTTTTTGAACGTAGAATTAATTCTTCCGCCATCTTGTAAACAAAGCGGCAAGTAGGGTTAGCTAGCGAGTTCCAAAATGGTCAGCTCAAAATGCTTCCTTTTTTTCTTCTAGAATTTACCTTCAACAGTCCCGGCTGGGATGCCAAAAATATTGCGATTTCACCGCCACTCTGTGTTGTGACGACGATCTAAATTCTATAGAGGTAGTCACTCACCTCTATTCTTGGTCGGCGGGGTTGAAGGTTCAAAATTAAGGCGTCGCTGTTTATAGCACTATTAAAATATTAGACGAAAACAGGAGGGAAAATTATATTTATTACAATTTAAGAAAATAAGTAAAGTATTATTTAATTAATTATATATTTAAATGTTTACACTAAAAGAATCGGAGATCAGGGCAAATTCTAACGTTCGAAAGTTGTTTACAAGTTCTTCTGTTATTGTTTTCTCATTTTTGCCGCTGCATCCCCGTAGCCGCTTCCGCCGGCCTCCCATTGGCTGCTTCGGACGGCTTCTTTTCCAACAAGGATAAACAAAAAATATATTTAACAAACCAATTAAAGCATACCAGAAAGAACACCTAAAACCTATATATATTTCTATTTATAAAAGAATTTCTATTGGTGACAGATTAGGCAAACTTGCAGCTTCAGGGCAGCAATAAAATCTTTTCTTTATGTAGGAAGGTCCGTAAAATACTGGCAACATGCCGTCGTGATTATACCGCTTAATCATAGCGTTCCCCATCCCTCGAATAAATAGTACTTTCACGGACATTACTTTTCAGAAATGTAACAGAGGTTTTTCAAAGTCTCGGGAATGCAAATAAGAGATGACCGAGACGTATAGCCAATGGCATCTCGTACTATCACTCCAGTTTATGGGCCAATATGTCGGTAGTTCTCTGGAAAAGTCCCTTTTCCACGAAGGCGCCAATCAAGTATGCGGTAATCACTGTTGTGTACACACAAACCTTGATTCGTCTGAATACACCACGTCACGCCCTTCCTGTGTCGATAGTCGTTTATCAAACCATTTAAGTATAGGTTGCGAAAGGATAGCCTAAGCTATGGTTGCCGAGATGACAATCCATGCTTCTGAAAACTTCGTCGACCTGTTTGTGTAGGACCCTTTTGACTTGTAAACGAACCCATTTCTGGTCTCAGGGTTTTTGACGTGGCTGCAGATCCTTAAGATCATGCAGTATACATTTCAGTCTTCTCGGCTGTTAGTTATAGCGAGCCGCTAAGACCCAGTGCACCGTTCCATATGACCGTCCTGAAACCATCGATTCTATATTCTGATAGCAGTCATGTGACCTCGACCCATACGAGCAGTAATACTGAGGAACATTAAATCATAATCCCGGTAGGCTACAACTATCACCTCTATCAAACTCAGAAACATGTTAGTAAACACTTATCTTACTTACAGAATGCATGACTTTAACCTTTCACTACGGAGCAGCGTCGCCAAATGCAATATCTGTATGAGAAATCAGCTGTTATAGCTATTTAACTCACTTTAGATATTGCTACCGGCGCCTATTTTTCCTGAAGACGTTAAACTTTTGTCTTTTGCATATCACAGAATTTTCTTTTTTTTTGTATTGTTTTGTATTACAAAAGATACATAAAACATATTAACCTGTGTATAACTTGTAGAATATATTAACCCTTTAACATTTAAAATCAAATTGGGTTCATTAATTGGAAATGAGACTCAATCTTAAAAAGACGAAAATAATGACTCAATTACAATAGAAAAAAAAAGTAAAAATAAATATTAAAACAAATAGAGAATTTTATAAATATATGAAATTATATATTTATGAAGTGGTAAGGAGGTTATCCTTTGACTGATAGATGTGGCATCACAAGCCCTTGCAGTCATGGGGTCCGTTGTCAGAGTGGTTTCAGGCGTCAATAGGTAACACAAAAGGCAGGTTGGATATCACTTCAGAGAAAGGCCGAAGACGTGGACCAAGTCCAGAAGAGTGTCTGATCTACCTGAGAGGGAAAGTCAAACTGTTTTTTTTTTTTTTTTTTTTTTTTTTGTTCGACAAACGGGCGGAAGTCAAACTAACGATTTCTGGAATTGTCCCTCGTCCAGTCTTGGATGTGGCGGACTCTCAATAAAACTCTATTTTCCTGGTTTGTATTACATGGTGGCCAGCTGGTGTTTTGAAATTTTGTTACATATGAAATTATAATGTATATTGATATATATTACTACGTATATATTTTTGAAAGAGATTGGAAAAAGTAAAAAAGGACGATATGTTACTCTCAAGGGTTGCACTCTATGAGAGTGGAATTGTTCCTTTCCTAGAACCTCGTTTCTTGGGCCTATAAAAAATGACGCATGCTTTTGTTCTGGGTTACCTAATATTCATATACTTTACTATATTTCTTTACCACTTTATATATATATTTATTCATACCTTTTCATATATTATTGTATAACTCTAGCAGGGAATTCTTATATTTTTTCTATATTCTTATTGTGCATTTTGTTTAATACTTGCCTATACCTATTGTAGTATTCCTGTACATATCTTGTCTAAGTCTTTTATACCTGTGTGTTTCTTGTCGGGCATTTTAAAATATATTAAATCAATATACAACGTATTGTGTGCATAATGGTAGTGTTTTTGTAAAGAAATTTAGCGACAAATGTTTGTTGGATATTTTTTATCGTTGATTTAGAGGCAAGAAAATTTACGATATTAACGAAAAAAACAACGGTAAAATATGATTTTGTGAGAAATGAAGTAACATATAAGATAGTCCCAAAGGTTCATTAAAACATTTGCAAAAAATATATAAATACCAATATTAATTGCTGCTATGTATAATGTATTTGTATTATGTATACATTATGTATTTGCTATAATATTATTCGACATGTAATAAAAAAAATAACGTTTTAATAAAACAAATTTTATTCCTGGATTTTTACGAACCTTTGGGACAACCTTGTATAGAAGTAAAGAAAATTATATTTTTGTCCACTTACCTTTTTCCTGTTTGCATGTAAAAACAAAGACTTAATTAATTATTGCAAATTATCAATCTCTTTACATATAGTATTCTAGAAACGTTTTCTAGATGAAATAAAGATTGTTTAACAAATAAAGAAGCTTAGATAAGGTTATTCAATAGAATAGCCATTTAAATTAAGTGTATTATCATTTTAAATTCTATTTCGACTTAGAGCATTATGTCCCTTTAGGGACACTTGCACTACAAAGGTAAACTAAGCATTGAAAGAGAAAGAAATATATTAGAAATATGTACAATAATTAATATGCAAATTTTAGATAGATAAAAAGAGAAAAATATCAACACAATTTTAATATGTACAAAGGGTTGGTATGGAAATATAGTTGAATGAAATCAAATTTTGAAGTATTGTGTGTATTCGAGGAAAACGATTTACAGAATGAAGAAAGTTTTAAGGAATATTTTATAATGAAAATATGCAATATTTTAGAAATTCATTCATTTAAAACTATGCTAAACAGAGGTAATTTCTAAATAAACGCGTTTAAAAGGAATTTAGTAGTTTTTTATATATTCAAAACAATCTTCAAAATTAGTTGAATTTTATATATTTGTCTTTTGTTGAAATTATATCAAACGGATACTTCAAAAGTAAATAAAAGTTTTCAGGAATTGTACTCTATTGGCCTTACTGGAAACACTTATTCTGAAGATAGAGGCTGCCTGGCGGGAAATCATATTTCTGTGTTTTAAAAGCATTATTTAAAAGCAATTTTTCTAATAGAACAAATTTTAACACCATTGCCAAATGCCTTATTTTTATTTATTTCTCCTCACAAAGACAAAGGAATTTGGTTCAAACATTTAGAAAATAAATAAAAAAAACTCTAACTGGCCTAAGTAGCTATTTTTCACACACAAAAAATGGAAACAATTTAAAATAATAAATCAAAAATGGAAGAAGGGAGGGTTGTTTCCAACCTAATTAAGAATAATCATGATACAGAAAATCTATGAAGAGAAGAAAATTACAAAGAATATGGCAAAATAGCGTTCCATGAAGCTAATGTCCATATCAGAGATGATACAACTGGTCCTTCAATAGAATTTACCTCAATGAGAGGAAATATTTTAGTGAAGATAAATTTGGCGATAATTCTAAAATAATTCTTAATTGATCAGACAGTTTCTTTAATCTAAAATGTATCCTATTATAACGGTAAAGTCTTGAATAATAACATTTATATATAAATGTTTGAATAAAAAGGCATATATTGGAACAAAATATCATTTATTTTACCAATATTTCAGTTGGGTGAACGCCAACCTTTATCGAGGTATTTTAAATGTTTAAAAAAAAAAACGTTGAAATAGGCATTTAAATTTATTACATATATGCTGCCTCAATATTTGGAAGGTTTAGCATAGCCATTATGTTATGTGAAAAAAATAGACCAAATGTAATATTGTACTGGGATAAGGTGCATAAATTAAGAAAATGCATCTCCTTATCGTGCAACTGAAGGTTGCTGATGGTTGGCACCATCTATTATTATGTTATGTCTTACATTTTCTTTAAAAAAGGTTTATTTTTGATGAAAGACTATATTAACAACTCTATGTCTTAACAATCTTTAAGATAGTCGACTAAAAAAAAAACCTTGATTTAGGAAATAAATCCTTTCTATTGATCGACTAGTGATTTATGGAGCAACATTGTGATCGTACCGAAGGGAAATCGCTTGCAAGCCACCGAAAATAAAGTAAAATATGGGTTCAAACTGTTTAGATCTTTTACAAAATAACAAAGTTTTTAAGGGCATCCAATATATATGTAAACAGACAATAAATATGCTTGAAATATAGCGCTTGTATCACATTTCTCACTGTGTGAAAATTTTACTTCAATATCTCCATATATTTTCAAAAGATGAATATATAAAAATATCACATAATATCACATTTATGCCATCGTGAAAAATATTTTTATATACTATAATTAAAATAGATATCATTGTGTAGTATGTTAATTACTAATGGCGCTCTGCTTTCTGAAAAGCACGTGCTCCTGGTCAGGATATGTCTTTTTTATTTGTAATATCAACACCTGACCATTTTATTATTTTTTTTCAATTGTTTTTCATGTTAATTACTAATACAGTATATTAATACAAATTCATTTTTATATAGAATGTTATTTATATAATTATATTACCTTCATAGCAGAGTTTTTAAATGAATTTCTTTTAAAATAAAATCATAGAATCATTTTTAAATTAAGACTTTACGGTCTTTCTCTTATATTTTGATGGACAGATTGTAAATCTTAATTTGGAACGGCTCACATTCAAGCTCTTCATTAAAAATGCATACAAGTATACCTGTATATGAACATACTTGTATATTGGAATAAAATATTCTTTATTTACCAATATTTCAGTTGGCTGAACGCCAACCTTTTTCAAGGTATTATAACATACAAATGTGTGTATCAACAACAAACTCAGCGCCACATAACGTCAATAGATTTAAGTTTCAAAATATTCATTGCCAATATATATAGGTTATATATCAATAATATAACGTTGTGTTTAAAAACCTAAAGCTTTGTTTAGAAAGACATTTTTTTAAAGAACTTAAACGATATGCTAAGAAACCTAAGGTTAAAAATGTAAACAATCTTCAATAAAAAAATAGTATGAATATATTGATCGAAAAATTGGTTAGTAAAGTGTCATGAACCTAAATGGACTTCAATGGTTTTTATATAGAATATAATGTTTTCTCAAAATATTAAATTTGTTTGGAATTCTCAGAAAATAATATATCTATTTGAAGGGTTGATATATCAATACAATCTAACATGCCTTATGGATTCTCTGTTTCAAATATTAAAAAGAAATTGATACTAGAAATCCCTCATATAAACTTTGGACATTTGCATATCTCTAATAGTCTTATTCTCCCTTTCTTGTTATATTAAAACCTTTAAAATTACGAGATATATTTAATATTCTTTCTTCAAACATAACCATCCCATTAACTATATCATTCATTTGAATGCCTTCGTGGAGGTAGAGACTTGTTGTATAGAGAGCCAGTGTATGCTAAGTTATCATCTATCTTTAAAAACAGGCAAGGCAATATTGTATCAGATTATATGTTATATGAAAATATTTTTAATTCCTATATTTTTATTTTGATACATTGTAAACCTTTCTCATTGCCTCTCTGCTATTTTATATGTTCAATTTGATTTAACATTAAATAAATATACCGTGTGTAATTCAGAGGTTTGTCTTTCCTAATTTTCCAACGTTATATTTTGGTGGAGATGGCGGGTAGATTAGGGAAGACAAACTGAAGATCACCGAAAAGACCTTGAGGCCATGGCTGGTATGATCTTCATTTTAGAGAGTTGCTCCAGGATTCCACCGACGTGTTAAAGCCAAGATTTCCCTCCAAGATGACGATGTCCTTTTTGATGATACGATACAAAGCCGCTCTTCACGCCGCAAGAAAAAGGACACATAGCTACTAAGGACAGACGTCCAAGACTCCGAGGGAATACTTGACAGAAACACGTTCATGTCAGTAGCGACAAGATTTTCAAGCTGTGGGTCATAGCTCCCATAGGAATGGAGCTATGTATAAGATTATACATTATTCTATGAAAATATTTTTTAATTTCGAAATTTGTATTTTGATACACTGTGAAATTTTCTCATTGCCTCTCTGCTATTTTATTAATTTTAATTCGTTTTTACACCAAATAAATTGCCGTGTGTAATCCTTAGGTTTTTCTTTCCTAATTTCCTACGTTACAATATATCTAACGAGGTTAATATTTGAAATTTATCGTTTCATGCGCTCTTTGAGTACAATGTCGAAAGAAAATGAACATTCATAATATTTCTTAATAGGTCTACGGCGACCAAACATCAGAAAATGTTAAAATTAACTAGCATTAATTGATTGATGCGATGGTCCTAAACTATTAGACTTATAGTAAAATACACATATGTAATAAAATGGCAATAAACATATATATATCTTCAATGCAATTTTCTTAGAATTAGCTTCGTTTGATGAAACTGCATTTCATCTCTTTGTCGGCTGTTCTAATTAGTGTACGCAGGTCACGTGGTTCCAGTATTAGCCTCGTTGGCTAAGTATTGATTGGCTAACAGGGTAATGCGCACATTTTATTGGGATCAAGAAGATAAATATTTATTAGGTTGGGTCCAAATTAGCCGACATTGGAATTGTTCCAGTAAATGGTGAGGATCACCTTAACAATATTTCTTCTCCAACACATACATTTGCTAAACAAATGGAAACATATTGATCTGATCTATTACACGTATATAAACAAATTCTTTATTATCATTTTAAAGATTTTCTTAAGATAAAACCTAGTTATGTAATCAATAAAACTGATTACCTTTGATTTTAAAAATAACCCGTCGAAGAGCCATAGATCGAGCTTAGAGCCGAAAGTTTTACTAACATTTTACAAACCATTTGATAGTATATTATAACCTAGTAATTGAATAATATGTTCATTTTATATTTTATCCAGAAAAGACAAACCGTATTATGAATTTTCTAAATATAATTCTATAAGTTGTTCATTCAATCTTCATTAATTCTCCTAATATATTCATTGTGTCTTTTTTCCATGAGTATTCTAGTGATGAACATGGTATAAATATTATACATATATAAGGTGTGAACATTAAATATGTAGATATGAGTTTTATTATAGTATATTAAAAATATAACAACTAGATATATTTAATATATGACCCTTGTGCTTACACAACAACCTTTCTATATTTTTTTGAGCTTCTGAAAACATAGACAATTTGACAATTAAAATAATTTTAATTATATCTTGTCAAAACATGCAAAAGTACACAGTTTGAACTGTTTTAAGAGTATTATCATATATAATTTTGAGAATAGAGCAATCCATTAATAAATCTTTGAATAAAAATATCATTTATTTTACCAATATTTCAGTTGGCTGAATGCCAACCTTTTTCAAGGCATTATAACATATTAATTATATCATAATAATACCTTGAAAATGTTTGGCCAACTGAAATATTGGTAAAATAAATGATATTTTGATCCAATATATGCATTTTTAATTAAAAATATATATATATATATGCTGTAATATATTCCAATATATACCTATGTCTTCATGTGTTATATAGTTATAGTGTAATTGCTAAGGTGACAGAAATAAAATTTCGAGTGAATGACAGCCGGCGCCAGGAGAGGAAAAAGGTCCGAAAAATATGTCGGGGTTCCCAGGTGTGCCCCCTTCCTGCTAAAACAGATTAGTCCGCTTTGAGAAACGATGATTGTCAAACCCCTCTCAAAAGATCTCCCCTGACCGGTGTCGGCTTCAGTTACTCTCTCGCCATCTCTGTTGTGACATCCAACATGTCTTGTTTTTTGGTGCAATACATTCACGCCTGAGACCACTCAGAACATTGAGTCCACAACGACTTCATTTAACCAACACATTACAGTCATCCTACAGTATCGACTACCTTACTACATATATAGATATGTATATACATAACGCTATGCTATAATAATGGCGCCTCTGTCACCAAAGCAATGCCATTCAAAACATAGAGCAAATTCGTTTTTCGGAATGACTCTTAGAACTTTCTTCGGATTTTTCAAATTGCATTTATATCAATAAAATGTTTACCCTACAAGAAAAATTCTATTTAAAGTTAGAAAAATTGTTAAAGGAGGGGGAGGAATAGTTCAGGGAAATAGAGAGGGCAAATGAGGTTGATCATTACAGGAACCAATTTTTGTTTCCCATAAAACGAGGTTTTTAAGTCCAATCGCTTCACGTAAATGACAAAAAAATATCCAAATATATGTATTGCATCATTTTTAAACCTTCATCAAGAAATTCACAGTATCCAAAAATTTAAAATAAAAAGGTAATCAACAAAGTTTTGCTCTTTGATTTTGTTTTTATTTCTTTTTTTTTACGTCTTGGTTGTCCTCGTTCAACCCATTCACTTAACTGGCGTTTTGACTTCGGGTCGAACAGTTAATCCACGTCTTAAAACTTGTGAATATTTGTTTAGGCAAGTCTGGGTTATTCTTGTAGCTTTATGATAGGTTTTCACAAATGGAAAGTCTTATCTTTTGTTATCATTTACTCTTTTACTCTTATCTTTAACAATTCATGGAAAACCGAGTTGCTATTATTCGCTTAATATTGATTGCACTAAACCGTATGATATCTCCAAT
Source organism: Cordylochernes scorpioides (assembly GCA_030710605.1). Lineage (NCBI taxonomy): Eukaryota > Metazoa > Arthropoda > Arachnida > Pseudoscorpiones > Chernetidae > Cordylochernes > Cordylochernes scorpioides. Next base: position 119,548,399 of record CP092867.1, read on the forward strand.
TGAATAAAAATAAAGATGAAAATATTTTCAGAGTTTCTTTTTTTTTTTAATTGGAGATAAGAGCTGTCACGCGGTGTAGCTTCATCACATTTTGGTTACGCAAAGGCGGGCAACACATACACGATAGATATTCAAGGAAATAAATTTAAAACCAAATTTAAAATAAATACAAATAGTTATGTAGTGGGTTAGGGGGACAATTTCTATGGAGGTGGGGGGGGTATTATCTGTGTTGAGTATTTATTTATGTATTTATTAATCAACCGATATCAAAATACTTGCACCTAATACAGAGAAAACAAACAAAACAACAAACAAATTAGAACTTAGAATTATATATTTACAAATGTACATGTATTATTCGACAGAGTTTATAAATGTATATAGACAAAGTGGCTGTGGTAAAAGAGTTAAATCATCAAGATCAGGGAACAACGATGTCTCACTTCTGAAAGTTAGAACAGTTGTAGATACGGTGAAGAGCAGTTTGTTCAGATCTGTGTTGAATATGCTTCAATTACTTAGGTAGATCGATTATTCTGTTCAATCTGTAATTGTCTCAGAAGATTGAAGATTCTAGAATGATACTGTTGTATTTGTGGAATATAGCTTTTGGTAATGACATGTAATATCTATTAGGTTTAACAGATGAACTGTACAATTTTCACACTGAAGTATTAAAAATTTGTTATTTTACTGTATCAAATTGTCTGCCTACCTCCCGTATTGCCATTCTGGTATTTACTCGCTGAAGGTTTTTGATTGTTCGATATTTACCTGGTTTCTGATGATGCGCGGTCGAATGGGCCACATTTCCTCAAAGTGATTTGTTCCTCCATTTTTAAGTAGGCGTACAAATTGAAAACCTTTGCTCTGCTATAAAATATTAATCTCCATAAGTATTTTTAAGAAAGGAAGACATTCAAGCAGGCAAGTTTCTTTTAGAAATGAAACATTCTTCTACTTTCCTTACTGCTATGAAAAATATATTGGGAGGGCTTGGCTCATCAGTGGTGAACCATCCCAGCGGTTTCGCCAATTTAATCTACCTGACTGCTTTTTAGAACTCCAATACTGTATTGGTCCATTCTGCTTATATATGCTGCACTGAAGGGTGAAATCTTAGAAATGGTATTTAAGTAAACTATGGACATAATCATTTAGGACAGTATATTACATATACAATTTTCATCGAACAATACTCTCCCGTAGTAAGGACAGTGGAAGTGTATTTTATGTTTAAAAGAAACTTGTGTGCTTAAATGCCTTCCTTTATATATATAGAGAGAGAGAGATGGCGCGTTATTACCTTATATTAAGTCTTTTTAAACCAAGAATTCGTTTCTGAAGTTGTTTTTACGAGTTTCAATTTCAATTTAATAGTGATTCGCTGCGCGATAAAATTATTCATTTTTCAAAAACTTCTTTGAAGAACATTCTATCAAGCGTTCACTTTATGAAATCAATTCGAATCAAGTGGGTTCGGGCTCTATTGTCCAATTATATAATGTTTGAAAGTTTAGAACACGTAGGTTGATATAGCGTTAATACTGTCTTATTTTCATTTTTTTAAACACAGCCTTGTCTCCTTATGATAACACCTTGTATATATTAAAACATACTTATGCTATTAATATATCAACCTTGTCATTTAGAAAGTAAATATCTCACTTTTGTGTTTAATCACAAACAAATCCTCAATCAGCTTTATCTCAAATTCATAAAGCAAATACTCAATTAAATAATTTCAAAAATAATTAGAACGTTAAAAATAATTTTGTTCAAACAAAATAAGTTTCTTGTTCCAAAATATAATTTCCGAATATATCGGAATTATTATATTTTTAAAGTTTAAACAGTTAAATTCTCAATAAAATTTTAATAAAATACATCCATTTCTATTCATTCTAAATGTAATCTGCACAACTTCCTTTTAGTTATTTCAACTTTAATTAACTTGATAGTTATTTAAATGTTGGAAAGATGGGGATTTGAGAAGAGGATTATTTTGATGATTTCCTAAATGACCCACCTATACCAAGTACAATAAATGAGTTCATTATTTTAGGATTTCCCTCTCAAGATTTGTTTCCAATTTAAATTGGAAAGTTCTCGAAGAGAAACGTATGGCTTTTACCTTAATTGGAATTGCTTCTAAATCAGTTACGCATGTCCTAATTGACAGATTTAGATTAAATTATTTTTATAAAATATATTTGATATTTATTAAATAAGTTTAAACGTTAAAATTACAATAAAAACAATCTAATCGTGTAATTAAACGTTGCAGATGGCCCCTGTTATCTATATAATTACAAATGATAAAAATGTTAATATTATTCCATATCAATACATAAAATATTATTCGATATATTATTATTTTTTATGGAGAAAACTAATATTTCTCAGTTACACGTTAAAGACGTGCCATTTTCCATTTCTGAAATGAGATATTTACATTTTCTATCTTATTAATATTTTTAATAACTTTCCAAAAATATATATTGAAATTTTTAATTAAAAAGGCATATATTGGATCAAAATATCATTTATTTTACTAATATTTCAGTTGGCTGAACGCCAACCTTTATGAAGGTGTTATAACATTTTAAAGTGTGTCAACAACAAACTCAGCGCCACATAATGTCAACAGAATTCAGTTTTCTAAAATATTTTGTTATATTACAATATAAATGAAATACTATTACATACTATGTATCAATAATATCTTTGGATAAAAACTTTGGAATTAAACAATTAATTCTTCTGAAATTTAAATATCATTTCCCCTATACATGTTTATCACATACAGAAAATGTATCTCAATCTAACACCTATAGTTTGGTGCGTCGAATATTTAGTTAAAGAGTATATATATTCATATTCAATAATATAGTCAATATAAAAGAATATTTTAAAAAGTAAAACTGTGACTTTCACGGTATAATAATAGGTCATTAACTTTTCTTCGAAAATTTCAGAACATAATTAGAAATCAATAGAGAAAGGTTTATAAAAAGATCAAGAAATATGGCTTCATGAGACATTAGATAAGAAAGCAATGGCTGTGTTATTAGGGAAAAATTGAAAGTAAATACGGGAATTTGATTTTGATATGTATAGCTGAAGACATTAAGAAAAAGTATTTTAAAAATATTTGGTCAAAATTAATATACCCCCCGAATATTTTATGGAATAAAAACTTCCCTAAATATCCAATCTTCTGGTTTTATTTATTTATGAAGCAAGCATATCAAGGGTTTTTTTTTATCCAAAGAAAGATCGATAATTTTCATATTGATTTAATATTAGATTTTAAATTGAATTTCGATAGATTTGTGTTGATATAATGCGTGAGTTGATATAAACGGGATCCTAATAATGTTCTAAATTAGGTATTGATATGTATGAGGCTCCTTTCGACATGTTTTTCTTAAATTTCACTATATATTGGCCTTCTTCTTAATACGATCTGAAAGGGAAAAGGTCCACTTTTATTTAATAGTACCAAGCATATTTTTAGTATTTCTGAGTGTATATTTAATATATTTGTTAGATAAATATATATATGTAGTATATTTTGAGTTAGGTAGTTCACAGCCTTCTTCTGGTGTTTATTATGGCCCCATATCTATATAAAAATATGTATCGACCTTGTGGAAATGGATGTAACAAATAAACAAAGAGGCAAAGGTAGACCAGACGGCGACAACGACCAACGGCGCCAGAAGGTGGCGTGATTACAGGAGCCAATCAGGACTCACCGCCATATGCGGGGGTCCAGTATAAAAGGGCCCAGAAAATGAGACAAAGTAGTTGTTTTCAGAGTGACGCCGTTATACGGTCGGTCGGATCTCTCACCACTTCTTCTATCCGCGAGTAGGCTTAGGGCATCCGCGACGCCCGTGGTCCGACTGCCTTCGTCCGTGGTCTATCTCTACCTCTTGAAGCTACCATCTAGACCGGCCTCTGTCCCTTGTTGTCCCCGTGCGGGAATCCCATCACGCACCCACGACCACGACTGCCCAGTACATTCCACGTCGGCTTGGTCGGGGTTACTACATATATATATATATTTTTAATTAAAAAGGCATATATTGAATCAAAAAATCATTTATTTTACCAATATTTCAGCTGGCTGAACGCCAACCTTTATCAAGGTGTTATAACATTTTAAAGTGTGTCAACAACAAACTCAGAGCCACATAACGTCAACAGCATTGAGTTTTTAAAAATATTTTGTTATATTCAATGGGGAGAAAAATTTGATAAATATATTTATATACATGTTGTGATGCATTAGCGTGCTATCTGTTATCAAAATTCTAAACAATTATAGACGCGTATGATTCTTTTCAAAAATAAACAATTTCTACTGCCCTTACTTAAATTAATTTTTTCCATTGCAGTAAGGACAGTAGAAATTGTTTATTTTTAAAAAGAATCATACCCGTCTATAATAGCTTCGAATTTTGATATAATACATATTTGTGAAAAATCAATAAAATTAAAAAATGATACTCTATGTATCGGAATATTGCCTATACCTTGCGTAATTAATCTGATTATTCATCAACTTCATGTTTATAACTATATTTTGGTTTATTATGGAGTCTATCTGACACTCTATCTTGATCTCTGAGGTAGATTCTGTATCGCACTATTGAAGGCACGTACGTTCTGACTATATTATTGGGTTTGTCCATAATCTCTCTGTCTCTCTGGGGTAAAGATTAATGAGAATTTAATTGATATTCATTCCGTAAAAATGGCGCAAGCTGTCAGAAACTTCCAGTTGATCTATCATATAAACGTTACATATATTTCGGCACAAATGATTAGAAAAGTGTATTAAATATTAGTAATTTCAGAAAATTAATTCATAAAATGGTATCTTTTGGAATATATATCTTAATTGTACAATGTAATGGATGCCAGTCCATTTTGGAATAGAGGGCAATGAACAGGATGATGGCCTAGCGAAGGAAGGACGAAATCAGGCACTGAAAACCAGTTCAATAACACTGAAAGACGTAAATACAATAGCAAAAGCAAAACTAATTACAAAACCCAAAATACCCCAGTCCTTATGCAACCTCAACATTAACAGAGAATTAACAACAATAATTTCAAGGGTCATTACAGCGCAATTTAATGGAATGAAGATAAACCCAGACATGACTAGATCATACAGGAACTACAATAACTGTCACAACACCCAACTCACTCCGGATCATATATACAGATGCCTGACCATCCTTGCAGACCTCTATATGGCAGACATCAATCCAGAAGAGGAAATCCAAACAGACAAGGCACCTCGTTTGACCTGAATTGTGATCAAGTTGTACGGACCGATCTGATCTGCTCCATGGACAAGACACCACCATTCACCAACATATATCTTAATATTTATATAATTGATCTGCTTTATGTTTTGGAACTCTCTATTTGTTAGAAAAATTGAAAATATAGAACATCATAAGCGAATATGTATAAATAAATTATGCTTGTTAGAAGTATGGAATATATATTTTTCTACATGAAACCAATATTCCTTTATTTCTTTTCGTTGCTGTCACAATTACAGTTTCATCAACGTTGAGCAAGTTGTTTTATTGCGGAGCAGCCTCACATATATCAGTACCATCCAAACTGAATAAAAGATCGTGATCATAAGTGATTAATGTTATTTGGAATATAAATAAGTTCGTGCTGTTTTTATAAAGATGGCGCTACTAGTTTATTATTCCACTGTTTCATCTGGCAACACCATTATTTTGAAACGTCATCATAAGGCTTCCTTTTTCAGTAACCGTTATTTTTATGAAGTATAAACAACCTAGTTTCTATTTGATCCTTAAATGTCAACCTTTGTACCAATTAATGTGTTTTTGCGGGAAAATTAACCTTATTACTTAAATATGAAGAAAAAATACTGCTGAGAGTCATCCTAGTTTATGATGACCGTGTTCTAGCTGAACAAACGTGTCAAAAGTGGTTTGCTCGGTTTAAAAGTGGAAATTTTGATTTGGAAGAGACGAAGAAAGACCCGGAGCGCCACCAAAGTTTGAGGGTGAATAATCAGAAGCAAGGTTCGATGAAAATCCAACATAACGCAAATGGAACTCGCAAAATACCTGGAGTTACTCAACAACCATTTTTCATCGCTTAAAATAAATAGATATGATACGAAAGGTCGGAAATCTGGTGCCGTATAAATTGAAGCTAAGAGACGTCGGATGCCGTTTTTTCACGCGTGAACAACTGCTCCAACATAAAAAAGGAAATGTTTTTTTGTTTTTTTTTTTGCATCGAATTGTATCTGGTGATAAAATGTGGGTCTATTACGATTATCCAAAACGTCGGGCAACGTATAGATACCCTGGCCGTGCCTCATTATCGATGGCCAAGACGAATATTCATGGCGGGAAAATTATGCTGTGAATTTGGTGGGACCAGCTAGGAGTGGTAAATTTTGAGTTGCTACAACCGTACAAAATTTACACAGGGGAAGTCTACTGGATACAATTGATGTGTTTGAGCCGAAAATTGCGACATAAACAGCTGCAATATGCCAAAAACACGAAAAGGTTATTTTTCAAAATGATAATGCTCGGTCACATGCTGCAACACCCGTTAAAACGTACTTAGAAACGCTCAAATGGGAAGTCTTAATCCACCCGCCGTATAGCCCAGACATTGCTTCATCCGATTATTATCTCTTTCGATTAATATAACATGGCTTGGCTAACCAGCACTTCTCCAATTACAATGAAGTAAAAAATAGACCGATGAAATAGATAGCGACCAAAGAGCCGGCTTTTTTCCATGATGGGATCTGTCAATTTCCAGAAAGATGGGAAAAAGTAGTGGCTAGCGACGGATAATACTTTTAACATTGAAGGTCTAACCAATTTTTCCCAATATAGCTCCAAGTTTTGAAAAAACCGCGAGAACATTTTTATACTCCTAATATTTGACTGTATATAATAATTGTGACAATAAGAGTTCAAATAGTTATGTCTTTTTAAACATGGTAATCAAGATGTTATTGTATAAAGACCTAATAGGCTCAAAATGTCAGTTTCTTGAATTTCGCCATATAATAGAGAACTATTGTGAAACAAAACAGACATTATATCAGAAAGTAGTTACGCGCGGGTAGAAAAGTTCAATTATATTTTTGAAAGATATCTAAAAAATAAAGAATCTAGTATAAACAAAAAGAGTAATTAAATAATATCACTCGGAAAAATATTTTCTTGAAGAGGTTAAAAATCTACACGAGCGTCAAAAATTGGCCTATCCTAATATCCATTATATAATTTATTTATGAAATTTTTAAAATATATTTCTGCAAGAAGTTAAAAGTCCATTAACAGCGTTATTTATTTAACAAAATACTTTTATAAAACTACATTTATCAAATACTAATTTCAGCCTGTCCATTAGCCTGAAGCTATTGTCTCCAGGTGGGAGCTTCTTTACTCGCCCTATCTATATGATATGATAAATCAAGAAAAGTCAACCAAGTTTAAAACCACAATATATAGGTTGCCTGTGCGTGCGCAAATTATTCCACCTCGATACTCTCAAGAGTTACAAGAGAAACAATTTCAAAATCACTTTGAATGTTTTCAGCGATGCGCGAGTTTTAAGTCTTTCTAGACAAACAAATTGTTTTGAAATCACAACATTTGATGGTTACAATTTTAGAATAACTTTGTGTTACAAATTAAAGACTATCAATATTCCATATTATTAATAATTCTCTAATCTGAAATATTTATATCAATAATTTGTGTATTATAACTAAATAATTTGTGCGAATTATTTAAATTTTTATATGTATAAAAATATAACCCTTCTAATTCAAATAAAAATTACAGCGCAATTGAACATATAAAGTAAACCATTTGCATATTTACTAACTTGTTGATTGTAATAAAAAGTAGATTCTCTCAAATGTATCACCGACGTTTAGTTGAAGATAATCTTAAGTAAGTGTAATAAACGATATTTGTGATAGAAAAACGCAGAAAATATATATTTCAATCATATTTACTATACTGCTCGGTAAGCTTATGTTATAATCAATACTGGCCGATTGATTCATGCAATGCCCGGGTTTTACCCGAGAATTTCACCCCGGAGTGCGTATGTATTGAATAAATTTTTATTCAAATATTATTGTAATAATTAAATATTATAACCCGGTTTCACACAGGATCTTCCCTAAGTTTATAATTTTTAAAGAAAACCCTATAGAATGATGTCAGTTTCTAACCGAAACACACACGTTGAGTTTAATTAATTATTTTTTTATAATTAAAATAATAGAGTTGATGTGTGTTTATAAAGAATGTCTTTCTAAAATAAATTATTTAATATGGTTAATTAATTAATATCTCGCAGATTTAATAAATAGATTGCAGAATCGCGTCATTAAAAATATTAATGACTTGTACGACTCTATTTTTATTTGAATTAAAAAAAATATATGTTTGTGTGTGAGAGTTAAATATAATTTTAAAATATATAAATTACATAAAAAAATAATTTAGCATGGCCAAAAGAGGTTTTAAGTATAATTTGGATGACCTTTACTTTGCTTGCGATCTTTTTTAGGGAAAGGAGTTGAATATTCCTCGTTGCTTTCTGCTGTCAAGATGTGTGGAGCATGCCAATTCGGCATATCAATTGGCGAACAGGACAAACCTTGGGGACCTCACTTCAGTTGTATTGTTCCCATAAAAAGACTGTAAGCATGGTTAATATAGATCAATAAGGTTTGCTATTCCAAGAATTTGTCGAGAGCCCACCAATCACTCGAATAACTGCTACTTTTGAATGAAAGACACTTTCAAACGACGAAGAGACAAGAATGCACTTGCTATCATCTATCCAGATTTTTCCCCATCTATGGGTCTCGTTTCAAACAGTCCTTAGTAACCTCGGGGTCAGAAGACCCTGTACCAAGTACCGGGAAAGAGCAAGTACTTCTATCCTCGACGGGAAGGTTGAAGGCAAGTCGACTTATTGTACTCCATCTGTTCAGTGCGACGTGTAATAAAGCGCTAACTTTTGTTGCATCTTTACGAACTCACGTGTGTATCTTTGTGAAATCCTGATCAGACAAAGAACACGAACAGCGTCTGGGTATGACGTAACAATATTAAGTGCAATCCGACAAACATGTATATATTATACATATATACATACATGTGTTGACATTCATATATATTGAATAGAATATAAAATTCCATCAATTATTTTAACACTTCCTTTACATAACTCTCCGAATAAAAGATATATATATATATGAGTATTTCTGCTTGGTGAAATTTTTTGTGGTCAGTGTATAATCAGCTTTTATCTAAAATAGTCCACCAACTCATTAAAACTTTTAGAGGGATTTAATAACGGCTTAAATACCTTTTTCAATAAACTTTGTAGAATTTATACCTTTATTGTGTGCGCCAACTCTGTTTTCAAAATAAAAATGTAAATTTAAATCTGTTCAATTTCATTTTTAATATTAGAAATAAATATTAGTCGCAGCTTTTGAATCAAACGACTATGTTATGGGCTCATTTTCAGGCCGCAAACAATTGTTTTTGTTGCACATTTTGAATAAATGTGAAAATTTTCTCCATTAGACGGTTCAATAAAACACGTTAGAAATTGTTTGCCCAGACGAAACAAACTATTTAAAGGTAAATAGCCTTAGTTTTGAAAATGTTGCGATATTGATCAGAAATTTTGTATTTTCCTTCATTATAATGAGTTTAGAGCCTTCAATAACGCACTTTTTGATTTACTTTTTTGGGTGGTACTAAAAACATAAGGTGTTCGTCACCTATTAAACTTATTTAAGTAAATCTAGAAAATGTTTTCTATATAGGAAATTATGTATCAGAAAAGTTTATCTTTAATTAATATATTAAATATTTATTCGTTATATAACGTTTATTGACCTTTATCTTACTCAAATATTCATGCACTATAGTTTGATTAGTGTAAAGCCCCCTACACAGTTCCATCAAAATTTCACAGTCACTCAATTTGTCATATCACACGGAAAATTCCAGAAATATTTACATAAAAGAGGTATATCAGAAACACCAAATTTGTCCTGAGAGAAACTGAATCAACTGCTCTTCACCTTATCTATTACTGTCCGAACTTGCAAAAGTGAGACATCGATTGTTTTCTGATCTAAATTATTTAACTCTTACAATCAGACACTTTGTCTATATAATTTTTATGAACTCTGTCGATTAATACATGTAATTTTGTAAATATTAAATTCTTATTCGTTTTTTCATCTGTAATAGGCGCAATATCGCGCCTGTTTGATTAATAACTAATAAATAATCAGTGTAATGCCCAGTCATTATTTGCCACGAATTCATGCCTCTTTCAATAATTTCCTGTTTTCTAGAGAAACTTATTCTATATTTAATATAATTTCTAAATTCTTTCTTCATCAGGCTAATTGCAAGTATTTCTTGAAGAAAATCTTTTTATATCTCTCAACGATATAAAAGTAAGATTCCATTAAAAGAGAGAAAATTGCTATAAAGTATAAATGTAAAAAATATAAACGATAGCAATGCGTTTCTTTATTCGTAAAAATATTTGCAACATTTCGAATCTTTACAATCCTTTCACAGACATAGCTGTAAGCTGAGAGAATGAGGATATATGAATATACAATATTATTTACATATATTTAAAGACAACAAAATTTCAAATCTACATAAACATGGTACAATATATATATCATAAAATTATAGGACATTTACATATTCGAACAAAATAGACACGAAATAAAACTTCCACCTATATACAAATAAAATAAAAATTAAATAGGACATAGGGCTATGGGTGTGAAGGAAAATCTTGGGAAGATGAAGGAGGTGAAAATGAAGGGCTGGGTTTCCTGACAGATTGGTACTAAGATGACTGTTCTATACGTCTGTTTATACTCTTTAAATCTTTATTCTATATTTATTATTATCGCCTTATAACATTTATCTTCTGTTTAAAACATTTTTGATAAAATGTGATTCACCTAAACAGACCTAACCGTAAACAGGTTCCATCAGTTCAAATGTTTTCAGAGTATATTTGCCAATTGCTATATATTAAATTGAAGCTTATTTTTAATTTTTAAATTCGCAAAGTAAAATAAACTAAAAAAACGTTTCAAAATTAAAATTCGTCTCATTATAAAATAAAATTTGATAAATAGCTATCTATTCTTTAGCCTGTTTTTATCCAAATTGATTTAGAAAGTATATAGAAAATTAAGAAAACACAAAATTAGGCCAATGTGCATTTTAAAAGAGAATATATCAACGATATTTTAGAAGCTGCTAGAAAAAAAGGAGAAGGAAAAAATGACGAATAAAATGATTGATAGGAATTATTTTGCAAAAAATGTAAAAAAGGCATAATTGAAACCCTTTTCCTGCTGTTGAAAAGACTCATATTTCAAATATTTTTATGAAAGAAGCTATGAATATATGTTATGAATAATTTGTTTGTTGTTAGATAAAGGGTTGATAAGACAAAGGATCGATAAGATAAAGGGTTGAAGGTGCAGTCGTGATAAAAAAAAACAATAATTATTTACCATCAAGGACTTTTATTTTCAATTACTTGAGGAAATATTACACATTAGTTATTTTCACATTATATAGAATTTATAAAGTTAATCCTATATTAGTGATTCAAAAAGATAGATATGTTAACTACGCATATTTACAACAAAAACTGAAAAAGTCATTCTAAAAACGGTGATAACCAAAAGTAAAATTATCAATGAATAAAAATAAAATATATACATTTTAAAATATAGAAAATTTTGAGTTTTTATTTAATATAATATATATATGATATGAAGGAAAGGTATATATCTCTAACATTAGAGATGCTGATTTAATATTTTGAAAGGTTAAAGACAATAACTAATAAGGGGATGGCAATAAAAATATAATAAAATTATCATATAATTTGCTATCTTTATCTTTGGAAAAGATCAAAGTATAGTATTTCCATCTATATAACCCTTATAATTTGTTTATCTTTCTAGATATAAATTCCTGGATCCACCTTGTGGATTTATCTTTCTACGATTTTATTTTAAAGACTCATGTTATTATGATTTCGAAAAAATATTATTATAAATTCAATTATAAAAGGCTAAAATATTTCAAAGACATTATAAATGGAAACTGCATTCTGAATTTCCGTACGAAGAAAAAGGCAGAATACTAAAACCTATCAGTATTAATATTAATAAAAAATATATAGTATATATAATAGTTTTATAATTCAAAGCAATGACAAGAATTATTTCGAATGCTACCGAGTACTTTATATAGATCACACAATAAATATTAATTCGGTCAGAAATACAATATCTATAGGCTTTTTTATTTATTGAAATCCTTTTACAGAAATATAAGCTATTCATATTTATAGAGTCAAACATTGCTTTTCAAATCAATTTCTGCTGAGGTTCAAAATGGAATTTTTGAAAGGTCCCATTTAAACGCTCGCTATGCGTTCAGAGCCTCCAATTTCCCTGTGATTGAATTTTTTTCGAAAAACACTTCTAAAAGGTTATGAAATTTCATATCCGTAGTTAATTTAAATATATATATGAGCTAATACTCTCATATAACATGATTTTAAAAAAAGTTATATATTTTTTCTCTGTTAAATATATATTTCTGTATATTTTTATTTTAAAATATATTTTAAATCTTTATATAATATTTACGAACGGAAAAATATGTCCAGGGTAGCCTAGTGGACATGGCATCTGCCCGGTAAGCGGAACACAGTGGGTTCGTTTCCCATCCCTGGACACTTTTATTTTTCCGTTTGTCATTACTCTTCACAATTCATCCTATCATACTTCATCCTAAAAGTTAGAAATAATCGCTATTTCTCTTTAAAATAAATTTCGATTTTTGTTTAAAATGAACATTCGCGGTATAATTGCAATTTTCGTTTTACAATCATCAGCCGCGTTATATTGTATTTTATATAAATTTTTGTATTTTTTTCTTCATACATGTAACCTTTCCAGCGGAGATTCGGCAGCTACGCGTCATAAGCTTGTTATAAAATGGAAAAGCGAAGAAGAAGGTTTAGGTAAAAAAGAGCAAAGAGAGAACCATGATAATAAATTCCCAAATTTTTACTGACAGCTAAGTTGAAGTGTTTTTCCCGTCTTATCTCTGGACGAAAATGGGAATTTTAAATATTTTAAATTAATTTGTTATTGTTATAGTTATATAAAAAATAGTGTTAATAATTTAAATTGTGTTGGGTTTATGCATCCAAATGTAATAATGAATAAGTGCATTGTGAATACAAAAGACATATGTCTGCATTACTACCATATTCTATTCACACTTAGAGAAAAATAATAATTTTATTATTACACCACACTATTGAAATGAAACTATACAATATGATATTAGTTAATAAAATTAAAGCAACAATAAGAGTTTCAAATGGTTAAATTAAATTCATTATGATGACAATATAAATATAATTTAAAAATGCATCAAAACCAAAAATGATTTTTTTTAAAGAAAATTTAAATACTATTTGCCTAATTAAAAGAGAAAATGTAGACTAAATAAGCAAAACAGGTCATCAGGTTGAATACCAAGAAAGAATTCTAATAATATCAAATGATAAATTAATAAAACACCATTTCGCCAAAAGTATAAAAATTGGTTGACTGTTTTTGAAAACAATCTGAGATATAAAAGTCGGTGGACGAGTGGGTAACACCCTCGATTCCCGACAGTCATGAACCGGGTTTTAATCCCGCTTTAACCTTTTGTTTAATATGTGAATAACTCACAAATTATTCATTGTTTAATTATCATAAACTAGGTTGCTCTTGTTGAGCGATACCTAATAAAGTGGTTTTGGAACTAGAGGTCATATGATGAAGGTGGCCATTTGGTAGATCAAATTTACCAAAACGTGGACCGGTTTAACCATTTGTGAACCAAGCTTTCCTAATATTTTTCGTGTTCGAATTTATTGTTATAGATATTTGTATTTATAAAACAAATTAGCGCTTCAAATGATAATATATTCACATTTCTCAAACAAATATATTGCTAAAATCTCATGAGAAAACCATATGACATTCAACTATTAGAAATGATACGATCTAAATTGTCTTATATTTCTCTCTTACGAAAAATTACCAGCGCAAAAAGGACCTGGAGAATTTATATTTTTGGGAGGTCCTTCATTGAATGTTCTGGGTTATTATATCATATTGTGGTTTTGTTTCCAAATATCTCATTACCTATCCCTTTTAATATATACAGTTAAACCTGTCTATAGCGCCCCCTATAAATAGCGCCTCCCTCTCTATAGCGCCCGATTTTAAATACGTAGTACGATGCGATATTTACATTAAAAGTGACCTGTCTATAGCACCCCCTCTCTATAGCATCCTATTTTGGTGAGTCCCAAGAGGGGGCGCTATAGACCGGTTTAATTGAGGTTTTTATTTTCTCTCCTATACTAATAATTATGAATTCATATCCAAAAATTATATATTATCGTTACCTGAGGGAGTCTTTCAGCTGGTCCTTGAAACTTCCCCTGGTGCTCCTAGGGATTCGTTCATCGCTAAGGCAAGATCTCAACACCACAACCGCCGAGCTGGTCTATTGGAAGCCCCGTGTTGTCGCCACAAATATATTTTAAACATTAGAACCTTAGAAGATTCCATTAGAAGAAACGCATTGCTACTGTTTTATATATATTATCTTTATATTTTCACAATAGAACTTCTTCAATCCTACTATATATGCTCTAACGGGACTATATTTATTGATACATTCATCTTTAAAATTATTAATACATATTTATATCTTCTATTAACTAAAGAGTCTCTGTATATAGTCCTAATTTTGCCCACTACCTATATATAATATATAAATATACCTTTATATTTAAAATAAATATGAATAATGGAGGAAATGTGTTAATTAATGATTTAAAAATGAAATAAATATTAAAAACGGGCGTGTTAACTTAGCAGATAACTGATAAATTAATAATACCACTATACTTATTATTTTGTCAAAACTTTTCAAATTGCTCATTAAAAGAAAAAACAGTAATCTTTAAGTTCAAAAATCGATATCCCTTAATTTAAGAAACATCAACGCACTTTAATTATTATGTAAATCAAAAATTAACTCTTCCCCATCACTATAATTAACTTTGTTAATTACTTTGATTAGCGGACACAGTGTGTATTTTACAACGTTGAAACTACGATGTTTAAAATAGCTTAACAGCATGTATTATAGTATGCCGGTAATAGTTAATTATATATGAATGAATATCCTGAGAGATATATTTATATGTGCTGTATAATAGACAGCTAAACATTACACACCGCTACAAGAGAAACAGAAAAAAAAAAAGATATATATAACTATTAAAAATAAAAAGGCATACCCTGACCAGGAGCACATGTGCTTTTCAGAAGGCAGAGCGCAATTTGGTGGAACAGAAATCAACTATTCATTGATTCAACCTGTTCCCTGATATTTGGCCACCCCAAATACTTTATAAATCAAGAAAAGCCATCCACATATAGCCTACTCCACGCTGACGAGCGCCAACAGCGCGAAACGCGTTCTTAGATGGCTTTTCTTGATTCATCAAAAAATTGGGGTAGCCAAATATCAGGGAACAGGTTAAATCAATGAATAGTTGATTTCTGTTCAACCAGATGGCGCTCTACCTTCTGAAAAGCACATGTGCTCCTGGTCAGGATATGCCTTTTTATTTTTAATATCAACACCGGACCTTTTTATTATTTTTTTTCTATTGTTTTTTCATATATAATTAAATTATGATGCATCAGCGCGCCATCTGTTATTAATATTCGAAACTATTATAGTCGCATATGATATTTTTGAAAATTAAACAATTTCTACTGCCCTTATTGCAATGGAAAAATTAAAGGGAGAGCTTGGCTCATCAGTGGTGAACCCTCGAAGCGGTTTCGCCAGCTTAATCTACCATACCGCTGTTATATTTCATTTTTGGTTTAATGTTACCATTGCAGTAAGGGCAGCAGGAATTATTTAATTTTCAAAAGAATCATTCGCGTCTATAATAGTTTCGAATTTTCATATATATATAACTAACGAATGTAGAGATTAAGACGCGAATGTTTGTCTTTTTTACAATAAATCAAACTTCTACTGTCCATAGTTTGCTTAAATACAATTTCTAAGATTTTACCGTTCAGTGTTGCATATATAAGCAAAATGATCCAATACAGTTTAGAGCTCTAAAGAAGCAGTCTGGAGATTAAATTGGTGAAACCGCTGGGAGGATTCACCATTGATGAGCCAAACCCTCCCAAATATATTTTCACGAAGTAAGGACAGCAGAAGTTTTATTTATTTGTGAAAATAAACATTCGTGTCTTAATGTCTACATTAGTTATATATAGATGGCGCGTTATTGATTTGTATTAATATATGACTAAGCTTTAAATATAATGAGGACATAATTTCAGAATTACTTTTTGATTATGATCACTTCACTGTTTTTAGAAAATAAATAATGAATATAATAGTGCTGTAAGATATTAATAATTATTGTATAATAGTCAGCAAAACGCTAATTACAGATTGCTACTAGAAAACCATAAATAGAGATTTATAAAACTATGCTTTACATATGATGAAGAAAATATACAGAATTATTTTTATTTATATGATCACCATACCACTTTAGAAATAAAATACTGATTTTTTGTCTTAACATTGAAATGTCTGGTTAACTTGATAAATTTTATTTCAGTTAATGAGGCTTAGAGCTGCATTTCTAGAAGTCACTCATTGTATATCAACAACAACAACAATAGCCTTTATTGGGCACACGTGCCATACAGAATTCTCTCTGTAGGACAAAATAAATGAATAACAGATTAGCATCGTAGTTATATACAAATATTGGGTATTGACCTCGACCAATTATCGAGTTGGATCCGGTGTCTGTGCTAAATATTTTGATTGAGCTGATTTCCAGTATTTTTTAAAAAGCAAAGGGTCTGGATTTTTACGACTTTTGCCATTAAAACATAAGGCGAATTGCTATTATAGCCGGTCTCTTGACGAAGAATTTCTCTTTCTTCTTCCATTGCCGTACAGTAGAACATGTAGTGTGGAAAATCGAGACTAAATTCACCGTTGTATAAGGTGCATTTTATGGTCTTAGTTTTCAATAGTGAAACATGATTAATTATCTGTACTACAAAAAGGCTTCTTACTTGTACAATGATTCTTTTTAAGGTTAGGGGGATATTGTCATTCAGATAGCATTCCATTGTAGGTGATGAATGAAAGTATTTATAGTGAGAGTAGAGTACTGATTTTCTTATTCTTACATAATCCAGCTGCAAGGACTGATCGGTTGCCGTTCTAATAATTAGGGGGGTGTATCTTTGTAGAATATTGAAGTCTGTACATCCAACAAGTCATGAGAAGCCGGTGTTATTAAGTAGCTCTGTTATACTTTTTACCAGTCCGATATTCTGTTTTGAAGAAATTGAAATGTCCCACAAATGTGCCAAACATATTGAAGGTAGCCTGCTGCCGTCCATTTTCAGAATTCTAGTCCAGAATTTTAAAGTTAGTTTTTTCACTGTGATATCGAGAGAGTTTCTTCCTGTTTCGGCCCTCAAAATATATCCCGGAGTATAGCTTGGAAGGCACAGAAAACGTCTGAGGAAGGTATCCTGGATTCTATCTAAGATTAAGGCTTGATCATGTGTCCAGATTGGAGCCGCATAGAGTAGGACTGTCAAGATCATAGAATCCAACAATCTCATACTTGCATGAAAGGATTTGAGCTTGGACTTCAAAATAATCTCCCCCACAGCACCGATCGCGGCCATGGTCCTGCCTCTATAATTTAAGGCAACTTGAGTGAAAGAAATCGAAGGGGTTAGCGGGTAGCCCAGGTACGTATATTTTGATGTAACACTTAAAGGACTTTGACCCCAATACCATCTTTCTGAACGCGCCACCTTTCCTCCATTACGGAAAACCATTATTCTTGACTTGTTTTCGTTCAGAGTTAGTAAGTTAGTTTCTAGATAAGTTTTCAGTATATTGATTTTCAATTGAAGGTTTATTTTAGAATCACCTATCAAAACAATATCGTCGGCATATAGGAGGAGGTGTATGTTTCCAAAATTGGGTAAGTATATTCCTGACAACCCCGAGTCATCAAAAATTTTAATCAAATCATTAATAAAGAGTAGGAATAGGCATGGGGATAGTGGGTCACCTTGGAGCACCCCCGAACGAATTTCAATGAATTCAGTGATAGAATTGTTCCAACGAACCGCAGCGGTCATGTCTTCATAATAACATTTAATTAAGTTGACAAATCGGTGATTCAGTCCTATTTTGACTAGTTTTGTCCATAGCAATGCGTGAGGAACCGTGTCAAAAGCTTTTTTTAAGTCTTCGAAGAAGGAGTAACATTTGCCTCTTTTCTTTCTTAGGGCAAGTTGGATTACAGATGTCAATATGAAAATATGATCTTGACATGAGTGAGCAGATCTAAAGCCCGCTTGATTCTCTGGGATAATATCATTAGTTTCAATCCATTTGACTAGGCGGGACCTAAGTATTGCTATAAATAGTTTCGCGAAATTGCTCAGCAGTGAGATTCCGCGGTAGTTGGATGGATTATCAGAATCGCCATTTTTAAAAATCGGATGAATAATAGACCTCGACACTCATTGTATATATTATATAGGTATATATATTTTCATTTATTATGAATTTTATTATATTTATATATTGCTTTTATATAAAAATTAAATAGTCAAAAGGTAAATGAATTCGAATTTTTATTAATCCAAAAATAAATCTCATAAATCCTTCATAGTTCAAAAAACGGAAACATTTTTTATATAAAAGTTACAACAGATCTCCTTTCATTAAGCCAACCACATAATCTCCCTATTTGCTTATAAAAGAAAAAAACACAAGCCGGAAAGAAGAGCTTCTTTAACATGAAGAATTATTAATCATAATAAATTATCAGGATATTTTGGATTTTTAATAAAACTTAAGAAAGAAAAATCAATTTAATCCTCTCCTTTAATAATACATCTATTCAATCTTTTCTTGAGCTCACAATAAAACAACCATAAAACATTTTTGGAACCTTTTATTTAGTTCTTTTGTTAAATTTTAATGGTATCATTATATAATGTCTTAAAAACTCTCATTTTAACTTTTTTTCAGTTTAGGAAATAGAAAGAGACTATACATTGAAATACATAAGATAATTTGCATGGGTAACCTCTATAACGGAAATTAGTTATATAATTTTATTCGCGATCGAACGTTGTGTCCCACTGTATGTATTACATCCCAAACATGATACGACGCCAGCCATCTCTGTCTTATTTTTATTTTATATTAATTTAAAACGCTATGTCTCTCTAGGGAAACTTGCGCTGTCATACATGTATGCCTTTACATTTGTCTATATATTTATATACAATTACTCCTGTCTATAGCGCCCCTTCTTAGGGTTCATCAAAATAGGGTGCTATAGAGAGGGGGTGCTATAGACAGGTCACTTTCAATGTAAATCGCATCGTATTACGTATTTAAAATCGGGCGCTATAGAGAGGCAGGCGCTATTTAGAGGGGGAACTATAGACAGGTTTAACTGTACAATAATTTTAGGCCGTGAATAGAATAGCCATATGATATTAACAATGAGAAAGAGAGAAAAAAAAACGATAAAAAGAACTGTATACAATTCTGTGTCGCGATAATGGAAAATACGATATAAAGAAAGATTTGTGTGGCCTAGAATTATCATTTAAAAGAAACAAATGGAAGGTATCCCTCATATAAAACCTTTTTAGGCGAATTTTTCATCTCAAAGTTAACATTATCATTTTAATATTGTAGCGAGAAATATTTATTAATTTATGAACATAATAATAATTTTATTTTTATATTTTCTTACTCTGCAAACTTGAATCGATGCCTCCTTAGTTTTTTTTAATAAGTTTTATGCTATTATTGCCTTGAATAAATTTCCATTTATCCTGAAGTTTGTCTTTCTCAATTTTATAGGTGACAATAAAATTGTTTAAGTAATGTTCGACGTTGAGGTAATATGTCATAATAAATTGGGCCCATGAATAAATAAATGTAATAAATAAATATTACCAGAGTTGTCTTGAATTTGGAATTGGAAACAAGGGAATTTTTCTTTGAAAATGCAGCTGCGTCTCTCCATTCCAACTTGCCAATTTTTTATTTTTTTGGAATATATTGGTATTACCAAGATTCATCACAAGCGATAATTTTTTAACAAAGCGTTAATCATTTTCAGCTCTTTTCGAAATATATTAACATGTTGAATATATACTTTTTCCTGTTCCGATGTAAGGTTTTCGGTTTATAATTTGAACACAATTTTCATTTGTGCCAAACATCAGTTTAAGTTTGACATCTTTAAACATTTTCAGCTTGTCTCAAAATATATTTAAAAAAAAACATGTTGAATATCAAATATTTCCTCTTTCAACGTAAGGTTTTTTTTTATGTAAAATTAGAACACAATTTCCATTTGTGCCAAACACCAGTTGAAGTGTTTGACATTTTTATATTTTAATATTAATCACTTGATTCAGCATACCTCTATATATTTATCTTTCGTTATCAAAAAGGTTTGAATTTCTTTACCTTTTCTGAAACAATGGTTTTCAAAGGTTGGCATGGGCGACATATTTAAACGCTCTTTAGATAAAAAAATATTATTTTAAAAAAATATTTGAACGTGATAGAAATCCTCAACGTTCATTTTAAAAATATTCTGGTAGAATATTTATCAAAGCCCATACCCCCCACGTTGATATATTTTTATTTTAAAAACTATTACGATAAACTTAATAAACAGACACACTTTAATATTAATATATAAAACCGATACATTAGATATTTTTTGAAAGATAATATAACTAAATTTTATAAGTATATATTATATAGTTATCAATATGAAAAAATAATTTTCATATTTATCTCAATGTATAGAAAGAATAATACATACTTTCTCAGAATAAAAAAAAATTAATAATAAATATAGCACTAATTTGTGCTTGTGTATTTTCAATCATATTGAACGAATTTCTCTTGTGGAATCCTTACTTCCTTCAAAGCCTTCCTCTACTGAGGGTGGCTGTCCACATGGTTTTTCCATACTTCCCTCCTTCAATGCCTTCCTCTACTGAAGGTGGACCACATGGTCTCTCCATACTTCCCTACTTCAATACTTTCCTCTACTGAGGGTGGGCCACATGGTCTCTCCATATCTCCCCCCTTCAATGTCTTTCTCTACTGAGGGTGGGCCTATGGTCTCTCCATACATCTTCCTTCAATGCCTTCCTCTACTGAGGGTGGGCCTCATGGTCTCTCCATACTTCCTCCTTCAATGTCTTTCTCTACTGAAGGTGGGCCACATGGTCTCTACAAACACTCTCCTTCAATGTCTTTCTCTACTGAGGGTTGGCCACATGGTCTCTCCATACTTCCTCCGCCATCCTCTTCATCTCCTCGTAGGTGTGTCGTCCAGTCCATTGTTTTATATCGTCTGTGTATTCCCGTCGTCTCCTTCATAATATTTTCTCCTGGAGCTTTCTCTCCAACACTGTCAGCAATGTCTCTCCTGCGGATCCGCGCATCAGATGCCCAGCAAACGTAATTTTTCGTTGATTTATGAACTTTATCAACTGGCGTTCTGTACCCATTCGATCGAAGACTTGATTATTTTTGTTACCATATCTGTCCAAGGAATTTTGAGAGCTCTTCTGTAAAGGTATGTCTCGAAGTCTTCTATATATATATTCGTTTGATTGAAGATTCTGGTAATGTCCTCGACTCACAACCATATGTCAGTAAAATTTAAATACCAAGAATAAACCAAACAAATACAGTAGATAGTGTATAAAGAATAGAGGAGAAATATCCAATATATATAAAATGAAAAATATCATACAATACTTTAATAATTGGAAAGGTTTTCTACTAATAAGCAAAGCGCTTTCAATCACCTTTCTCACCTGTGTTTCTTACTTGTATAATGATTTTTTATCAATTATTGAAGCTTTTATTATGTAAAAATGACACTCGGGCTTATTGGGTTTAATATTTGTGTTCATATAGCTGTTTATTGCCTTTTAATTAGTATGGTATTGAAAAAGGTTTAGGAAATTCTCTGCACGATTCAGAGGAACAGCGATGCCTAGAAGATAGTTAGAATCACACAGAGTGAAAAAAATAAAATTGAAACCAAAATAAATTTATTACTATTATATTTATTGTGATGTAAATAGCTAAGTACGAATAACCTTTCACATATTTGTGGAAAAAGGTTTAACTTCGGTAAATAAAATGGATACATTTAAACAAATATGTTGAAAATGGCAATTCCGGATATTTCTACGATGGAAAATTCTTGTGATTTGCATAGCATTGTAGTGTTGTCTATGCTATTTGACATCTCTGTCTACGTATATAGCGCGGCCTTGGTGGATTGTTAGCTGGCTAGCGGTTATTGGATAGGGTAGGCCGGCGTGAGCTGCTGATGTACATATACTTTGTGTATATTTTTATCTCTTGTCCTTCCTTTATTGTTTTATATCTTTAGATACTAAAGGATCTTTCTCTTCCTATCTCTCAACAAAATAAAGCTATCATTGAAGATTATTTGATGGATAGCCTCTGGGGTTTCTCCCATCTTATATATGCTGAAATAAACGAGTAGAAATTACCGGGAGAATAAAAAGAGGGGGTTAGAACTTATACGTTTCTTTCTTTTGTTCACACACACAGGAAATAAAAATATACAGTTCTCTCTCGATATTTATATTCATTCTGTATTTAACCTTATATGCCTTATATGAACAGTGAAATAAATTAGTTTCAATCAATCCATCGAAGGACAATAATTTAATCTGTCAAATAATTTAGAGGAAAATAAAAAATAATATGTATGAAATTAATCGAAAAATCTCTCTAAAAAAGGTGTCTGAAGAAACCTTTATATCAATACGGAAGAATGATTAAGGAAATGGCTGTCAAAGGGAATCCGCCCTCTTAAAGGAACAATAATCAACATACCACTTCTATCCGTATCCGTATTATCTGGAATATCTGCAGCAGGGTCATTTATGAAAAGGTGAAAAATGGAAGAATTTTGTTACACTGGACGAAACATGGGTTTGCCTAAATGATAGCTATCAACTTAGTGCCATTTACTATGATAACTCTCAAATAAACACCTTTTAGAACTGATAAAACAATAAATGGATAGTTTCTCAAAGGGCTTCAATCTTGTTGGAGTTTTCTGCTACAATGGGAAGCTTTCTTCACATAAGGTGGACACAAATGTCAAGATAAAATATTCCAAAGCCTTAGCTTAAGCTCATTATCAAACAATGAGGTCCCATATTTTGTTATAAGTGACTGAAGATCCGTCACACTATATTTCAAACTAAAAATATTCAATATTTCTGGAGAGGCTAGATTAACCAAATCTAGCTAAGCTCGCCTGGCGGCGCCACCGCCCGTGTGAAGTGATGCGCCTACGTGGTTGATGACGTGGTGCGCATGCGCGGCGGAAAAAAGAAGCAGTAGAAAGAACTTTTACCAAGAAGAATAGCGACGCCATTTTAAACGCGCGTCAAACATTTTTATATTTAATCCTTATGTTTTAATTAAAGTACCTAAATTTAATCCAATGTCAGTCGTAAATTATCCAAGTTAAGTACACTATTTTGAACATATATTTAAGCAAGTTTTTCTACCAAAATGTTTATGAATAGTGTTTTTATTTACCGATAAGTTTTATTACATCTAAGTTTTTTTATCTAAAAGTTTGAATACCAACAAGTTTTTTTATCTATAAGTTTGATTACCAACAAGTTTTTTTATCTATAAGTTTTATTATCACTAAGTTTATTATCTTAAAGATTATTTATCAAAAGAAAGATTTTCTACCAATTAATTAAGCACAAGTCAAAGTTATTTTTATCATTTATCTACAACATAAATTCTGGTCCCTCGAGCCGGATAATTATTGACGACCTATTGGATTAAAGAAATAAATAAAGATGCCTAAACAAACAAGTAAAGTTACATCTAAAAAATTCTATTTCGAAATATCTAAGCTTGATGACCTAAAGATCGAATTAGAAAATGTAGAACCTCAAAATAAAGGTTATTTAAAGGTACAACTGGATAATATAAACAAAATTAAAGAAAACATTGAAAATTATATGATTGCATTAGTTGATTTTGATGAACATGAATCACATATACCTATGTATAAAGAAGCTAATAAAGATATAACTGAATTACAATCTATTTTATTAAATTATTTAGAATTAAAAGAAAATATAAATACTAAGATAGAAGAAACTAAAATTAATCTCCCTAAGTTTTCTCTACCCTCTTTTAAAGGTGATATTGATCAATGGTTGGATTTTAAGACCACATTTGAAGATACCATTATAAACAATTCATCATTAAATAATATTCAAAAGTTTAAATATCTACAAAGTTCTCTTTCTGGAGATGCAGCTAGCATAATCAAGGGTTTTTCTTTAACTCCTGACACTTTTGATAAAGCTTGGCTTGCTCTCAACGAAAGATATCACTGTACAAGAGACCTAGCCTATAAAAACTGTAACAATATACTGAATGTCAAGTATATAAAAGTGACCAACTCAAGGAATATTATTGAACTAATTGATACTGTTAAGTTGAACTTAAGAAATTTAGAATTGTTAGGAATTAATGAAGAACAATTAGGAAACATGCTTCTCACTACTTTTATTTTAAAGAAAATTGATAGCAACATGAACAAGGACTTTGAACTTTCATTAAAGGAAAATACATTTCCTACTCTTCAAGACTTATTAACATTTTTAGAAAAGCATAGAAAGGGATTGGATCACATTAATGGAAAAATATATCCTAAAGAAGATAATGTTAGGAAGACCTTTAAAACTTATCAAGTAAATACTAACATAATCAAATGCACCTATTGTAATTCATCTCATAAGTTAGGTACCTGCCAAGAATTTGCTAAGTTATCTTTAGATGATAGAATCAAATTTGTAAGAAGTAAAAACCTTTGTATAAATTGCTTAGGTGTAAATCATTATGCCAATAATTGTAAAATAACTTCCACTTGTAAAGTCTGCAACAGAAAACACCATACTACCCTTCATCATTATAATTATCAAAGACGGCAAGGTCCTATTTCAACTACCGAACACCAAGCTAATACAAGTGTAGAACAAAACCAACATCAGACAGTAAACCACACAGTTCTATCTAACAATACTTCAATCCTAGAAACTAATATTTTTCTCTCTACAGCCTTAATAAAAGTTTTTAACCCAAATAATGATGAGCTAATGTGCCGAGCCCTGATTGATTCGGGTGCTCAAAAATCTTTAATAACTAAGACACTTGCAGACAAATTAAATATAACTCAAGAACATACAAAAGTAAAAATTGCAGGATTTAATTCAACCATGCAATCACAAGTTAATAAGATAATAAAGATAAAACTTTCTTCCATTTATGATAATTTCAAGTTTGAAACTAAAGCTCTGATTGTTAAAGACTTATCGAACAAAATACCTAATTTTTATACGCATAACCCAGTTTGGCCTCATTTAAATAATTTGAAACTTGCTGATCCTGAATTTTATATTCCTAGACCTATAGATATAATTATAGGAGCTGATTTATATTTAGATCTTGTTGAACCAGGTTTGATTAAGGGTCCAAGAGATGCACCCTCAGCTATGAATTCAAAGTTAGGTTGGATCATTTCAGGTAGATCAAATATGCCCAATAACACTACTAGCACATCCATTCAACAAATACATGTTAATCATTCTTCAGCTGAACTAGATGATATTGTTAAAAAAATTTGGGATGCGGAAAGCATTCCTACACACAAGGAAGAGTTGAACACAGAAGAATTAGAATGTGAGAATATATTTAGAACTACAACATTCAGAGATGAAAATGGGAGATATGTAGTTTCATTGCCATTTAAGCTTAACTATAATAAAATTAATTATCAATTAGGAGATTCAAAATCTCAAGCCTTAAGAAGATTCCTTTCTTTGGAAAGACGCTTCCATCAAAACCCGGTATATTCACAACATGTGAGAGAATTCATGCAGGAATATCTAAATCTGGGCCATATGGAAGTTATCAATGAAATTGAACCAGAGCAACCATCTCATCAAGTTTATTATATGCCGTATCATGCAGTATTAAGAGATCAAAGTACAACAACAAATTTCAGGGTGGTGTTCGATGCTTCGGCAAAGACTAGCACTGGGTTATCATTAAATGACTTACTTTATTGTGGTCCTAAACTACAAGAAGATATCTTTAACATATTAATAAAGTTCAGAACCTATCAAATAGAACTTACTGCCGACATAGAAAAAATGTACCGGCAAATAAGGTTAAACCCAGCTGATTGTTGTTTTCAAAGAATTTTATGGCGAGCATCTCCTAACGAACCAATCAAAGAATACCAATTAGCAACAGTGACTTACGGCACAACCTGTGCACCATACCTAGCTATAAAGACCTTGAAAACATTAGCTCATGATGAACAAGAACAATTTCCTCAAGCATCTAAAGCAATTTTAACCAATTTTTATGTTGATGATATGCTCTCAGGAGCAAATTCTTTAGAAGAAGCTAAAGATCTTATTATCCAGTTAAATCAAATAATGAGGAGAGGAGGTTTTCATTTAAGAAAATGGGCCTCAAATGTTCCAAAAGTCCTCGAAGCACTTCCAAATGAAGATAAATATGATATCAGTATGGTTCCAATTGAAAAAGACTTAACTATAAACCTACTAGGACTTATCTGGAATGCAACTAAAGATGTTTTTCAAGTTAAGGTACAAGATACCATGGATGTAAAAACAAAAAGGCAGTTGTTATCAGTAATAGCTCAATTTTTTGATCCCTTAGGAATTATATCCCCTTCCATAATTTTACTCAAAATATTAATGCAAGATGCTTGGAAGCTCCAACTGGATTGGGATGATTATCTACCTGATGATATAGTAAACCTATGGGCTCAGTTTAAAAAAGAAATTGGATATTTATCTCAAGTTATGATCCCCAGATATTTAGCTATTATTCCTAAAGAGGATGAAGTCCGAATGCAACTTCATGGGTTCGCTGATGCTTCAGCTAAGGCTTATGCTGCAGTATGCTATCTGAGATGTGAAACACAGAATGATGTGAAGATCCAGCTTCTAGCAGCCAAAACAAGAGTTGCATCACTCAAGGCCCCTACTCTTCCATGCTTAGAACTCTGTGCAGCTCATCTGTTGAGTCAACTAGTTGATTCAATTAAGTTAACACTTTCATTCCAGATAAAAGAGACTTTTCTTTGGACAGATTCTAAAATTACTTTGTGTTGGATACAATCCAATCCTTCAAAATGGAAGGTTTACATATCAAACAGAGTTGAGAAAATTCAAAAAACTTCAAGAGTTGATCAATGGCATCATGTTCCAGGAGTTGAAAATCCAGCAGATTGTGCAAGCAGGGGAATACTGCCAAGTAAGCTTGTTGATCACTATTCATGGTGGAATGGACCTTCCTGGTTGACTACATTTGATTCAAAAATATTAAGTAATAAGGAATCAGTGGTTGAAGAAAGTGAAATTGTGCAATCATACGGAGAACTAATTCAAATACACTATTCAAGTGCGGAAGATGTCAAATCACATAGTTTACCCGATTCTATTACAAGATTTTCTTCTTATAGCAGAATGAAAAGAACTCTAGCATGGTGCTTAAGATTTATTAATAATTCTAGGTATCCATCCAATAAATTAAGTGGAACTTTGACAACCAAAGAAATTAGATCATCAGAGTTAAAAATAACCAAAGTTGTCCAAGAATGTTATTTCTCATTTGAAATTAATGTCCTTTTAAGTTCCAAAGCATTACCAAAGACCAACAAACTTTTATGTTTAAATCCATTTATTGATCAAAATGGCATTCTAAGAGTTGGAGGAAGGCTTAAACTGTCTTCTCTGTCTGAATTCCAAAAACATCCGATAATTCTTCCGCCTAAGTCACATGTAACTGAACTCATCATAAGACAATGTCACCAGGAGCATTTTCATTCAAGTTTCAACTTAACCTGCTCAATTCTAAGGAGAACATATTGGATAATTAATGGAAGATCTTTTGTTAAACAAATTTTGAAAAATTGTGTTCAGTGTTTCAAAGTCAATGCCCGGCCTAATACACAACAAATGGGTGAATTGCCTTCTTCAAGAACAACCTATATTAGGTCCTTTGCAAGAACAGGTGTTGACCTAGCAGGTCCAATACTGACAAAATCCAGATTACCAAGATCCCGAGTTAAACTAAAATCTTATATTGCCCTTTTCGTATGTTTTGCAACAAAAGCGATTCATCTTGAATTAGTGTCAGATCTTTCAACCGGTTCATTTATCGCAGCTTTAAGAAGATTCACATCAAGACGAGGTACTCCCTCAGATATATATTCTGACAATGGAACCAATTTTAAAGGAGCAGCTAAATTTCTCAATGAACAATATGCATTGCTACATGCTTCTGAAATACAAGATTACATAACATATTCAGAGATTAATTGGCATTTTATGCCTCCCCATGCACCCCATTTTGGGGGAATCTGGGAATCAAACATAAAATCTGTAAAAATTATACTCAAGAAAGTTATTGGATCATCACTGTTAACCTTTGAAGAACTCACAACTTTTCTCACCCAGATTGAAGCAACACTAAATCAAAGACCATTAACCCCCTTAAGTGAAGATCCTAATGATCTTGAAGCTCTAACTCCAGCACATTTCCTTTCAGGCCCAAGCACATCTAACTTACCAGAGAAAGACAACCATCAAGCAAATTTAAGTATTAACCTATCGGCAAGATGGAAACATATCCAAGAATTAAAAAAATTATTCATTTTGCGTTGGAAAAAAGAATATGTCATAAATCTCCAGAAAAGAGGAAAGTGGAAATCAGCCAAACCAAATGTAAAAATTGGAGATTTAGTCTTGATCATGGAACAAAGCATCAGTTCTTCTTCATGGATACTTGGTAGAGTATCAAAAACCTTCCACGGTCCAGATATGCTGGTCAGAACTGTAGAATTGCGTACAGGTAAAGGACTACTTCGTCGTCCAGTGAACAAGGTAGCTGTTTTGCCTGTGCAGAGTGATTTGACCCTAACCACAGGCCCGGCCCGGAGTATGGAGAGGCTAGATTAACCAAATCTAGCTAAGCTCGCCTGGCGGCGCCACCGCCCGTGTGAAGTGATGCGCCTACGTGGTTGATGACGTGGTGCGCATGCGCGGCGGAAAAAAAGAAGCAGTAGAAAGAACTTTTACCAAGAAGAATAGCGACGCCATTTTAAACGCGCGTCAAACATTTTTATATTTAATCCTTATGTTTTAATTAAAGTACCTAAATTTAATCCAATGTCAGTCGTAAATTATCCAAGTTAAGTACACTATTTTGAACATATATTTAAGCAAGTTTTTCTACCAAAATGTTTATGAATAGTGTTTTTATTTACCGATAAGTTTTATTACATCTAAGTTTTTTTATCTAAAAGTTTGAATACCAACAAGTTTTTTTATCTATAAGTTTGATTACCAACAAGTTTTTTTATCTATAAGTTTTATTATCACTAAGTTTATTATCTTAAAGATTATTTATCAAAAGAAAGATTTTCTACCAATTAATTAAGCACAAGTCAAAGTTATTTTTATCATTTATCTACAACAATTTCTAATATATTCATACACCTAGACTCCATAAACTGAGACCACGAACCAATAAAATAAATAATAACTAATAGGAAAATACCTAAGATTCTCGGTTGAGATACCAATACGAGATCCCCGTTATATTTTTATTCCAAGATTAATTACAACTGCCATAGATTATTCATAATTATTAATGTAACAAATCTCATCATACCCCCCACACGATGACAAAACATGAACATACAGGAATACCAGTGTAATTGATTCGAATAAAGAATATCTCACAACTATTATGAAACAAATATACAGCATAGTATAATATACAACGCTTTAAATAAATAAACCCAGTTTCTGTAGCTTCAATTGTGGCCTAATCCTTATCTGTAGTAGAAATGTTTTCGCGATTCAGAAGGCGCTGCTCAACCAAATCATGTGCCATCGACTGGAAGAGATTATAATCCGTCTCATGCGACATATGGCCTTACAGTGTGATGAAACCTGTCATGTTGATAGAGATGAGTAGTGACTAGTGCGCCTGGTGGCAGAAGTTCGTAAAAAAGAATGCTTTGTTGAGATACCACAAGATGCGCAGATTAACCTTTTTTCTGTGAATAAAATTTTATTCATTTAAAGACGCGTGATTAATAAACTGAATAGTTACATATTTCAAATAAAATAAATTGGTCGAAAGTATTTTTATCAAAAGAAAATCATATATATCAAATTCTACATTACGACATATTTCACTCTAAACCTTCTAGTTTTTGACAGAATATTCGCCTTTAGAAGCGTGGCTTTGAAAAGGTTACAGCCGAAATTATATTAAAAATAAAATTTGAAAAAATAAATTGAAAATATTTAACGCGAGCTCTCTGCAGAAAATGTGAAACTTCACTCTTTATGATTTCTTGATTAAATTTTTCATTTCCTCATACAAGATTTTTCTTATTCATCTAATATGTATGTATAGCCCCTTCAGATTTCTACTTATCTACAAAATAAAAAAGACTTGATAGGTCGAGATTTTTATTAGAGTCAATTGAATTTTCATACTCTAGAAAAATAACATTAAACAGGGATTTCTTAAAGGGAGGTTTTATCTTCTTCTCTTTCTTATCTCCACTCAATCAGCTTGTAAAGCTTGAGCCTTTTGAATGTGTCTGCCGGGGGACAATCATCATGATTGGGTGAAGTAAAATGCGTCTGCCTTTGTCATTAAGACTGGGAGCACTACTCAGTGGCAGGCCGACTTAGCTCCAAAAGAAATGGCCGCCTCTGACATGAGGAACAGACGCCATGTGCAGCTGCTCCTAACATGGAGTACAAACGCTGCTCATCATATATTCCTGGATCAGGAGCCCTTACAGGGTACTATCAGCCGGGCCAGCTGAGCCCAGGTTTTTTACTGAGCTTGTCACTGCTTCCCCTCCTACTTTTTCATCCGGGCTTGGACCGGCAAAGGCGGAGTTAGGTTTTTATCTTAATAAATATAAATTAGACTTAAATTTCAATCAATATCCAATAATAACTAAATAACCACATTAAAAACGAATGGAAATAAATGGAATATATTGTATTCAGAGAATATTTATTCTTCTAATATTCCAAGAGGCAATTCGCCTTTCTTTATAAAGGATATTT
This sequence comes from Cordylochernes scorpioides, assembly GCA_030710605.1. Lineage (NCBI taxonomy): Eukaryota > Metazoa > Arthropoda > Arachnida > Pseudoscorpiones > Chernetidae > Cordylochernes > Cordylochernes scorpioides. The sequence continues at coordinate 119,579,990 of CP092867.1, forward strand.
GTGTTTTGAAATTAAAACACGTGTGAAAATGCGCCACTTTCGCTCTTTCAAGACCGATGAAAGAATTATCTCTTATTTAAATATTACCCTCAGTACATATACAGCTATTAATTATATTGTCACAAAGTACTTTAATTCAACTATTTTGTAGATATGTAAATTTTCTAACTAGTTTTCTATTAATTCATTTTTTTTTTGTTTGGGTCTATGTAAATATTTGAGAAATAGGTTGAGGCTGGCTCACTAGAATAAGAGAGACAAGCATATAATTGTTGTTGGCTTTTTCTATTTGACAGTGTGTTGAATAAAACTTACTTTTTAGTTTGCTTCGTGATTCCGTGGCTTACCAGCGACAGAATTAAAGAAAAGATCGCAACCATATGTTGTAGCTTATTAATATATATATAAACATATAAATAATAGATTATGTTGTGATTATATATATAATTATAAAAATAATTATTATTAAAATAAAAATATTATTAATTGATATATTATAGTTAATTATAAAGACAAAAATATTGAATAAATATCCTTGATAAAGAGATTCGAGTTTCCACCTCAAATTATTGTAGAAATAAAAAAAAATCCTTAAATCCGATATATGATTTTTATAAATATAGTTAATATTATCGACAGGTCAATCTCTTTAAATAAATATTTGCATATATATATAGAAGCAATGGGCGCTTCTCCCGTCAAAATATTTGCTTATTGCTTCTATGGATTAATTTCCTCCCGGTAAATTTTCCATCTATATATATATATATATATATATATATATATATATATATATATATATATTATAATAATAAATAGTTATTTAATTTTATAGTCCAGTTTTGTATTAAGATTATCTTCACTATTATGATCATTTAAATTCAAATTATAAAATTTGTAAAATGTTATTAATTTGTAGATAGAGAGAGAAAAAAAAAATCCTTTACTTCTACTACATCCTCAAGTTAATTATATATTTATAATTAATAACAATAAAAATTAACAACGTAACGTCTATTACATCGGCTTTTACACGTCATTCAGACATACTCTAATCCTATATATAGAATAATCGAAGAGAGAATATATATAATAGTTAGAAAAAAGAGAGAAAGACAGAACCATGCACTTTTAATCAAACTAATAATAAGGGAAAAAAAAAAGAGTTTTATAAAGAAGGTAGATAAGATTGTTAGTATATATATATATATTTTTTTATGATTTTATATTTTATCCTTTTTTTTTTTAAAGATTTTTAAAGGTTTTTTTATTTTATAATATGATTATAAATAGTTGTATTTAGTAATATATCTATAGTATGAATTAACATTTGTTATAAGTTTGGATATTATGTTTTGAAACCCTAATGGTAGACCAGACATACACAAAAAACTTTAAATTGAAATAAATTGGAAAAAGAGATCTGCTGGAACGGGGATCTTCAGATAAAAATTCCAGCGACATTTCACCCCTTCTTTATTATGTCATAGATCTCTTTTAAACCGGATTTTATGTGTTAATATTAAGTTGTTTCAGTGAAATATTTAAATGAACATATATAACAGATACAAGTGTTAACAAATTCAAACTGTAAACCTACCTCGGCCGCGGCGTCCTCCATTGTGAATATCTATTTCTGGCTGACACATGTCGCGGGAGGGGAATGTTCCCCCACATTTCAAATTTAGACCATTTATTCAGAATTTTTTTGAACAACAAGAAAATTAAAGAAGAAAGGAAAAATAGTTAAGGGACGAAAGCTAAATTTCATAATCTTTACAGCTAGTTATATCAAAATAACTGATTTAACACTTATTCATCTTTTAATATTCCTTTAAAAAGGCAAATTATAAGAGTTTAATAAAGCTATTAATTGTGCAAATTCACCTTTATTTAACTTCCATTTTCCTCCCCAGAAATTGGAGATTAAACAAAAATGAACTATATACTTTAACACTTTAAAAATCTTGTGAAAAAATCTTTTAATCAGTTATTTAATCAAAGTTTAATTAACTGTTAAAGATTATAAATTTGTATTAGTTAATATTAAGAGAAATTATAGAAAGTTGATTTCATAAATGGATATTTCCATTTATTTTTTTTTAAATATTTTATAATTGATATACTGTTGAAATATTTTACTTGTTTGATACTAAATTTGTTTTTAATAAATTCCATGTTTAAATTTTTAACATCTTCTATGAAATTATCTAATATATTATTTATTCTATAAAATCTTAGAAACTGACCATAATATATACCTTTACAGCAATTTAATGATATATTAGAATTCATATTACAGTATTTTATAATATTGAAATTATAATTACTCTTTTTATTATAAACTCTAACAGCATTATTTGTAAGGTCTATATTCAAGTCTAAAAAGTTAACTTTTTTGTTTCTATAAATTTTTTCATTGTTCTTAAGTTTCAAGTATTTAGGATATATTTCAGGTATTAATTTTTTAAACAGTGGATTATTAAATATTATTATGTCATCTACATATCGGAATATTTGCCAATTAATATTATTTTGTAGAAAGTATTCTCTTTCGTACCAGAACAATATTAGATTTGCTAATAACGGACTAGAAGAAGTACCCATGGGAACGCCTTCTGATTGAATATATATTTTATTTTTAAATTCTATATAGTTAAAATTTAAAAATGTTTCCAGTAGAGTTTTTGCTGTTTTAAGATCTAATTTAAATGTTTTATATCTGTTATGAATAATTTTAATGTAGAAAGTTTTGTCATTAATGAATTCATTAAATAAATTGGTTATTTTATTATTTAGATCTCTTAAATTTATTTTAGAATATAGGTCCTCAAAGTCAAATGTGTGTACTGTTTCAATGTTTGTCCAATTGTTCATTAAATAATTAATGATTTTTTTATTTGAGTCGATAAATTTATAATTATATTTATTAGTTAATTTATTTATAATTAATTGTAGTGTTGAGGCTAATTGTATATCAATATTTTTATGACTGAATTTATACCAGATGTGATTGTTCTGAAAGAAATAGGTTTTTTGTGTAGTTTAGGAATTATATAGAACTTTGGTATGTTTGGATTTTTGTGGTTATTATAAATTTTTAGTGAATTTTCAACATTTTTGATGTCTTTTTTGATTTTTGTGCCTGTAGTTCTAGCAAAAGTGTATTTATGATTATTATCAATTTCCTTTTTTAGTATATCGTGGTATAGATTTTTACAAATTAAAGATAAATTATTGGAACATTTATCTATAGGAGTGATAATATAGTCCTTCTGTAAATTAATTATATTTTCTTTAAAAGAAGGAATGTCTGAATTGGGTTTTGTGTATTTAAGTGTATTATTATAATAATTTATAATTTCCTTTTTAATATTATGTTTCCATTCCAGAAAAGTAAATTCTGGAATACTGTATTTTATACTAGTTTTATTTATGAAAATATCTATATCTTTTAATATAGATTTAATTGTATTATTATAATTGTGTTTAATTTGAGGTATATATTTATACCCTTTATTAAAATTTCTTGATATTCTGGATTTAAAAAAGAAAAGTTGCTAGTTAATATATGACCTGAGAACTTATATTTATCAATATAGTTGTTGCAATTACATTTAATTTTTTTAAAATTTGCCAAATTATTAATAAATTGGTTATAATTGCAAACTAAATTACCTATATTTTTATTGTATCTCCAGATTGTTTTAAAATTTAAATTTTTTATAGGGAAAAGATTATTGATGATTTGGTTATTAAAAATATCATTAAATTTAATATGATTAAATAAATTGTTATTAAATTTAATGATAATATTAATGTTATTAGTAGTTTGTTTAATTTTTCTGTATTTAAAGATGTCGTGTGTGATATCTATTAATCTGTTAGTCAGATTATGAATTTTAATATATTCTATGAGTTTGATAAATTTATTATTATTTAGTTTAAATAATGTTTTAATAAATTTATCGACGAAGTTGTTAGTGTACATTTGTTTTGGGTCCAGTAATTCTTCAAATTCAATGTAACCTAATTTATTTGTAGTTTAACCTCTAGTTTTATTAGGTTTAGTTTTAAATTCATTTTTTTTTGTATTTGCAACTGATTTCATAAGTTGAAATTTCTTCTGTTTGTGGTTTGTATGTGTAGTTTAATTCGTCGTTAAGTCCATAAGGGAATAATGTGTTGTGTTTATAAATGTAGTTGTTTTCTAATAATAGTCGTTGTTTTTTTGTTTTGACATATGTCTAGTATTTCTATCTTAAAGTTGTTAAAAGTATGTAATTGATTGTGTTCTTTCATATATATATTACCAATTGATTTTTTAGCGTGGTTTCTATGTAGGTTTATTCGTATATTTAATGGATTACAAGTTTGTCCTATATATGATAGTTGACAAATTTGGCATGTTAATTTATAAATAGTATTCACTAATTTACAACTAGTTGTTTGAAAAGTGTCATGGTTCTTAAGAGAGGGACAAGTTTGACAATTTTTTCTTAGGCAATTCTTAGCGAGTTTAAATTAACATAAAAGAGGTGCTAACACTAATATGTTTGTAGTTTTTTTTAGTTTTTTTAGTTTGTTATTCTTATGAATTTTTAAATATATTTTACTTAATTGTTTTTGTGGTGATAAAATTTGTAATAAATTGAATAATTAATCTATAAATATATAGATATTACTGTTTGTTATCTGTTATATTTTTAAGAATAACTAATAAAAAAAACATCTTTAAACTAACTAAACAATGAAAAAAACAAAAGTTCTGAAATTATTTTTTCTAGAATTACTTTTATAATTTAATTTTTAATAATCAAACAATGAAAGATAATTAAAATTTGTATGAAGATTTATTTATATTAGAATATCTAATATAATTTAATTTGTATATTATGTTATATATAAAAAATATATCATAGAGCAAGCTCATATGAATTAATATAGTGTAGAAACTATATAACAAAATTATAACAGTGATTCTAATTTTAAAACTTAAGGATCAAACTGATAATAATGATAACTTATATCACGACGAATTAAACTACACATACAAACCACAAACAGAAGAAATTTCAACTTATGAAATCAGTTGCAAATACAAAAAAAATGAATTTAAAACTAAACCTAATAAAACTAGAGGTAAACTACAAATAAATTAGGTTACATTGAATTTGAAGAATTACTGGACCCAAAACAAATGTACACTAACAACTTCGTCGATAAATTTATTAAAACATTATTTAAACTAAATAATAATAAATTTATCAAACTCATAGAATATATTAAAATTCATAATCTTACTAACAGATTAATAGATATCACACACGACATCTTTAAATACAGAAAAATTAAACAAACTACTAATAACATTAATATTATCATTAAATTTAATAACAATATATTTAATCATATTAAATTTAATGATATTTTTAATAACCAAATCATCAATAATCTTTTCCCTATAAAAAATTTAAATTTTAAAACAATCTGGAGATACAATAAAAATATAGGTAATTTAGTTTGCAATTATAACCAATTTATTAATAATTTGGCAAATTTTAAAAAAATTAAATGTAATTGCAACAACTATATTGATAAATATAAGTTCTCAGGTCATATATTAACTAGCAACTTTTCTTTTTTAAATCCAGAATATCAAGAAATTTTAAATAAAGGGTATAAATATATACCTCAAATTAAACACAATTATAATAATACAATTAAATCTATATTAAAAGATATAGATATTTTCATAAATAAAACTAGTATAAAATACAGTATTCCAGAATTTACTTTTCTGGAATGGAAACATAATATTAAAAAGGAAATTATAAATTATTATAATAATACACTTAAATACACAAAACCCAATTCAGACATTCCTTCTTTTAAAGAAAATATAATTAATTTACAGAAGGACTATATTATCACTCCTATAGATAAATGTTCCAATAATTTATCTTTAATTTGTAAAAATCTATACCACGATATACTAAAAAAGGAAATTGATAATAATCATAAATACACTTTTGCTAGAACTACAGGCACAAAAATCAAAAAAGACATCAAATATGTTGAAAATTCACTAAAAATTTATAATAACCACAAAAATCCAAACATACCAAAGTTCTATATAATTCCTAAACTACACAAAAAACCTATTTCTTTCAGACAATCACATCTGGTATAAATTCAGTCATAAAAAATATTGATATACAATTAGCCTCAACACTACAATTAATTATAAATAAATTAACTAATAAATATAATTATAAATTTATCGACTCAAATAAAAAAATCATTAATTATTTAATGAACAATTGGACAAACATTGAAACAGTACACACATTTGACTTTGAGGACCTATATTCTAAAATAAATTTAAGAGATCTAAATAATAAAATAACCAATTTATTTAATGAATTCATTAATGACAAAACTTTCTACATTAAAATTATTCATAACAGATATAAAACATTTAAATTAGATCTTAAAACAGCAAAAACTCTACTGGAAACATTTTTAAATTTTAACTATATAGAATTTAAAAATAAAATATATATTCAATCAGAAGGCGTTCCCATGGGTACTTCTTCTAGTCCGTTATTAGCAAATCTAATATTGTTCTGGTACGAAAGAGAATACTTTCTACAAAATAATATTAATTGGCAAATATTCCGATATGTAGATGACATAATAATATTTAATAATCCACTGTTTAAAAAATTAATACCTGAAATATATCCTAAATACTTGAAACTTAAGAACAATGAAAAAATTTATAGAAACAAAAAAGTTAACTTTTTAGACTTGAATATAGACCTTACAAATAATGCTGTTAGAGTTTATAATAAAAAGAGTAATTATAATTTCAATATTATAAAATACTGTAATATGAATTCTAATATATCATTAAATTGCTGTAAAGGTATATATTATGGTCAGTTTCTAAGATTTTATAGAATAAATAATATATTAGATAATTTCATAGAAGATGTTAAAAATTTAAACATGGAATTTATTAAAAACAAATTTAGTATCAAACAAGTAAAATATTTCAACAGTATATCAATTATAAAATATTAAAAAAAAAATAAATGGAAATATCCATTTATGAAATCAACTTTCTATAATTTCTCTTAATATTAACTAATACAAATTTATAATCTTTAACAGTTAATTAAACTTTGATTAAATAACTGATTAAAAGATTTTTTCACAAGATTTTTAAAGTGTTAAAGTATATAGTTCATTTTTGTTTAATTTCCAATTTCTGGGGAGGAAAATGGAAGTTAAATAAAGGTGAATTTGCACAATTAATAGCTTTATTAAACTCTTATAATTTGCCTTTTTAAAGGAATATTAAAAGATGAATAAGTGTTAAATCAGTTATTTTGATATAACTAGCTGTAAAGATTATGAAATTTAGCTTTCTTCCCTTAACTATTTTTCCTTTCTTCTTTAATTTTCTTGTTGTTCAAAAAAATTCTGAATAAATGGTCTAAATTTGAAATGTGGGGGAACATTCCCCTCCCGCGACATGTGTCAGCCAGAAATAGATATTCACAATGGAGGACGCCGCGGCCGAGGTAGGTTTACAGTTTGAATTTGTTAACACTTGTATCTGTTATATATGTTCATTTAAATATTTCACTGAAACAACTTAATATTAACACATAAAATCCGGTTTAAAAGAGATCTATGACATAATAAAGAAGGGGTGAAATGTCGCTGGAATTTTTATCTGAAGATCCCCGTTCCAGCAGATCTCTTTTTCCAATTTATTTCAATTTAAAGTTTTTTGTGTATGTCTGGTCTACCATTAGGGTTTCAAAACATAATATCCAAACTTATAACAAATGTTAATTCATACTATAGATATATTACTAAATACAACTATTTATAATCATATTATAAAATAAAAAACCTTTAAAAATCTTTAAAAAAAAAAAAAGGATAAAATATAAAATCATAAAAAAATATATATATATATATACTAACAATCTTATCTACCTTCTTTATAAAACTCTTTTTTTTTTTTTTTTCCTTATTATTAGTTTGATTAAAAGTGCATGGTTCTGTCTTTCTCTCTTTTTTCTAACTATTATATATATTCTCTCTTCGATTATTCTATATATAGGATTAGAGTATGTCTGAATGACGTGTAAAAGCCGATGTAATAGACGTTACGTTGTTAATTTTTATTGTTATTAATTATAAATATATAATTAACTTGAGGATGTAGTAGAAGTAAAGGATTTTTTTTTTCTCTCTCTATCTACAAATTAATAACATTTTACAAATTTTATAATTTGAATTTAAATGATCATAATAGTGAAGATAATCTTAATACAAAACTGGACTAAAAAATTAAATAACTATTTATTATTATAATTAATTTAGATTTAGCTTGCTAATCTAATCAAATCTAACTGATATAAGTTATCATTATTATCAGTTTGATCCTTAAGTTTTAAAATTAGAATCACTGTTATAATTTTGTTATATAGTTTCTACACTATATATATATATATATATATATATATATAGTATAGTTATGAAAAATTTTAAGATTAATAATTTTTTTTTTTAATTTGAATGTGTGAGGTTTGTTTTTTATTTTTTCTTTGTAATAAATAATTAGTTAGATTATATTTTTAAAAAAGAGAAAAAAAAAAGGTAACACCAGCAAAGCATCGGCAGTTACGCGTCATAGGCTGGGTGAATTTCCTCTATTTTCCAAATATAAAAACAATTACTATTAATATATATATATATGTTATGAATATTTTGTGTTGTTGTTAGATTAGGCTTGATAAGACAAAGGATCGATAAGATAAAGGGTTGAGGTGCAGTCGTGATAAAAAAAGATAATTATTTACCGTCAAGTAGCTTTTATTTTCAATTACTTGAGGAAAGATTATACATTTGTTAGTTTCACATTATATAGGATTTATAATTTAATCCTATATTAGTGATTTAAAAGGATTGATTGGTTTACTACGCATATTTACAACAAAATTATACAACTAAAAACTGAAAGTCTTTTTAAAAACGATGATAACAAAAATAAAAATATCAATGAATAAAATAAAATATATATTTTTTTAAATATAGAAATATTGGAGTTTTTTAGATTGTATAATATTTTTAGATTATATAATATTTCCCCCCTGTGAAAAAGATTCTAAAAAAAATAAAATTTTAAAATAAAATTGGTAATTAAATAATTAATTAAACGAAATCAATAAATCTTTAGAAATAGTTAAAAATGAAACAATAAAAATCAATACGCACATTTTTTCATAATAAACAAAAGAAAGATTGTTTACAAATAATTTATATAATTATGAAATTATAATAAAAGTTTATATATAAGAAATATTAATGAGTGAAATATATCAAAAATGTATATGAAGCAAAAAAGGTATTTAAAATTTGAGTAATTATGAAATTATGCTAGGTATACTTCAAAATATCAAAAGCAGTAGAAAATGTTATTTTTACATGGTTGAGTAATGAAACGCTAAAAGATGTATGGAGTGGCATTAAGTTATTTGTGAAGGCTTAAGAATTGGTGCTGATATTTGTTCTTCATTGTCCATGTCCAAAATATGGCCTTCCTGTAAAAAACATGGTTTATCATCAATATCTATTAACTTTGTGTTAGAATTTTGGTTTACTATAAAGTCATTTTCTATGTTAGCGCTATAGTGAAGTAGGAAATCTGCTCCTGGGTAAAATAATTTAAGCTTATTAGAGTGTATAATTTCTGTTTGTTTTCTTTGGGGTAAATTGGGTTTATTAATTTCATATGTGACTGGAGAAAGTTGTTTTAAAATAGTAAATGGGCCTATATATCTTTGTGTTAATTTACCAGTGTTTGGATAAATAAAGGTTTTTACTAATACCTGATCTCCTTCTTTAAAAATGGGTTCTGGGTGTTTAATATCATAAAGTTGTTTGCTGTGTTCATGGGATTTTATGGTGTTTTCAATGGCTAATTTTCTTGCCTTTTCTATTGGTGTATGTGTTTCTGTGCAATGTTCTATATACTGTGGTTGTATTCCATAGTATAAGAATTTAGGTGTAAAGCCTGTTGTGGTATGTACTGTTTCATTATAGCTTTCAGTAATTTTAGGAATATATTTTGTCCAAGGAATCCTTAAATTAGCATTATATTCACATCTTAACCTATTAATGATAGTGGAATTTAGTCTTTCTACTTTTGCATTTGTTTCTGGATGATGGGAACTGGTGAGTAGATGCTTAACATTATTTCTTTCTAAAAAGTGTTCAAATTTTCTGCTAAGAAAAGCTGCATTTCTGTCAATTATTAATATTTCAGGTTTATTAATTTGGAATAAATTTCTCAAACAAGTTATATAAGAATCAGTTGATACAGATTTTGTTGGAAAAGCCCAAAGGAATCTACTATGGTGATCTACTATCATATGGATACTGTGTCTAGTTGTCCCATAATTATGTAACCCGCCCAATGTGTCTAGAGAAAAAATGTGATTTGGGTGTGTAGCTATTGGCATCTGTTGTAGTGGTCTATAAACAATTCTGTTATCCCTAGATTTATTAAATTGGCAAGTTTCACAATGTTTGGTGTAATTAGCAATATCCCTAGTCATATGTGGCCAATAATAGTGTGGAGAAATTATTTTAGTCATTTGAGTTGTTCCAATATGTCCATGCTTTGTATGTACTTTGCTTAATAATTTCTGTCTTAGTGTCTGTGGTACATAAGCTCTTTTAAAACCCTTTCTAATAATTGTAAAGAGGCCATTTTGAATTTTAATTTTAGCACTACTAATTTGTTCTGTGGATTGGTGTTCTTTTAACTCATTATATGTTAGGTAGAATGAAACAGGTGCTCTTGACAGCATGTCTGCTTCTATATTATTTAATCCTTTAATATGTTTAATGTCAAAGCTATATTGAGATAGGATTAAGGACCATCTAAATAACCTACCTTGTGGGTTTTTTTACATTTTTGATCCATTTTAAAGGTAAGTGATCTGTGTGCAATGTAAAATGTATGTTGTGTAGATATGTGTGAAATCTTTGTACTGAATTAATGATAGCTAATGTTTCAATTTCTGAGGCAGTATAATTCTGTTCATAAGGATGAAGTTTTCTTGAAAAATAACCTATGGGGTGTAAGGTGCCTTGTTCATCTGGTTGTTTAAGAACTCCTGCTACTCCTAGACTTGACGCGTCTGTGAATAAATGGCAAGGTTTTGATGGGTCATAAATATATAGTACAGGTTGTGATATGAGTGAATTTTTAAGTGTTTGGAAGGCTTGTTCATGTTTCGCACTCCATAACCAAGGAGCATTTTTTAACAAAAGTTCATTCAAAGGTGCCCTAATTTGCGCATAATGGGAAATAAATTTATTATAAATATTTATGGTGCCTAAAATCTCTGTAAGGTTTTAATATTATATGGTCTATTTAATTTTAAAATTGATTCAATATTTGTGTTATTTGGTGTATATTTTCCTGAGTTAATAGTGTATCCTAAGAATTGTATTTCTTTTTGTAAAAATTTGCATTTATTGAGATTCAGCTTTATATCCTCTTGTTCGAATATACCTAATATGTCATCTAAATGTTTAATGTGTTCTTCATAAGTTTTGGAGTGTATAATAATATCATCAAAATAATTTAAGGCATAGTGTATATTATGTTTAGTGAAAACTGACTTCATAATCCTTTCAAATTGTGAAGGTGCATTTTTTAGACCATATGGAAGTCTGTTCCATTCATAACATCCTAATTGGGTTACAAAGGAGGTTTTATGTCTATCTTTTTATTTATGGGTATATGCCAGTAATCATTTTTGACATCTAGAATAGTATATATTTTTGACTGTGATAACCTATCTATAATTTGTTCTATAAGTGGAATTGGGGTATGTTCTGGAACTGTTTTTTGATTAAGTTTCCTATAATCTATACAGAGTCTTGTGGGGTGATTTGGGGCATCAGATTTCTTATTCACTAATAATGCAGGAGAACTATAGGGGCTAGATGAGGGTCTAATAATATCATATTTTAATAATTCAGTTATTTGTTTTTATATTTCAGCATTATTGTAAAAAGATGTCCTATATGGCTTTTGTGCTATGGGAATATTATCTAAAAGAGATATGCAAATTGGGTTAGTCTTTATGTGTCCTATATCAAAATTGTGTTTAGAGAAAACATTCCTATATTTATGCAATATATCTGAAATTGTTTGATTAGAGAAATTTGGATTAATATCTACTTTACTGAGGTCTAAATATAAATTATAATTTGTTATAGAGCCCGGTTGTCGCATACTGTGATATGAGTTATAATCAATAGTGGGATTTGAAGTAGGATCTATAAGTTTAACATTTGTAGTTGGCATATCAAAAGAATTGAAATTATACAATGGGTTAATCTTTAAAAGAGATGAATTTTTAACATAGTATGGGTCTGGAATACATAGGGTAGTGGCATATGACTTCTGATTATCAGTTTTTGGATTAAAAGAATACAAGAATTTATAATTTTGGAAAAGAAGGTTTTTTGAAAAATCTATTTGCAACTTAAATATATAAAATGTTGGTAAACCTAAAATAAGATATTCTATTGGACTATCACAAAAAAAAAAAACATTTCTTGATACTTTGTAATTTTACCTAAGCTAAGCCTAACCAATATTTTGTATAATGGGTAAGTAAATCCTTCTACCTGACCTATTCTTTCTTTTGGGGAATTATCTAATATTTTATAATAAATATGGTTTAAGTATTTTAAAGGGATAATGGAAATAGATGATGCAGTGTCAAGTACACAAGGTAAGGATATTTGGTTTATAAATACAGAAAAAAGTAATAATGTTCTACCTGTATTGATGCGCTTCGGATGATTATTGTTCTTAAGTGGGCAGTCTCTATGGAAATGGATCTGGTTGGGTAGCTGGTGAGATGCACATATCTTGCAGGGGTATGGAGGCTGGTTTATGGATTTGTGGGGTTCTTGTTGGTGATGAGTTGCTGCTGCTGTCCTGGGAAAAGGCTGGTATTGATGAGCTTTGGAGGAGTTGGAGTTAAAATTTTTTACTGGAGTGCTTGTACTGGTAGAGGGTTGTTGGGGTTCTTCTTCTTTATTTGTTGATAATTTTAATTGGGTTGTGATTTTATACCATTCTGAAGGTTCTTGTACTCTTGCAGCTATTAGATATTTTTTAGGTGATCTGGCATTCCATCTGTAAGTGCTTCTAGTAAAAGTGTTTTTTCAAGATTAAGTTTATTGGCTAAGGCAGCTTCTTCTTTAAAATATTGTTCAAGATCATTATTATTATTATATTTTAAATTTAGAAACCTACTGAATAAATTTGAATCATTTATAGTGAAGTATGATGTTAATTTTTGTTCTATTTCCCCCCAATTATTTATATCTTGTAACTCTTCTATATAATAATTGAATGCTTCTCCCTCGAGATAATTTGATATATTATTTAGTTTAAAATCTTCATCAAGATGTTTCTGTAAACATTTTTTGTTAAAGAATTTGAGCCAAGATATTATGTTTAAATTTTGACCATTAAATTTCGGTATTTCTATAGTACTTGGATTAGGCGTCATGGCATGTTCTACATTCCTTTGTTTGCGAGACATTTTGTAAAAATAGTTTTATGAAATTTGATTAAATTTATAGAGCAATTATGTTGAAAATTCAGGTAATCCTGTCGACTTATTGTTATGAATATTTTGTGTTGTTGTTAGATTAGGCTTGATAAGACAAAGGATCGATAAGATAAAGGGTTGAGGTGCAGTCGTGATAAAAAAAGATAATTATTTACCGTCAAGTAGCTTTTATTTTCAATTACTTGAGGAAAGATTATACATTTGTTAGTTTCACATTATATAGGATTTATAATTTAATCCTATATTAGTGATTTAAAAGGATTGATTGGTTTACTACGCATATTTACAACAAAATTATACAACTAAAAACTGAAAGTCTTTTTAAAAACGATGATAACAAAAATAAAAATATCAATGAATAAAATAAAATATATATTTTTTTAAATATAGAAATATTGGAGTTTTTTAGATTATATAATATTTTTAGATTATATAATATATATATATATATATATATATATATATATGGAAAATTTTCCGGGAGGAAATTAATCCATAGAAGCACAGGGCGCCTCTCCCGTTAAAATAAACGTCAAAATAGGTGTCGTCAGATTTTGACGGGAGAGATGCCCTGTGCTTCTATGGATTAATTTCCTCCCGGAAAAATTTCCATCTAAATTCTAGCCAAAGATTTGACCCAGCCACCTTGCCATCAAAACACCTCTTTGGTAGATTGTGAAAATTCCATTAGATCCCGTGTGGATCAAATGGAATAAAGTCCGCCCTAGACTGCCGAGGGCCATTAGCCCGAAACCATGGTCTCTAGGTGGACGCTTCTCAATTTGCCAAAGCTGGTGTTGTGGCTTTGTCACCGACCCGAGGCCGCTAGTTGCGGCGACGGTCAATAGATGGCGTCAGATTTTGACGGGAGAGGAACCCTAAAATAGTATCGTAATTTGATATGTACACATATATGAATTATCATTTATTATTATCAAAGAAATGTTGAGCCGAAGAAAAGAAAAAAAAGTCAGTATTTGATGATGATGCTTTTGTAAAATACAAGATAATTCAATAAAATATAAGGAAAGATCAAATATGCGGAAAAAACTCTGAGAGAAGAATAGCAAAAACAACACGAGACTCAGAATGAAAAATTATAAAGGAATAACAATACTTCCAGTTGGCACAAGAACCTACAGGACATGCAAAATTGTCCTGTTGTGGAACTATCACATACCCACATATTCCCATCTCCAAGCCCATGGCCGCAGTCTTGCATAAATGTGACATGGACCCAGAACAGCAACTTTACAAACTTAATAAAGAGTACATTGCGACTGCTGTGATAGAGATGTATGTAGCCATATGTGGCTTTTTATTGGACACGAAAATAATAAAATAATTCATTATAATTAACATTAGTATAAATTGAGTTACTTAGTTTAGCTAAATCATCAAATGAACGTTTTTTTACAATAGAAAAAAAAACTATTTTCTTTCTATCTTTAAACACTTTTAATTGACAAATTAGGTCAATCAAGCACCTAATTTATAATGATGACTATAATGAATTATAATTTATTTGTTTGGTTTTAACTTGCTAAACTCTGAGACTATATTAATTTGTAAAGGTGAGACTATAATTCAAATTTAAGATAATATTCATAGTATTTATTAAAAAAATTCTAATCTAATATTTTATATTTATAAATATACAAAGTGTTCGTTACTATTATTATTTGAAAATATTTAATGATTATATATTTAACTCTATCTCTTCTTCTACCTATATGTTTAATATTTCTTATGATTGATTCGAAACAAACACATAGGTAAACTTTCATTCATATTTCACCTTTATAGGTATATGCTATAGGTATTTTCTCTGTGGTTAGAAAATTATTAATACACACCTAAGAAATTTCAGGTCCCAAATTATGCAATTTTCTCTAATTTGTCAAATTTTCAAATTCAGGTAGTCAAATTCTATGCTAACTACTCCTCCCAGGTATAACTCTATATTATGATGCATTAGCGCGCCATCTGTTATGAAAATTCGAAACTATTATAGACGCGTATTATTCTTTTATATATTTAAGTAAGTAGAAATTGTTTTATTTTTAAATGAATCATAGTTTCGATATTTAATGACTCTTTATCCTGAAAAATTTTAATTCAATTATATCAAATATGACAAAAACCTAGACGGAAAAAGTAAATACACCTCATTCCAATTTTATAGAAAGGTTTTTAAAATACTTTCAATTTTGTCTGTACACGAATCTTGGTATCCATTTTCACATACTTCCAGAACAGTTAAAGCTTATTAATTCCTATATATGATCACTTCTGAAAAGGAAAATAAAAAGGTAGACGTAGAGATTTTCCTCATGAGTAGAAATAAACCTCTGCAGAAATACATTTTTAAAGTTTGGACATAATCGCACCATATATTAGGCCACAACATGAGGCTTGACAAATTTTGAACAAGAGCCGACATGAATATACCGTGGCTATATATTTAACATACTACGGGAAAAAAAGAAATATATTTGAAACTGACAGAAAGGTAAAATTTTAGGGCAGTTTCAGGCAAAAATATAAATGCTATTATTTAAAAATGCTATCTCGGGATAAACTTTTATTTTATATTTTATTTACTTCCAATATTCCGTATGGCTGGCTGCACATCTTGTTTTCCGATAATGTTTGGCGTATAGCCACAGAAAATATTGAAAAAAATTAAGATACTTGTTCGTAAAGATAAATATTTTCAATAAATAAGTTTTCTTTATACAGTGGTACCTCGACATACGAGTTTAATTCGTTCCGCAACCTTCCTCGTATCTTGAATTACTCGTATCTCGAAGCAAATTTCCCCATACAAAACAATTGAACTACCATTAATCCGTTCCAACCTCCAAAATGTCACCCCAGTTATTTTTGTTACGTGGTTTTAAATAATAAAAACGTATTTATAAATATCAAATATTTATTGCACAAAAACAAAAACGAGAATGTAAAGAAATAAATTAGATATCTTAACTGGTCTTAGCATTTTTCGCTACATTTTTCTCGCTTTCACCTGTAGGCCGTTTAGAAAAAAAAAAACATGTCCAAGGAGGTTTGTTTCTTCCTCCCTCTCAGAATGTTCCGGAAATGAGTTAGGCAAGTGTCATTAAAAAGGTCAGATGCACGACCTGTTGCAACTTTTTCTGGGTGTTTTTTTTTCCACGAACTGTGAAACTCTCTCCCACATTCTTAAGATCTCCTTTATCTCACTTGTAGAAATAACCTCCTCCTCTGACTCCTCAAAACCAATTACTTAAATTGCTTAAAAGCACACAAAAATATAATAAACTTGAATTTGTTTATTCAAGTCTCAAAAAACAAAGCTTTGCATATAGAACAAATAATAATGAAGAAGAAGAAAGAAATATTTTAGGAAAAGCAAAAACAAAACAAAAGTACTGGTCAAAAAAAAACATTTAAAATCACAGATTAATATCATCAACACTACCGAACCGAACTCGTATCTCGAATTTCGCTCGTAACTAAAAGCAAAAAATCACTTGCTCGTCGGCTCGTATCTCGAAAAACTCGTATGTTGGGGCGCTCGTATGTCGAGGTACCACTGTATTTCAAACATATTGGTATATTTGTAAAGAGGTTGTATATAATATAAGTGTCTTTTCTGCACATGAATTCCATACTTCCACAATATAGAAATAAGAAAATAGGTTACTTAATGAAAATCCTCTCTGTTAACGATAAGAAAGAAGACAACAAAGTTGGCCTGCGATCAACCACAGGAGTATCAATATTTTGATACCAGTTTCTGTTCGACGTGGCAGTCTGTTTGATTGAAACCAGAACACATATTTGTAAATTATTTGTGTGTATTCTCAAATTTATTTAACTAAATGAATATAAATTTAATATTCGAAAAATTCGGTTAAACGAAAATACAACATTGCATGGACAAACTTGAGATTTTGGGCAATATATTTTAACAAGTACTGGGGAGTACACAAAACTAACTTTATCATTTAATTAATTTTATTTGTATAATTTCCAAAACATTATATATTTATATATATATATGATATCTTGGGACCTCTGGGACCAGTGTTACCTGATGCTAGACGAACCTCGATGTCAACTCTACCGTGCAGTCGTGGTGGAAGGCGACACAGCTGGGCCAAAGGTGAAATAGGCAAACAGAGATTCCACTAAGAAGCGTCTGACGTCAAGAAGGAATGGGATGAGGAGAATTCTGGCAGGAAAGGGTTTACCTTTTTTCGGAGCGTCCGGTGGAGACTGGTGCTGAAACAAAGACTAACTAAGGACTGACTAACTGAGGATCGGGACCTCCTTTTATAACTGAGCGGGTCCTAACAGGTCGCTGCCCTTTTCTGACGTAAACAGGGGGGGAAAGTTTTATTATCCAGGAGGGCCAAGACCTCGTAAAAGTTGGACTGGGTTTTGCTAGGCCTTCTTCTATTCTCACCTAAGCCTGATTAGTTTTAACCTTAATTTTCTCCTGTTATGCTCCATTTCTTCTATCTGTACAGTTGCTATACTTTATTAGATTCTTACGCGGTACAGATTGATGTTAGTTGAGGCTTTCTATTTGCAGTAAATAAGAAGTTATATACAGTCACGTGGTGGAACATGTGGTAGTAGATATCTGGACTATTTACAACAATTCCATGGTCTTAAATCATCACATATAATTATTACTAGACAATTCTATCGATTTTATTAAATTGTATTGGAAAGGACAAGAAATCCCTGTACAGAGAACCAATAAGAGTTCTTGAGCTTCTTTATGAGCACGACCTCCAAGATCTTGTTTAATTTAGACTAAAAGGATAAGTAAAAAAATCAATTTTATTATTTTATTTAAAAATAATACGAGAGAGAGCGCTATAATATATATATATAATATTAATAATTATAATCATATTTGAATTAAACTAACACAGTGGAAAATTAATTATTATATCCACATAATTAATACATTTGTAATGATATGATTGTAAAATTACAATAATAATCTAAAAAAGGCTGTCAAAATGTCAAAATATTTCATTAAATTCTGCTTGAGAGCTGCTGTCAACTTGGAATTCTTCACAAAATAAGAACAAGAAACTGTAATTACTTACATAGGAGGAGCAATCGAAGAAACAAATTAAATTTCTACGAGGTCTTCATAGAGATTGAAATAATTGGAACCTCTTACCGGAAAGGAATTTAATAATTATTGAACTCGAGACATAAAAATATCGATTTCAAAAATTATCTTTTAACAATAATATAGATTATGATGCATTAGCGCGCCATCTGTTATCAATATTCGAAACTATTATAGACGCGTAAGATTCTTCTTAAAAATAAACAATTTCTACTGTCCTTACTGCAATGGAAAAATTCACCACTGGTGAGCCAGGTCTTCCCATAAATTTTTCCATTGCAGTAAGGACAGTAGAAATTGTTTATTTTTAGAAAGAATCATATGCGTCTATAATAGTTTCGAATTTTAATAATATAGTTTATTTGACTATTTCTGGTTAATCTTTTTTGAAGATTATCTATGAATACATTAATGTCGTAACATAATGAAAAGATGGAAATATATTTGATTTTGAGAATTCGAAACTATTATAGACGCGTATGATTCTTTTAAAAATTAAACAATTATCTACTTAACTTACTACAATGAAAGATTAATGGGAGGGTCTGGCTTATCAGTGGTGAACCCTCATAGCAGTTTCGCAAGTTTAATCTACCATACCTCTGTTATATTGCATTTTTCCCCTTTATAGTGATACTGATGCTAGACTCTTGGAATGGGTATTTTAGATGAACTATGGACATAGGCTTTGAGGACAGCAGAATTACATACAATTATACATATATAATATGCTTCGAGCACTGATTCGAATAACAGATGGCGGGCTAATGTATCATATTATATTTGATTTTAAACAGTCCGTTTAACCTTATCTTTGTAAAAGCAGAACATACTTTTAAAAGAAAGATGATTGTTTATCAAAATATTGGTTTTAATAAGATATCATATTGGAATACAAGTCTTGAACGAATTTAATATTCTTTGCTACATTTTCAAGTATTTAATTATCAATTTTATAAGTATTATATTAGGGTATTTTCTCGTTGGCAAACAATACCTGATAGGATTGAGTATACGAGTTTATACGTATTTATTGCAATGAATCAGTCATTTACTATATACAAACCTCTATTATAAAATAATATGCTCCATCAATATATTCTAATATATATATTATAAGCAAAATACATCAGCCCTTTAAGGAAAAGTATTTTTTCAGAGCATTATTGTTCTCTATCTTTCGGCCACGAGCGCCCTTCTACAGAAGAAAACCTGGTATAATGATTTTCGCCAATAGAACACGAGTTAAATATACTCTGATACTATTATACATAATTTATAAATTTCTGTGGATATAATTAATTTTCATATTAACGTATATACAAATGGAGACAAAATATTTTAAAATATATATCTAATAAGAGAACAAATAAATAAATATAGGCTTATAGGGTAGGGGTCGGCAAACCTTTAGGTAAGAGAGTCAAAAACTACAATTTACAAAATTTCAAAGTTTTTAAAGAGCCACAGAATTGTTTCTAGCCAACAATAGATAGTACTTGCATAAGTATTATTTAGATATGGAGAACTATTATATATAAAGAGCCGCAGTTGCACATCCAAAGAGCTGCATGTTGCTCACGAGCCGCAGTTTACTAACCCCTAGTCTAGGGCATAACTAAGGAAGCAAGGAATACATATTAAGCTATAGTTATCAAACGTAGTTATTATACTATACTGTAGTTATTATACCAATAATTCCAGGTTGAGTACCACTTTAAAAATCTTTTAATTAGGTCCTAAATAGCAAACACAACACCTCAATTACGACCATTATTGGTTCTAACAAAAAAAGGCTTAGATGATTTCAAACATTTTCCTAAACAACCACGTTTTATTTTACCTGATCAAATGGGATTAATATTAAAGAATTTGAGAAATTGCATTATTAATTTCACCCCATTAATAATCAAGCTTCATCAAAGATCGCTAATTCTAGTCCCAGTATCTAGTAGCACACACTGTAACATATAGATAGAAATTAGATCACCAAAAATTACATAAATATATTTCCTATTTCTTCACATATCATGATATTGGCCCAGTAGAAATAAGTATTTTGTAACTGATATATATATTATATGTTTTTATGACACAAAGAACTAATGAAAACGTAAATTTATATTTTATAGATTATAGCGAATATTACCGGCTTCGCCCGGTTTTTACCCGTGTAAAAGTTTGCCTAACGAACATTTTTTAAAACGATTCTAGCAAACATCCAATCCCTACTGAATCTATACTTGTCTATACTCTCGATAATTTGAAATTTTTCCCGGTCCCTTTAAAAATACTCGATAAGTTGAATAAAATCAATATTAATTGGTCCACTCGGTAATTTGAAGTTGAAGGAATAGTATCTTGCCACAAACGAACATTTGTAAATAATTGTATTTAGCGCATGTACCCGGCTTCGCCCGGTTTTACCCGAGTAAAAGTTTGCCTAACGAACATTTGTTAAAAAGATTCTAGAAAACATCCAATTCACCTATATATATATTTATAAACGTATATAAATATTGTTATATGCGTTTAAATATATTTTTGAAACACATAAATTTTTGAAAACATTTATTAAATTTTAAATAAGATATTTTCTTTTAATATATATGGCATTTCGAATTTAATATATATTTAAAGTTTTTTACAACGCGCGCGCGTTGTCATTGGAATATTATATTATTAAATCCTCAAATTAAATATTAAATTTATTATACTTAGAACACATTTTAGCATTTTTACAATTTATAAATGTAATATCACCAGATATGCGAGTGAAAGTAGAAAATTTTCAATTAAAATTGCAACGAATATTTATTTCAAATCAAATTAAAACCAGAAACCTTGCCAGTAGTATAGTAAATAACTTAAGTTTCATGGCGATTGGATAATCTTACCTTTTAAAAACATTCATCGTTTAAACAAACTAACATTCATCGTGTAAACAAACTACGTGTAAAATTATTAACCAATCAAATTCATTTATCATCGCGATCAGTGCTGCGCCAAGCGGTAAAAGTTGGAACTAACGCTTTTTGGTTTTACAATAAAAAAGAGCACATTGACCTTTTTAGGTTTTTTAATAGCCTATATGTTAAACGAAATCTTCAGCTACCTACATGCGAAATTTCATAATGATTGATTCTGTAGCGATAACAAACATCGAATTTGGATTTCATTCTTATAGATATAAAGGATTACCAATAAATAGAGTTTTAGTTAATTTATTATATTGAAAGTGAGAGACGAATCTCAAATTTATAATACTCATTAATAACCTGCTTAAATATACGCCTTAATGTTTTATATGATCTCGTTTTATTCGTACTATGTTTGGCAGAATACTGTCACGTGACCTTATCCTGCTAATTAGGGATGAGATGTGCGGAATACTTTATTACACGACTTATATTCGGAAACTCCTTTCCCCATTTTTGTTTCAGCACTTTACTTCTATTTTCATTTCATTTATAACTTCAAAATTTCAGGGTTGTTCAATAAATCAATTTAGAGTTAGTTTATTAACTTCCTTTTTAGGGATCTCTGACATTTGTGTGTGTTGTGTGACTAATAGCAATGATTTCAGCAGTGAAATAGAATAGATACTCATACACCACACTCACGTTTTACGTTTAAAATACTGTTTGAAAGTTCTTTCTCATCGTCAAATTATAAAAAAGAAAAAATGTATTTTATTGATTATAAAAAATCTTATGAATATGCTAGACTGGGCCTGTCTTAGTAAGGATCTTTACTTAATTTGAAAATGTTTTGATTAACAACGCGATGCCCTCATGCGACGATATATAAAATATTCACAAAACACAATATAAACACACAATCCTTATATCTATAAAAATGAAATGCGAAATCGATGTTTGTTATCGCATCACGCAAAATCTACTGACTCAATCATTATGGAATTTCGCATGTAGGTAGCTGAAGATTTCGTTTAACATATAGGCTATTCAAAAAACTAAAAAGGTTAATGTACTTTTTCAAAAAATTATTTAACTGAAATGGATTAGTTCCCGCCTTTTGCCGCTTGGCGGCGCACTGGTCGCGACGATAAATGAATTTGATTGGTTAATAACACAGGTCTACAAAACTCAAAGTAGTTGTACCTTATAGCATATATATATCGGGATTCAGAAAAAAAACTCTGAGAGATATTTGATGCACAGGGATATTTATCACTGTGCATCAAATATCTCTCAGAGTTTTTTTTCTGAATTCCGATATATATATGCTATAAGGTACAACTACTTTGAGTTTTGTAGACCTGTGTAATTTTACACGTTGTTTGTTTTTAATTTGTAATTTTGTTGTTTTGTAATTTTACACGATGAATGTCTTTAGAAGGTAAGATTATTTATATATTTTTAAACTCTTTGGAGATAATATTAATCGATCGTTATCAAATTTATACGTCCCCGGAACCTGGGTTAATTAAAACTGTATTGTGAAATATGGCGCGTAGTTAGCTGAGGTTTTGGTTAAGCATTTAGGCTAAAAGTGCAAAAATTGTATTTCGAATAACCTTTTTTTTTCCTTTTTAGAAGTTAAGATTTTATTTATTTATTTAGTAATATTTTTTTCAAATTAAATTAATTGGAAATATTATTTATTTCGCAGCTTATTCATATCTTTTTTGCTTCGTTTAATTTTAGTTAGTGTAAATATAACGATCTACATTTTAAAAGATAAGGTTTACTATTTGATTCTCATAAGGAATATTCCTATTTTAAGACAAATTGAGACAGTATTCTATTTTTTTTTTCTTATATTTAGAGTAAGTATAAATTTTATTGAAGTTGTAAAAAGTATATTTATTGAAAAAAGTATGTTTTTCTATATAACTTGCTACGTATATTTTACTATATGTTTGTTCCATGTATTATGTTCATGCTCTAATAGCATTTATATTGTAAGCAGCAGCTATGCATTTTCAGTAACTGCTTTTTTAAGGGTAGGCTCAATTTATTTTTGCTGTCATTTGTTTAGTTAGGGTTTATATTTATCTGCTTCACAATAAATAACTGCTCATATATATCTATAGGGTAATACCATATTTTTGAATAAATGTATTTAGATATATAGATGCAAATATACTCATATTGAAATAAATAAATATACAATCAGCAATCGATTGGTGCATAATTTTACATGATGTTTGTTTCTAGACTAAATTTATTCAAATCAAGATAGCTTTTTTCATGCTTTTAAAAGTAAAGTTAATATATTTAACGTTTCATAATACTTTTCAAATTAAAGTCTTTGGAAATAATATTGCTTTTTTTCCCATCCTGCAGGTCAACATTACACTGCAACATGCTATCATAACTCTGGCTTTTGGCATTGATATTTATGTATTGTGAAAGTACTGTTTGCTACCTTAAGCTCTGGAGAGATTATAATGTAGATCCATCATGTGGAAATCACACCATAGTAAAATAGAACGCATGTAGCTGGTAGCAAAATATGTGCCCTGTGTGAAGCTAGCGTTCAAAATTTGATTTTTTTAAAATGATATTTCAATTGTTGGCCTTATTTTCACATGTTATTGACCCATAACGCGGATCCATATAGGGTTAATTAATAACTCATTTGACATTTTACTTTTATTTAAGGTCTTGGCATTATATATATTTCTTTTTAGGCAAAAATATAATTGAGGTATATTTTGAAATATAGATAAGAATCACAAGGAAGCAAGACCTAATCCAAATAAATGAATTATGTGTGTGGTTTCAGTAACAGCATTGTTACCATCTTCAGACAAAAGTACTGAATACATTCAGTAATTTTGTCATAATAAGGTAACAATGCTGTTACTGAAACATCACACATAATTCATTTATTTTTATTTGGTCTTGCTTTTTCGGTATTTTTAAAATTGCCCTTGACTATTAGAAAATTATGCAAATTTCCTTTTTATTTTATATACCATTTTTAAAATTATATTCTTTTGTTAAAATATCCAATTTCCCACACTTTTCTAAAACTGCAACAATAACTAATACAAAATTCTTCCAAGTCCAGGTATTTCAATATTGCAGAAATATATTACATTTATAAAAGTTGCTGAACTATTTAGATATGTAAATGCCGGATTAGGTGCCCTTTAAAATGTTTGCTATGGCTGTTTCTTATTGGACAGCCGAGAGTGAAGTGGACAAAGTGAAATTTTCAGGTTGTGCCGACCATTTTCCTTTATTCACACTAATCATTAGATTTTTTTTTAATTTTTAAGAATAAAAGCCCAGTTTGGTTACTTGCACTCACTGGAGGGGTTGGACTTTTTCAAGAATCAGGAGCCATTGAGGCAATTTTTTTTTTTTTCAGAACAAAGTGTCTGAATCTGCATTCGATGATCCCGGGTCATGGTTTTTTAAAATTAACAGTTTAGACCACTCCTCCAAACAGCACTCTATTCATTAGATGTGTTTGTGAAATGGATCCTATATTTCAGATTTTTTTACAAGCATTTTCGATATTGCTGTTTGCAATTTATCTCCATTTTGCTGAAAGAAAATTCATTACATTGAGTTTACAAACAGTTGGGGCCTCTATTCATTCATGAGTAAACCTCGCTCGAACACTACCCAGGCGAAGCCGGGTCCAGTCGGGTAAAACCCGGGCGTTGCCCGGGCCATTCGGCTAGTTTTATATAAGTTTAGACTATATATGTACATTTAAAATATATAAGTGATAATAAATGAGCTCTGAGAAGTATAATAAGAATTTAAAGTAGATTATATATAAAAGATGTGTTGATGTGTCCAGCTTTCTAAAAATAATCCTAAATGTTTATCTTAAATGTTGTTGTATATCATTTCTGATTTTTGTAATTTAGTCCTGTTTGAGCGTTGGTTTTCTCTTTCTCCCAGAGTTTTGCCGGTTTCTTCTATGTAAGTTGCAGGGCATGATTTACATGGGATGCAATATACTATGTTTGTCATGAATCCATGATTGATATTATGTTTAATGCAAAGATGGTGTAGTATATCTTTTAAATATGCTGTGTTATTTTCAGATTTTAATTGTATTTTTAAAATATTCTTGTTATTCTTTCAATGTCATAATTATATAGCAGTGCGCAGTATATGTTCAATTCTATTTGTCTGTAGTTATGATGGTGTGTCTAAAAATGTATATGTTTATTTATGAAATCTCAAGGATATTCATTATTTTTTAATCTTAATTAAGAATAAGCGGGGGTGATTTTTTAGATAGCATTTTAATTACTAGTAATATATGATTAGTGGGGCTAAATGAATTGAAATTGAGATATTTGCCTGTTGGTGTTGGTTTTCTTTTGTATCCTGGTTTCTATTTTACTCTTGATTCTAGTAATCTTCATATCTAAGAATGCCAAAGAACTGTTATTTTCTATTTCATATGTAAAAGTTAAAAATGGCTTTAAACTGTTGAAGAAGGTTAGAATATTGTCGAGGCTGCTATTTTCATTGATGCAAATGATGTCATCAATATATCGTTTCTAGTCTATTATTTTAAGCTGTTTGATTGGATTGCTTCTATTGTCAATATGATTCATATAATGCCTTTAATGCTTCTATATATTATATTCTATTGAAATATATAAAGTTTGTTATATAATTTATTATATATGATATTACAAATCGAAAAATTAAATTTCGCTTTAAAGTTGATATTCATAAAATATTTATATATATTTACTATTATTTATAAAGATTAATCATTTAATTTATATATATATTTAATATCGATTATACAAGAAAAAAAAATCTCTATATCAAAAATATATTTGTGGAAATATAAATAAATTTCAAACATTGAAACTTACAGTTTATTAATGCCATAAAAGTAAAATATTCAACATTTTATAATAAATAATCAGGGATATTTTCAATGAGTCATTTTAATCTATTTTATTCTTTATTGCTGATATTTCTAGAAACGCTATGTCGCCATTTTCATTAAAAAAAATTTGTCGCTATTAATTTTAACATTATAAACCGTGTTTTAATGATTTAAGTTTAGGTAAAAAAATATATATTTTTATTGGTATGGACAAATATAGTTATGGTTTATAATAATTTTATCGATTTTTTTTTTCAAAATTTGTAATACTATTCCTTAATATAAATATAACAAATTAGGCATATCTTGACCATTAACATGAGCCTATTTTAGATGGCAGAGCGCCATCTAGTGGAACACTTAAATATAAGATATTGTCGCGAAAATATAAATATAGCAGATATAATTAAAGGCTCTAAATATCTCAAAAGTATTTCTGTGGTTAGAGGATAAAACACATCTTTAAAATATTCACATTGTTAATAAATATATTTTTAAAATTACAATAGTTTCTAAAAGCTATATTTCATTTCATAGTGTTTATTCTTTCTAGTCATATTCATTTATTATAATTGAAAAAATAATACTTCTCTAAATACCTTTGGAAATATATTCTACGAATAGTAATATAATTTTATTCGCGATCGAACGTTGTGGCCCACTGTGTGTATTACATCCCAAACACGATGCGAAGCCAACCATCAATATCTACGAATATATATTGCATTATAAAATAGTTATTCATAAAACAAAAGTAGAATGATATAATTATACTTGTTATATATCTATATTTAGCTGTTTTTATAGGAAATATTCGTATTAAAATACATTCGAAATAATACATATTTTATTAAAATGCGAAATCAAATAACCCGGTTAAACAGAAATGCCAACATTATTCGTCTTACATAAACTGTGCCTCTATTTGCCTTAAAGATAAATTGAAAATTTCAATATAAAATTCTATTATATGTTTAAAGGTTTATTATTTGTTATATAAATATTAAAATCAAAAATGGAATTTCCTGACCGCAAACACGAACATTTTACATATCAGAATGCCATCTTGTGGAACAAAATTAAACTAAAGGTTGATCTAGTTTGTTCCAAAGATATTTGGCCAACCCAATATATTGATAAATCAAGACAAAACAACCAGATAGGCGTCTCTGGATGTTGTTCCATGTCAGTGTGGTGCAGTCTGTAACTCTATATAATAGAAATTGGGTTCGTCAAAATATCTTTGAAACAATCTAAAACAACGTTTAGTTGAATTTGTTCCACTAGAAGGCTCTGCCATTTAAAATGTTCATATGAGCTGTTCGGTAGATTTCGATAGTTCTAGTAATCCTCTTTATAAATTCTAGGTATAGTTGGCGCGCTAGTTTTCCCCAAGAATAGAGCGGGGCCTCCCAGGATCCAAAACAACCATCCTTCAGGCTACTAGTCTTACACACATTTTATTTTCCATCACAATTTATTCATACAGTCAATTTATACACGTGACCAGATATTGTTGGTCAAATATATACAAAAATAAACAGATTGTTTAAATAATAATAGCTCAAACATGAGCTTCTGGAAATGCCAATTTTGATCTTGATATCAAAATTTATTATATATTATTTTATTATTTTGCATATATATAGGATGGATCATATCTAATTCGCGTGATATATCGAAACTTACTTTAAGCCACTAAAGCGCGACGCATTTGATGAAGGACCATTTCCTTGAACGACCGCTTATCTCTCTTCAGCCTTCATCCCGAGGCTATGCAGCTGACAAATGTGGCGAAGTCTACCTTCTACAAGTACCATCTTGTTCGTGAGTTGGCCAACGCCATCCATAACATTGACATGCCCACTCTGTGGGAAAGAACTCTCGCAGTCCATCGCTGGTGGTCCCGTGGTGGACGCCACCAATAAAGACCTTGTATATGTTATATATGTATATATTTATCAATTATTATATATATATTCATATCTATTATTCATATATCAATCATTATTAAATCTCATTTATTCAATATTGTATATTTAACTTTAAATGAACAATCTAAAAAAAAAGGTTCTAAATTTAAGTGATATTAAAATATATTCACCTCATATAATCATCCAACCCCTTATTATAAATTAGCTCCATACGACATCATGAATTATTTGTGGATGATCCCACTGGGGTCGGTAGGACAAGATTAATAAAACCACAATATGATAATTAATTGTATGAAATATTAGGAATATATATAACTACAATGATATTCCCCTTAGATTCCAATCCTAAATTACAAAGAATAGTTGAAGAGATAGAGTTTGTAATTAAGAGGTATTTTATCAAAACAAGAAATATATTTATAGAACACAACATTAAGCCGATTAGATTAGGAGAAGTTTTACGGCCAACTAATTCTAAGAAAGTTATCTCTTGGTTGTAAACAACAGACCTCCCGGTGGATTGTGGGGGATGTTTACTTAATTAATTGAAATTTCCAGTAAATAATTTGATTGTTAGTAAATTAAATTTAATTGCCATCTATCGTTAAAATTTTACACAAATAAATTTACTGGCAATGCGTTTCTTATTGATTATCATCAAATATTATCTCTAATAATAAAACATATTTTGCGGAAGAGCTTTGCTCGATGCAATAACTTGAAATAAAATGTATGTATATCTATAGACCTATAAGCTTATGTTCATAGTTCACTAAACACCCCTAAGCTGCCTTCCATAGAAAATACAG
The DNA here is from genome assembly GCA_030710605.1 of Cordylochernes scorpioides. Lineage (NCBI taxonomy): Eukaryota > Metazoa > Arthropoda > Arachnida > Pseudoscorpiones > Chernetidae > Cordylochernes > Cordylochernes scorpioides. The sequence continues at coordinate 119,609,415 of CP092867.1, forward strand.
AGTATATTCCTAACCAATTCAATACAATAGTAGAGCGGTCTTGGCGAAACCACTGAGAGGGTTTACTACTCTGATGAGCCATGCCCTTTCATTCAATAACTCATATCATTGCAGTATGGTTTGTAGAGATAATATTTGATGATATTTAAAAGAAACGCATTGCCAGTAAATTTATTTGCGTAAAATTTTAAATGTGGTTGTTGTTGTTGCCGTGTACATTGAAGAGCCTCAGATGTCTCCATGCATCTCTATCACAAAAAAATTAAGTGGTAAACAATATATATATTGTAGATAGACGTTTGACAATTTTACCGCAAATGTTTCTTTGGAACGAAAAATCGTAATTTATTTTAATGAGAAATAATTGATATTTCTATCCTTATATATATAGGGATGGAGTATGTAAGTGTAAAAAATCCGATTTTTTCCGTTCATCATTACTCTTCACAATTCATTCTTTCATACTTCATCCCTAAGGATAGAAATAGTCGTTATTTCTCCTTAAAATAAATTACGATATTTCGTACGAAAGTAACATTTGTGCTAAAATTGTCAAACGTCGTTCAAATAAATACCAGTCAAATATATATCAAAATTAAAATATTGAATTTCATTGTTCTAAAATATTATTAATATAGTTTGTATTCATATAAATATTTCATATAAAATATTAATTTTTCCTTATTTATAGAAAGTTATATATATATTTAAATTAAAAAGGCATATATTGTATCAAAATATCATTCATTTCACCAAATTTTCATTTGGCTGAACGTCAACCTTTTTCAAGGTAATATAACATATTAGTGTTGAGATAAAATAAATGATATTTTGATCCAATATATGCCTTTTTAATTAAAGATCTATTTATGGATTGCTCTATTTTCAAATATATATATATATATATGACAATTTAGTGGTAAATGTGGTGAGGAGAGAAATAATCACACGACGAGTTGTTAGAGCAATCATCCAGGCAGCCAGCCGAGAGAGCGAGCGAGACGTTATCTGCTGAACGACTCTTTTCCCTGTGTACACAACCGGGGGCTAACCAGGATAGTCGCCAGGTGGTGACGCCCCCCCCCCCCCCCCTCAGGAATGTGGTCAAAATGGTCGTGAGTTAGTTGTCTAAAGTGTCTCGCTTTAGCTGCTTATCTCTCTCTCGTTGGCTGTCGATTTGTTTTATTAATCCTGGAAGAGCATATATTATGACATATATATATAGAATATATAAAAAAACACATTAGGATAATGGTTTTATAATATTTTACAAATAGTTGATCCAAAGGTGAATCTACAGCATTTTCGAATTAATTCGAAATAATTAATCAGAGCAGTCAAACTTTAAATTTTTGAAGCTAATATGAATAAATATTGTAGCGTAGAAATCAAGTCTTCGTATATCTGGAGATGTGAAAGTATTTATTGATGACGTCACCACCATGACCAGTCGACAAATATTAACAAATCAACCAAACTATCTACAGCTAGAGAATCTTGAACAAGCAAGCAAAGAAATGTTTTTAAGATGATTTTACAAATACAGAGTAATATATATTTTTATAATCTGTTGAATATTTCCATTGAATAATATTGAATTAAATAATAAATATAAATTATATTTCTTCGCCACAATATTTAAAGAGTTTTTTTGTAAATAGTGGCTCTCAAAAAGTATATAATTTATAGATTGAGCGTAAACATCAGTAATGTTGGATTTAGTACGATAGGTATAAGAATAGGAGAATTACTTTAAATATCAGGCAAAATGAAATCAAAAATCGCAATACGCGAATTCGCGTAATTCGATCATAACTGTATTGATATTTAAATTCAATTTTGAAAATATACGTATCCTTACATAAATTTCGGACCATTGGGAAAATATTCTTGAAGATTTCTAAAGGAATTTGATATTTTCTATTATATTATGCGTGTTTTGGGAAAATATATTTAAATATATATTAAAATCGAAAAAGGCATTTTCTGACCAGGTTCACGTGAACTTTTAGATGGCTGAGCGCCATCTAGTTGAACAGAAATCAACTACACGTTGATTTTGCCAGTTCCCTGATATTTGGCCAACCCAAAAAGGTTCCTGTGAACCTAGTCAGTTTAATAACAAACACCTAACCTTTTTTTTATTTATTTTTTTATTATTTTTCACACATATATATTAATAGTAAATTCTATTTGGAAAATAGGGAGAAGTAAAATATTAAGAAATACAGATTCGAATTCAACTTTGAGTCGGAACAGCAAGCCAATTCTGTATCGAATAATACCGTTATGAGAATATCAAAATTTATAAAAAAAAATATTTAATTTAAATATGTGAGGTTTTTTATTTATATAATAAATAAGTAGTTAAGCATATAGTAGTATAAAGAAAAAAAAGTAACACCAGCAAAACATAGGCGGTTAAGCGTCATAGGATGGGTAAAAAAAAAGGATAAAGCGAAGAGAAAGTTTTATAGAAAAGAGCAAAGAAAAAAAGATATATAAACTACTATTATATTATATAGGGTATATCTCGTTTGCGATTTATGTGTGAAAAATGTCTCTAAAGTTAACCAAACATCAGCTATTAAATAACAAAATTTATTATCAAACAAATCTATTTATATAAATACGATGTGTCTGTCTACCGAGAATGCATAGTTTCAACTAGGAAACGGTTGGTAGTTAAGGCTTGATTTTTAAACCGATAATTCATGACCTAAAAGAGTAGAAATACAAATTTCAGAGAGTTTTTTAAATATCGAATATCCTTAGAGTTATAAGTCAAAATTATCAAAAACATTGATATATTCTTATACATGACACGCTGCTACTCCGATTCAACTGATACAAACCTATTTCAGATTAGAGTATTTTGATTTTATAATTATGTGTATTTAAATAAACACAGAATTTCAGATAGTGATTAAATATCGAATATCCTTGGAGTTATAAGTCAAAACTGTCAAAAACATTTATATATTCTGATACATGACACTCTACTACTCCGATTCAACTGATACAAACCTATTTCAGATTAGAGTATTTTGATTTTATAATTATGTGTATTTAAATAAACACAGAATTTCAGATAATGATTAAATATCGAATATCCTTGGAGTTATAAGTCAAAACTGTCAAAAAACATTCATTTATTCTGATACATGACACGCTGCTACTCCGATTCAACTGATACAAACCTATTTCAGATTAGAGTATTTTGATTTTATAATTCTGTGGAGTTTAAATAGACACAGAGTTAGAAAGTATTTTGAATCAACGTTTAACCGTTATAATTAAAAATAATAGAAGTACATGTGTCAAAATATAAAGTTATTTTTAATATGTATATAGATAATTTATATGTATATATATAATTTAAAGATATATATATATATATATATATATTTTTTTTTTATATAGATAATTATTTATTTTCAAACATGAATATATTTTATTGAATTATAAAACTTTGTCGAATTCTTAAATTATTGAAGAGATTATAGAACAGATTATGAAGTGGATCGGGTGTTAAATAAATGAAAGAGAACATCTTTTTTTGGGCAATTGAATGCTATCTCAAAATCTTAAAATTAGTAAAAATTGTATATTTATTTTCAAAATGCTATAAATACGCATTAGAAAGATTTGTAATATTGAAATATTTTTATTTATATTCACACGTGGGACAAATTATCCTCTGGCGATATTAAATAAACAGGGTGAATATTCTCGAATGTATTTGTTGCATAACATCACTGTTGCATATTGGCAAATGCTAACGTTTTTTTATTTTTTTTATTAACGCGCAAAAGTTAAAGTTCAATTGTAGTGAATATACTAGCCAAAAACAGACTTAAAATTCAAAATAATAAAATGTTTATGATCGTAATAGCATGATTTTTAAAAATATATAATTTTTGGTTTCTAGATTTTACATTATTAAGGAATTTTTTATAAATATTTTTTTACCATTTATTTGAATCAAAAGACTTGATATCACGAACAGGTGTTCTTCTATTTTAGTATAAAGTATGGCTTTAACACTTATTATAACAAAAATGCAAAAAAAATTGTGTAATGAAATTAATCCTTATTTTCCCTTCATATGCGGTATCTTAGAAAAATGTTGGAATACAGAAAGATTTTTTTTTTCAAAAAAGAGAGAAAAACTCTAAACCTGATTTTAAAACATAGGATCTGCATTTTCAGACGAGGATATATTGCCATTTTTTAATATTGTGTTTTTAACCTGACCCTTTACAATAAATTTATGATTTTCAAAGTAAAATGAAGAATGCACAAAAAAAACCTCAATTTTCTTAACACAAGAGTGTATTTCATTTTAAACAATTTTTACAATTAAACAATTGACATTTCTATACGTATATACAGAATAACTTTAAGAAATATCACAGTAAATATGATATATTTAATTATACCTTTCTTAAATGCCTTCCTCTACTGAGGGTGGGCCACATGGTCACTCCATACTTCCTCCTCCAATGTTTTCCTTTACTGAGGGTGGGCCACATGGTCTCTCCATGCTTCCTCCTTAAATGTTTTCCTTTACTGAGGGTGGGCCACATGGTCTCTCCATACTTCCTCCTTCAATGTTTTCCTTTACTGAGGGTGGGCCACATGGTCTCTCCATACTTCCTCCTTCAATGTTTTCCTTTACTGAGGGTGGGCCACATGGTCTCTCCATACTTCCTTCTTCAATGTTTTCCTTTACTGAGGGTGGGCCACATGGTCACTCCATACTTCCTCCTTCAATGTTTTCCTTTACTGAGGGTGGGCCACATGGTCACTCCATACTTCCTCCTTCAATGTTTTCCTTTACTGAGGGTGGGCCACATGGTCACTCCATACTTCCTCGTTTAATGCCTTCCTCTACTGAGGGTGCCTCACATCGTCTCTCCATATCTCTCTCTTTCAATGTTTTCCTCTACTGAGGGTGGGTCACATGGTCTCTTCATACTTCCTCCTTTAATGCCTTCCTCTACTGAGGGTGGGTCACATGGTTTCTCCATACTTCCTCCTTCAATGCCTTCCCTCTAATGAGGGTGACTGGCCACATGGTGTCTCCACACTTTCTCCTTTAATGCCTTTCTCTACTGAGGGTGACTGGCCACATGGTCTCTCCATACTTCCTCCTTCAATGCCTTCCTCTACTGAGGAGTCTCGCCATACTTCCTCTTCCATTCTCTCCTCATAGGTGTGTCGTTTAGTCCATTGTTTTGGATCGTTTGTCGTGTTGTCGTCTCCTCCGAAAGAAGCCCTGTCTTGGCACCAGCCTTAGGGCTGGGAAAAGGGCAGGGACGCCCACCCCTCACTCACCCTTGAGGATAGGGGAGTGGAGAGGCGACACTGCGTGTTTGTCCTTGCGTCGGAGTGCCACTGGCTGATCGCCAGTGAAGCTGTAAGCTAGCCATCGGCCCTTGGTTAGCTGGCGCGAGGCGCACGAGTCTTGAAACTCTTGGATCTTCGCTCTGTTTGTGCGCCATTGGGAGCGTCCTTGCCGTGCGCGCCATGAAACACCAAGTGGTGCACACAGCAGTAACACCCTCCCGCCTTCGCATTGGTTTCCCTGTGTAAACCTCAGAACCTCAGAGGTCCTTGATTCGACGACAGATTCAGGGAGTACTGTGAAGAAAGGGTTCGAGGGCCAAAGGGAGGGGAGTCCTATTGGAGCGTAGGACGGGTTTAACTGAGTCCTAACGAGAGGGCTCGGTCAGCAACCTTGCCATGAACTCTCGGAGACGCCTGTGGGTTTGATTGGTCGACTTCATGGAGCCAGACCATAATAGCGGGCGCGAGGGGCCAAACAATGGCCGCTCGGTGCATGGAGAATGCATCATTCCTTTTTGGTTTGGCGACCTAGATTCAGCAATAGGTATGCTATCGCATGCTCCGGTGTATGGACCGTAAGTAATGGAGCTTTCATTCTAACACTATCAGCAATGTCTCATATTTAATTATTCACCAGATTAAATATATATGTGATGAGTGCAATCGTGGTTCACCAGAGTGTTGCAGCTCATAGGACAAAGAATAAAGAACGTCAGACTCCAGACGCAGAGACATCGCCTCAAAGATAAGAAAGTAAGAAGGCGGGATATCGGTCAGTCTCGATACTCTGACTTAAAAAAATCTCTTTCCGTAAAGAAGACGGGCCGATCTAATTTTATAGAGGATACATGGTTAGCGATTTGGTCCTAGCCTTGTCAAAGATCGTTGCTGGATTATTCCAGCCCTAACGGGTGATCTCCTGAAATAAGATTTGATGATCACCATTTCCTTCCTTTGTCATTTTTTGAATTTTATCGTTCTTTATTAATTAGCTCACATTAGTTTCTTGAATTCGTATTACAGTCTGTTGAAAGACGTTATTGTCTAAAGGATCACCAAGATTATATCGCTTTAATAAAGAATATGGTCACAGTTAGCTTTTGTTCCTTCTTATAAATAATATGATGCGATTCCTCCTCTAGTGATTTGTTAATGTTAGACATCAAAAATCGAAACTATTTTGAAGGCGTAAGATTCTTTTTGAAATTGTTTAAATGAATAGTTTCGAATTTTGATAACAGATGGCGCGCTAGTGCATCATATTATAAATGTTAGACATCTTCTATCTGGGAATTAATTTATATTTATGTACAAGTACTCCATGTACAAGGGTGATGTGATTGGAACTTATTTGCATATTACTTTATGTAATACGTTTTACATTATTAGAAAACGATTGCTCTATTGTTAGAATGTTGCATGAGATTTTGATATTAAAGGGGGCCTCTTATAAAATTATTCACTGAACCTTTTACATACAAGTAGAAATACTATATTCTAAGTATTTCAAATTTCCTATTCTTGATAAATAGAAAAATAATTGATATATGTTAATTATAATGTTCTGTTCTATCTTAAATTCTTGACACGCGTGATAGTCAATAGACTCAATTTTTTCTATCTATTCGACCTTCATTAAAAGTATTTTTGAAAATAAAAAAAAAACATGGACTCATTACTCTTTTCAAGAAGTCGATGTCAAAGCTCACCATAAACCAACGCAATTAACTATAGAAGCTTTTATCGATCTATCCCTTTGTTAGAGTCTGAAAAGAAAACCTAGTTTTCAAACTCGACAAACTTTGAATAGAGGGAGGCATACTGGGATGGTTTAGCAACTTTCTATCCGAACACACCACACAGGTCAGGTTCAAAATCAATATTTCCCAAGATACTTGTCTTTACAAAGGCTTAGCCAAAAGGCCAATCATATCTCCAAATATTTTCAAAATCCACCTGAATGATTCACACACCTTCATCAACCCATCAGCTAATATGTCATTTTAGACAGTTGGCATAATCATCTGGAACTCTAAAAAAATATCTTCATGGCAGGTCACTCTCTAAATAAGCTAATAAAACAAGTAAAAGTAACAATGAAATTGAGACTAGTTAGCAACAATAGACAGCAACAAATTGTAATTGCCCTCTTCATTATTAACACTCACCTTCGCCACTGGATTCCAAATATTTTTTTCCGAACAACCATAAAACTCAAATATTCAGATTCTTGGTATCGCACTTGATCCTGTTCAAATTTTGAAAAATCATGTTGACACTATGATTCACAAAAGCTAAAATTAGACTTGAAGTTCTAATGAAAATCAGGTTTAACCAATATTGAAAATAATCTTGCGCGCCTAATATACTTCTTACTTGTGAGGATTATTTTAGGATATCATTCCCTAGCGTGGATCAATGCAGGTAAAATCAACCCATCTAAAATTAACATAATCCAAGTCAGCTCAGCCAAAATCAATGTACTAGGGAGATGTTTCCCAATTTCAATTGAAAAATATAGTCTAACCTTTTTCCATACACCTCATAAAAAAGATATTTATCAAAATTAACATTTAAAGATATAATTCTCCCAAAGAACACCTTAAATGAAATTGTTTTAAAAATTAAAACACAAACAAAGACTAAAACGCCTCACTCCTCTCAACATGAACATGGCTCTCAATTATAATTTTTAGGTGTCCGAATCAATCATAAACATAAAATATACTGTCCTTTATACATCATCTTCCATCTATCATCACAAACATGATATTCAACCAGAATTAGTCAAAATTCTTTCTAGCTCCAAATTATTGAAAAATAGCTCCCTCTTTAACAAGAACATATATCCTAATGGTAAACAACTTTCGAGTTGTAAAACATTTGTTTCTTTCAATTATATATATAAATTAAATTTCTTAACTGTTTGGCAGAGTAACTGCTATTTACAAAAGTTAAATATCCTTGAAAATATTTCAAGGGAACAGCAGTCTTTAATTTTTAGACTCAAATATGGTCATTAACGTACAATGGCTTTCCAGATTGGTTGCAAGATTTCCCCACTATGTACCAGATGTAGCTTTTTACCTAAAACCACTCATCACATCATTGACTGCATTAACGTATCCATTGACCCATTGCTAATAAACACCATAAAAAAAACTCTCGGACTCGACACCCTAATATGATTTAAAGGAAGCAGAAAAAGAAAAGTAAAATAATAGGTTTAGAATTTTTTATAGACACATTTTATTATATTAATGGTCGAAGTCGAATTTTCTAAGAGGCTAACATTCAAACAGAGCTAACTACTTGATTATTTATTAAATATTAATAAAGGATTATAGGAAATAATAGAATTTTAATGCAATGAATCTAAAGCCATCTACAATGGGGCTCTTATTTTATGGTTATTTTTTTAGTAAACTTTTTTAATTATTTTTTTAAACTCGTCTTAACAACTGGAATTATGAAAAAATAACCCATTTGCGTATATTTTTAAAATTCACTCAATATTAACTTTTATTCAATTTTAAAGTTGTATTTTTTTTTGTATAAAACTTCTTTATATTACTCGTATTATTTTTCTTCAAAACAATAGGTATACCTTTTGAAATTAATTTTTTTGCTGAGAAAACAAACATTTCGTGTATGTGTGCGTCTTTATTTCTGTTTTTTATATCAACACATAAAATAATATATGCACTATTTATATATTCTACACCTATATCATATATAATATCATTTTAATTATGAAATATTAAAGATTATATTGTTACAGTATTTTCTATGGTAATCATATTAGTAATTAGTGTAAATGCTAGGTGGATATTTTTATATGAATGAAAATACTTATTATATCATAATTAAACTTATTTACACATAATCTCCGAATATTTTGCTAAGTAAGTTGCCTATCTATATAAATATTCCTGTGGCTACAACAGCCTTAGGAAATCATTTGAGAAAAGTAAGAGGCCTACTTGTTAATTTATTGTCGGTAATAAAATGTATATTCAAATTCAACCAAATTTCGTAGAAATGTCAATTGATCGAATTTGAAAATTAATATAATTAGGACAAAAATCAACACATTACCTAGCCATCCATTATAACAGGTTTGAGGATTTCGACAAATTACAAAATGTCATAAAACATCACAACTCTTTTAATTAATTGTATAAAGAAGATTTCGGGCAAGTTCTTCCTCAGCAAAATAAAACATATAAAAAGGTAGTATAAAGATATTATATATCATATTGAAAAATATCTATGCAAATATAGGACATAAGAATTTGAGAATTTACATAATTGAAAATTTGTGAAGAACAAACTATGAAATTAAGAAAAAGGCATCTCCTTATCATGCAACTGAAAGTTGCTAATGGCTTGCGCCATCTTTCGGAATATATATCAACTATTCTTGTTGATTTTTTAATTATTCCAGAATTGGCCAATTTCCCATTCTTGATTAATCAAGAAAAGCTAACCACGGACGCGTTTCGGGCTGTTGGCCCTCATCAGCGTGGTGCAAGCTGTACCTCAACGACCAAAAAAAAAAAAAATTGGTCATTAAGGCATCCTGAAAAATCATGCAACGGGTAGTTAAGGCCAGAATTGCTTTTTTTTGGTCGTTGAGGTACAGCTTGCACCACGCTGATGAGGGCCAACAGCCCGAAACGCGTCCGTGGTTAGCTTTTCTTGATTAATCAAGAATGGGTAATTGGCCAATTCTGGAATAATTAAAAATCAACGAGAATAGTTGATATTTATTCCAATAGATGGCGCATGCCATCAGCAACTTTCAGTTGCACGATAAGGAGATGCCTTTTTCTTAATTTATGCACCTTATCCCAGTACAATGTTACATATGTACTATTTTTCAAACTATGAAATATTTGATGAACTTAGTGAATAGAGAAATGGTCTGATTATTGTTATAGATATGAACGTCTATATATATATATATATATATATATATATATATAAAACATCACAACATGTGAAATTGGAGTGGGGAGAACAAGCTACGAGCCCGTGCAGTCGGCTCGAGCCTAAAAGCGATCCTCATGACAGTGGTGCCCCGTAGCACGGGCTCGTAGCTTGTTCTCCCCACTCCAATTTCACACCAAGGACACGTCGCTGGTAAGCTTAGTTTTGGCTGAGCAGCCGTTAGTGATGGAGCTTCCCCTCGTGTCTCCCGCCAGCTGTGAATTACGGTCAGTAATTCGCTTTTTGGCCGCAAAGAATAATTCGGCGAAGGACATTCATACTGAACTCTGTCAAGTGTATGGAGAAGGGTGTATGAGTTCCGGGATGGTACGCAGATGGGTCAGAGAATTTAAAAACGACCGAACAGACGTCCACGATGAACCCCGTGCTGGACGGCCATCGGTTTCGGACGAAACCATTGCCAAAGTCGAAGCGACAATGCTTGAAGATCGACGGGTTACTGTGCGGAAGCTCTGCGATTTGGTTCCTGATGTCAGTAAAACCACCATCGACAAGAATTTGCGTGAACATTTAGGGTATTCAAAGGTCTGCGCAATATGGGTTCCGAAAATGCTGACTGAAGACCATAAACGGCAGTGGGTTGATGCGGCCCAGAAATTTCTCGATTGCCATAAAACTGACGGAGAGGAATTCTTGGATTCGATCGTTACTGGTGATGTTACCTGAGTACACTACACCACACCGAAGACAAAGGAACAATCCAAGCAGTGGAAGCACACTTCTTCGCCGAAACCTCTAAAGTTTAAACAAACACTTTCTGCCAGGAAACTTATCGCTACCGTCTTTTGGGGCCGAAAGGGTCTATTGTTGTGTGACTTTATGCGTCGGGGTACAACAATCAATTCCGACCGGTACTGTGAGATCTTGAAACAACTTCGACGCGTGATTCAGAACAAGAGGAGAGGGATGTTAACCAAAGGGGTGCGTTTTCACCACGACAACGCTCGGCCGCACACCGCCCATCAAACCACTGCCCTCATCGAAGAATTTGGATGGGAATTGGTGTCACACCCACCTCACAGCCCTGACGTAGCTCCTAGTGACTTCCATTTTTTCCCCGAGTTGAAGAAAAACCTGGGTGGAACCCAATTCCAGGACGATGACGAGTTTGGAAGAAGCGGTTTTAGGCTTTCTACGCGGCCAGGCGGCAGGGTCTTTGACTCTGGGTTCCATAAGTGGGTGTCCCGAATGCAAAAATGCGTCGAACGAAACGGGGAATATGTAGAAAAATAAAAAAAAAGTCTGATATTTTCGAAAATGCATAGTTCAGGGCAAATAAATCTGTTTTTCTGTATGAAAAACCTCTGTGGAACTTATTTAACGGACAACCCTCGTATATAATTATTATTAAGATAGAAGAAGTGCGGGATGGTTTAATAAAATAATGGTGAGTAATAAGAAAATTGCCCATGTATACAATACAATAAATATAAAGATAATATATCATTTCCTCTCTATATTTTTTTCAGACAATCATCAATCTTTTTCCAACGAGGTTGTGTACGATTCTATAGTCTAATGCCCGTCACCATATATTTAATTTCTGAAAGATGCGCCACATAGGATAAAGTAGTGTAAAATGGATGCAAGCTATATGAAAGGCCGAATTCTAGAGTAAAGTTTAGGAAAGATAGGTAGACTCCATCTGTGAGAGGATGACACACGTGTGAGGGAAACAGACACCAGCACGGCATTTCAGCGTGGGGAGAACAGAGTTCTAGTGATATCGGCGGTGACAAGGCGCGGCGAGTTGCCTCCTAGAGTTTGGATGATCCTGCAAGACAGTGCCAGGAGAGCCTACAAGACGGTGTATATCAAGCTGGATGTGTACAGTGTGGAGCGGGACGTTCCGCAAGCTGGCATCTACGGCACTAAGAATTCTTCTGACGGGGAAGTTTGAAGGCAAGTCCCACTTATTGTACTCCTTCTGTTCAGTACGACGTATAATAAAGCGCTAACCTTTACTCCATTTCTTACAGACTCACGTCTGCTATCTTTGTGCTATCCTGATCAGACAAGGAACAGAAGAGCGTCTAGGTATGACGTAACAGTACGTTGAACGCTAACTGATGGCAAATTATAGAATTGTCGTTCGAATGTTTATAGTACGATATTTAATTAGTGACCACCCACCACATTGTTATTCATGGTGTCTCTTGAATAGGTCAGGTCAAGTAATTCTCCTATTTTAAACAAAATTGGTCCTTTCTCAAATGGTCCTCTAGGTTATTGCTTATTAGATACATCGTTCCTGGGAGGTACATCATAAAGGAAGTTCGAAAGATATACAGTTAAACCTGTCTATAGCGCCCCCTCTTGGGACTCACCAAAATAGGGTGCTATAGACAGGTCAAATTTAATGTAAATCGCATCGAACTTTGTATTTAAAATCGGGCGCTATAGAGAGGAAGGCGCTATTTAGAGGAGGCGCTATAGATAGGTTTTTGTAATACGTTGAAGCAATGCCAAAATAAAACAATATTCACTTGCAATATTCAATTAAAGACTCTAAAATATGGATACAAAAACTATGCCCTCAATCACAACAAAATTTAATTATATTTTTTATATATCTTTAATCAATCATTTATTCCCCTGATTTTTTCACACTTTTATATTGCGGGGTATTTGCATTTTGTTCCTTCACAGAAAATTCATATTCCTAAAACTTTAGTATATTATATAAAATTCTTACCCAATGACATCAAGTCTTTAATTTGAAAAAAAAATAACACTAATTATTTGAAAATTAAAAAAATATTTTTTATTATCCCTAGTACACGTGGTATAGGACATGATGATAAGGGTGGGTAGAAGTAGACGACTGCTTTTATTGTAAATGCGCCACATGTCTACACATGAGAAAAGGAGTTCGACCTTTGAACTTAAAAATGTACCAGAGAACCGTTTTATGACTTACATTCGTTTGTGGGGTTGGACTTTGGAAGAATCGATGGCCATTGGAGCATTTTTTATTAGAAAAAAAGTGCAAAATACTGGATTCGATCCCGGTTCGTAGCGGTCGTAAACCAACGGTTTAGACCATCCTTTCACCAACTCTTATTAGAAAGATAAACCCAGAATAGAGTTTACACCATGATTTAAGAAATATTAATTATATATTAAGTGAAAAATATTATATATAGTATATTTATAGCACCTTCAAATATAGGAAGGAATAGTGTATTCATGCAATCGCTCAACTGAATTCAAGGATAGAATCTAACAATTACTTCAAGATAAATAAATACATGTAAACTTATAAAAATTCAATACCTAATTAATTTAATGGAAAACTGAACAATATAATTAGCAAACACAAACTTTAATGTAATTGGTTGATAATTTAAAGCAGAACGGGCCTACTTAAAATCCATAAACTAAACACCCTGTTATGTCCAATAGGGAGCTATACTGATTCTAATCTCTAGCCTCTCACGAAATTTCTTTCTTCAATCATCTTTCCATACAAAATGAAACTATTCCACACAATCTCAAACTTCATAGTAGCTTTTAAAATTACAAAATATTTCCTTACAATGAGTTTCTTTTTATTATAAAATGATGGCTCTCGTGCGATAATCGCTCTTCAACGGGCTTCAAAAATATCGAGTATATATAATATCCATATATATCCATAGTAGCTGTTGAAGACAACGAACTCGCAAAATTCCGTCGAATAATCGCAGGATAGTTTATATTTTACAAGAATTTCACACGTCACTACCGCATGACGAAACTTTCCTGCCCTTCCCTCAATAATGTCTTTAAATCTATACAGAGATAGTTCTTACTCTCTCTAATTAGGAGCGTTAATAGATTTATCCAAACATCATTCGGTACAGTTATTTATATCTTGAAGACAAATTATTCAGGAATATTAAAAGCTTACTAATGGGCAACCCCATTTCATCAGCAATGACTAACATAGTTTTGAAAGAAGTAATAATATTATAGACTCTTATACAAATTTGAATAAAATAAATATACAACACGCATCTAATATATATTTTGAAAAGCGAATTAGTTATATTGAATTCACATATAGATTAATATATTTTTATAAAACCTTTTGAATGTTGTCATATATAACGCTAAAGTATTAAATTGCAACCGTCAAATGTTAACTCAAACATTCCAACTATTTGTGTATATATAAGAATGTAAAAAATTCAATCATAAATAGATTAGCTTTGAAAATGGCTGAATCGAGGAAGCTGAGTATTGAGGCACTGATTGATCTGTATAAAATATTGTATTGATTGCTGGGGTAAAGTTGAAAAGCGGTATGCAGTGAATGAACTGAGGTAACAGGTGGGAAAAGCATTAGCACATTAAAACTCAATACTAAATTTCACTATCCTTTTTAACAATGTCGTACACGGTAAAAAAAGGTCAAATTTCCCTTAAAATAGTAGCAGACCTCTGCATTCAAGAAGATTCCACTAAATATCTACGAGGAATTTCTGTAAACCTGAAAATGATGCTCTCAATTGATAAAAATATCTAACATTGATTTACCTCAACATATATCCTGACTGTCCATGGTACATCCAGGCAGAATATAAAGAGAATTTCAAAAAATGACTAAATGTGTTCCTATCGTTAAGGCGAAGACCAAAACATGGAAAGCCTTCTCTTTACTTTCCCAACTTTCCCATACAAAATATACCTGACGATGACACAATTAACCTCAGTTCAGCATCTCTATAATATACCCCATGTAATGAAACTGTGTGGCACCACCTTATGATTTGGACTTCTAATGACATTTTAAACAAAACTAAAAGATTTAGGTCACAGCCCGGGTAGTTGCCAATTTCTGTACGCACGCGCTCACAAAGAACCTGGATCAACAAAATAATCTTTTTGCGGAAGAATTGCTAGATGCAAATATTTATATTTAATTTTACTGTTCTAAATGCTTATGTCTATAGTCTTCTAAAATACCATTCATAAGATTCCATCCTTTAGTGTAGCATATATAAGCAGAATGATCCAATACAGTATTAGAGCTCTAAAGAAGCGGTCTGGTAGATTAAATTGACGAATCCGCTGGAGAGGTTCACCACTAATGATCCTGACCCTCTCAATATTTTTTAATAACAGTAAGGACAGTATATTTCTGATTTATTTGTAAAAATAAACTTTCGCGTCTTAAAGTTTCATTTGCTATGTATGGATGGCGCGTTATTGCTTTTTATTAAATAAATAATAATAATACTAGTAGCTTAATATATTTTCCTGTCGAAGGGCGGTTGTGCCCGAAAGCTTGAAATAAATTTATTTGAAAGATACTTATCCCTCAAGCTTATTGATTTGAACCATCTATTAGGGGATTAGCCTATTAATAAATAATAATAATAATTTATTTTAAGGTTTTAGTTTGAAACTACAAATATATTCAGATAGACACCTAAAATCCAGGATTTACTTCTTTCTGAAGACATGAATCGCTCCAAATATTGAGCAACAACTCCCAACTATTCTTAATTAAAATCGTGCATCACCTACAAAAAGACAGACATTATATTTTTATAGTTTATATTATTTAATATATTTTCAGAATTATTTATATATTGATCATTATTAGCAATTTGATTTTAAAATAATATGGCCAAAATGTTAATTATGATTTTATTTAATTTTATATATACTGATTTAAGAGTTATATCATAGATAATTCCTTCATTTTGCATACCGAGATTCGACAACCTCAGCTCGTGTAATTTAGATAAATACACATATTAATCAATAAAGATAGGACAATTGCCCCTCAATATATTGGATTAATAAAACTTTCAAAATCTTATAAATGCATATTTTCTCAATATATTTCTAATTTAAAATACCATTTAGTGCATGATAAAATTGTTAGGGACAAAAATTCCTTTATGAAGATCCAGAAAGAAACTGGAGAATTCGTGTAGTTTTATATATTTTCAAAAGAATTCATACATTACTTTTAAACATTTTAGACACAGAATAAGCATATATGGTACAAATAAAGATCTCTCATGGTAGTATTCTGTATTTCAAGCTGTTATTATATAACTCATTCAAATATATTTTAGTATGCCCCCAAATACATTAACAAGCATATTCTCATCAACAATTTTTTTTTATAAACATACTTTAGAATATATATGATGTACTAGCGCGCCATCTCGTTTGAAAATTCGAAACTATTTTAGACGCGTAAGATTCTTTTTGAAATTAAACAATTTTACTGCCCTTACTGCAATGGAAAAATTAATGGGAGGGCCTGGCTCATTAGTGGTGAACCCTCCCAGCGGTTTCGCCAGTTTAATCTACATTAAAAGAAGATTAAACTGGCGAAACCGCTGGGAGGGTTCACCACTGATGAGCCAGGCCCTCCATTAATGTTTCCATTGCAGTAAGGGCAGTAGAAATTGTTTCATTTCAAAAAGATTCTTACGCGTCTAAAATAGTTTCGAATTTTCATACTTTAGAATACTTTCAAAATTTCAAAGTTTCATCTAGGCATCTAAATATGAAAAGAGGTTGATAGAAAATTGTGTAGCATTTTTTTATTTAATAAGCTTTTAATATTCTAAACCTATATAACGTCAGCTAAAAATACACGCCTGGTTTAATATCCATGTTATAGTAATTTAGAAACACGTCTATTTTTCTTTATAAGAGGTTTATATTTTATGAGGTTTCATATTTTATTTAAAGTGAAATTTCTTTACTAGGTGATTTGTCTTGTAATTCAATCATTTCGTTTTAATAACTTGCACAAAAATAAAAAGTTGTCTCAAATTAATCTAAAGTATTATCCTATATAATAACAATATATATTCACTCTTTGTGTTTACACACATGCACTCAATTATTTTTAATGTATAAAATATTTAAATTCCTCATATTAATATATAATTATGTATTAAAATATTTTCTTACAAATATATATATTTAATAATTTTTATAACTAAAAATAGAAAACGTGGTGTTCAAAATAAATTGCATATATTAAAATAAGAACATTAAGCTTTCGAAGCACGCGCAACAGAAGCCCGTGTTGATTCTGAATTGAAACAAATTTAAACAACAAAAGCACTTCATTTAATTTTAAATCTTTTTTTTTTTTTGCGTTTTAATGATGTAAGATATTTTCTCCCGTAGAGAGGCTTTCTTGCCCGAAAGCTTGAGAGATTCTATAATATAATACATATTTAAAATAAACTTTTCCCTGGAGACTTAATGTTCTTATTTTAATATTGATTCAAGGTTTTATTTTATTAAATTGCATCTACTTGAATTGTAGATTAATCAAACAAAATTGTATTAGAAAATTTGCAAATAAGGTATACATATAGTTTATTCTATGAATAGAGTACAAGTTGGAAATTTTGATTTAGATATAAATGTGGGTTTCAGAATAACGATCAGTCTGAATTGATAATTGTGCAAATAGTTCGAATTTTTCTAACGTATGATCGACAGAACAATTTGCTTATAAGTACAAGTTGGGAATGTTGATTTAGATATAAATGTGAGTTTAAGACTAATGCTCGAATTGAATCAATAACTGTGCAAATAGTTCGAATTTATCTAATGCATGGTCGACAGAACAATGTATTTGTAAGTACAAGTTAGGAATTTTGATTTAGATATAAATGTGGGTTTAAGACTAATGCTCGAATTGAATCAATAACTGTGCAAATAGTTCGAATTTATCTAATGCATGGTCGACAGAACAATGTATTTGTAAGTACAAGTTAGGAATTTTGATTTAGATATAAATGTTGGTTTAAGACTAATGCTCGAATTGAATCAATAACTGTGCAAATAGTTCGAATTTATCTAATGCATGGTCGACAGAACAATGTATTTGTAAGTACAAGTTAGGAATTTTGATTTAGATATAAATGTGGGTTTAAGACTAATGCTCGAATTGAATCAATAACTGTGCAAATAGTTCGAATTTATCTAATGCATGGTCGACAGAACAATGTATTTTTAAGTACAAGTTAGGAATTTTGATTTAGATATAAATGTGAGTTTCAGGCTAATATTCGGGATGAATCAATAACTGTGCAAATTGTTTGAATTTATCTAATGCATGGTCGACAGAACAATGTATTTGTAAGTACAAGTTGGGAATGTTGATTTAGATATGAATGTGAGTTTCAGGCTAAAATTCGGGATGAATTAATAACTGTGCAAATAGTTCGAATTTATCTAACGCATGGTCGACAGAGAGAGAGAGAGAATTAAAATAATATTTTATAAAACTATATACATTTTCATTTATCATATGTCAAGCTTTAAGATTTACACACAAAAATAAAAAAAGAATAAAACAGCGATACTACCTCAAAATATGCTTTACACCAATGAAACTCTGAATCGATAGTTGGAAGGTCCTTCTGAAAGATATAAAAAATATTTTCTGGTGAAGATTTTATATTTTTTGAGATAGGCAAACATCAATAGATAGATACTTGTAGGTTATACCTTTCTGAAGTGCTCAGAAAACTTTGATCAGACACAATATCCTGCAAAAAGAATTAATTCCGAAATACAATTTTCTCAGAGAGCCTTGAGCAAAAGCTAATAAAACTAGTTTGTGTGCGTCCTTTTTTATAGAAAGTATTTTTCAAAAAAACAAGTGATATAGGTGAAAAATCACAAAGTTAATTACCCATCATTGCGCAATTATTTCTAGACACGAAATTTTGATTCTATTTCTCTACGTTAAATATTTCAATATTCAGAAAATATGTTCGAAAACGATATTATATATTTTCTATTTGAATGCGCGTCCTTTTTTATAGAAAGTATTTTTTTAAAGAACAAGTGATATAGGTGAAAAATCACAAAGTTAATATCCATCAGTGCGCAATTATTCTAGACACGAAATTTTGATTCTATTTCTCTCCGTTTAGTATTTCAATATTTGTTGCATTCAGATAATATGGCCGAAAAAATATATATTATAACATAAATATCTTATTTGAATAAATATATCTGGTTCGTTAGCCCAGTTTTTTGTTTGTTTTTTCGGACAAGCTCATGACGTGTCAAAGCCGACATATATGCTTAGTTCCTTTGTTAAATCTTGATTTTAATCTTGCTGTTAAACAATTTAGATATTCATTGAACATTCATAATATTAACTTCAAAAATATTAATTTGAACTTATCTTCATCATTATATTTCTCTTCATTCTTCAATATTTTTCAGTCATAACATAACTATATAAACATAATATAGTTATAACAAAATATATATGTCATAACATTGGACATATATAAATCGAAAATTTCAACAATAAATAAGTTTTATTGAATCCTGAAAACATTTAAGTGTTTCTTGAGGTCGAAAAATATTTTAATAATACATATATAAATTTATCAGAAATTTAAAAAGGTTTTATTTAAGAAACATACAGTATCAAGAAAAAAATAATTAATAAAGTTCGTTAATTGTTTTGTAATAAAATCTTAAATAGAAAATAAAAGTTGATGCCTTTATATATATTGTTATTTTCTCAGGCTTGGTACCAAAGGTAAAGCATATTGTTTTTCAAGTTTTAATTCTATTCTTAAAAAATGTTCAAATCATTGAACTGAATGTAGAAAAAATACAATATATACAATATATTTAGCAACTATACATTATATGTATGCCATATAAAAGCACAGTGTCATGAGCGCCGAGTCGCTACGGTAAATGTGAAGGCCTACAGGGAACTCTGAAATGTGGCTGACTAACAGTACAATGGCAGTCCACCCTCTTTCCATATGGACAAGACACCACCACCACATGCCATATAATATGAGATTACTATTGAGAATATATTGGTCCATATAAAAATAACATAATAAATTTATATCATATTTTCAATTTATTATCATCTAACTGATTTATAAAAAGGTAGTGACAGAGAAATTTTGCATCGATCATATTATCGATAGCCTTTCAAATACAGATTGAATATTCAGAATTTATAACACACGATGCCATTCGATTGATAAATATATACAATGAAGCAGTTATTCTCTTATTAGGCGTTTATATATTATAATAGATTTTTCTTGGAAAGGAAGATGATGAGTCATGTAAAATATTGAAAGAATTCTAATAATAATTTTGATTCGAGTAAATGGCTTCATAAATTTTACATATTGTATGGATGGCTTCATCTTTCGATATTTATATATCGAAAGATAAATAATCCATATGATATTAATTTATTGAGGGTTGAGGTTGAGAAATATGCCTTAAAATGAACATTTTTACCTATAATCATGAACATTTCAAACAGACTAAAGGTTCCCCTATGGGAAGTCCCCTCTCCTCCATAGCAGCTGAAATAGTGATGACCAAAATTGATGCGTGGATTAACCAAATACATGCATCAAGCATCTCCATATGGCGGCGTTACATAGATGACGTTTTTTGCATCTGTAAAATCAGCCAAGAGGGCACCATCCTAAAAGACCTCAACAATTATCACCCTGATATCTCATTCACTTTAGAACAAGAACACAAAAATGTCATCCCCTTCCTAGACACACTGATCATACGTACTCCAAATTCCTTCCATACCACAGTCTATTACAAGAAAAACTCCCCCCCCCCAACTATACCCACTTCAATTCATACTGTCCCATAGTCCATAAAATTAACATAGTTAAAACTTTAACAAAACGAATACATACCCATTGTTCCCTCCCCATATTCAAAACCATAGAAAAAGAATTAGTAATTTCCCATCTTACTGCCTCAGCGTTCCCTCTTACCTTCATCAACAGACACACTTTCGTACCCAGTCCTCAAAAACCCCCAACAGCTCATAGATCCACTTGTATTTTACCTTATTCACCCTACACAGTCAATATAGCCAGACTTCTTAAAACCCATGGCATCCAGACCTTTTTCAGCAACACCAATAACATATCCACACACCTCAGACATTCCATAACCAAAGCAGACACTCCTCCCAGCGCCCTTCAAAGTACAGGAGCAGTCTACTCTGTCTCATGTGAGCAGTGCTCTGCCACATATGTGGGTGAGACAGGTAGAACTGTAGGCATCAGAATGACAGAGCATTCCCGCAATATAACTAACAAAGACCCCAAATCCCTCATCCACCAACACATAGCATCTACAGGACATACATTCGATGTTAACCATCCAGTAATCCACTATAGACATATCCACAACCAACACCAACGATTGGTGTTGGAATCCATAGTCTCACACAAACACAATAGCATAAATAGAAAGATAGATATTCCCGATATATATGGTGTTCTCTTGGCTGAAACTCCTGTAACATCTTAGTTTTTTCATAAAATTTTTATATGTACAATAGTTCCCGTCATTAAGTTTAATAATTGAAATAATAGTTAGATTTTTGCATTTCTTTGGTTTAGTTTAATATGCTAATTTTACAGCAAAATTCTTGTAAATATGTTAAAAACTAGCACATATAAATATTCGCTCCTACCTACCATTTGTATCTTTGCGTGTATAATTGCCTGTTGAAGGGCGTACGTCCCGAAAGCTTGCGTTTTTCGTTTATTAAAAGAAACTCATCTTACTTTACGTGTTGTCCAGCTTTATAATTTACCAGTAAGAGTCCTTGAATTTTTCTATATATGTTATATTAAAATATTATTTCATTTGAAAATATATTTCATAGATTCAAATACTCTGCTAAATCGACCGCGAGAGGTCACTCTTCCCCTATAAAAACTCATTGTTGTTGTTTCCCACTGGCCGGCTCAAATCCTTTGTACATTACGTAAATAAGTTATTCATTTTTTTTATTCTTAAGCCTTAAGCCAGGCAGTACTTTTACCAATTTATTATTTTTTCTATATTCCATAAGCTCAATTAAATCTATTTCTAGTCATTATTTTAACTATTTTTATTTTCAAGATTTTAACCACGACTGTATTACCATACCATAATCCTCAACATGATCGAAAATCAACAGAAATCTTTATTAAATATAATAAATATATATATATATATGTGCTCCTGGTCAGGATATGCCATTTTTAATATTGATTTCAAAACCTGATCTTTTTAACTTTTTTTTTTTCGTTTTTAATGTGCTAAGCGTATTTACGCAAGTTTGGCCTTAAATACCCATTTCTTGGTTTTTCGGGAAGCCAACTTCCCCTGTCTAAATAAAGTATTTTTAATATTGATATTGTATATCGAATACTAGGCTTAAATTATGCTACTAACAGGAGACATGATTCAAATTCGGAACCATATTTGTTTATACATCATTAAGACCTTTTTTGGAGAATCTCTGGTGTTTTAAGGTGTGATAACAATGCAATGAACATTCAGAACATCGCAGTGATGTGAAAAACCAAGGTGTTCCTTTTCTATGGACAAATTCATGATCTCTGTCTTTTGTGACCAAGAAGATAGGATATTCGTGGACCTAACTAAATTAGATATATTTGTTTTAATTGATATTTTTAGCTTTTCCAATAATTTAAAATACATTTTCTTGTTGAGAGAAAAGCGTCTCTCAAGAGTGTCCATGAATAATAACGATTATTTTTTCCAGAAGACAGATATCAGGATTATGTTCTTAGAGAGGTAAAGCCTTTGCTTTTTTCTTTACTGGAAATATTTCATTACAAAAAAAAACAAATAAAATTTCATTAGGATAATGTGAGGCCTCACACGGCGTACTTAACTTTGACGAAGATTGCAGGGTAGAGGTGGCTTTGGTTCCTCACACTGCTCCTTACTTAACACCCTCAACTCCTTTAGGTTTGGAATATTAAATAGGTTTTACTCGATAAGTATTTGAGAGTGATTCAATTTTACTCCAAACTGCTAGAATATGTTTTACAGAGTTGGATAAGGCGTTTTCCCATAGTGCTTTTTCAAGTTGGCAACAACGCTGTATCAAACGTGTACAGAAATATATATATTGAATGATTATAATATCTGGAGACTGTCTTGAGTATTTTTATATACAGAGAGTCATAGGTTTTCCATTTCGCCAATGAATAATTATTACCGACTGTGTAATTAAATTCAAAATACCCTCTATTATTCATACCTTATATGGAGATAATAGAGTTAAAGGAAGGGTGCTGACCTCATAAATAAGCGCGACAATCTGGCACCTTATAACTTTACATGTAGAAGGCATTCAGAATTCTGATATTTTACATCGCGGTAGGGAACAACCCGTCTATAAAGAATGAGTCTGTGGTTTTGTTAAATACAGTTAGAATTAGGTGTTAAACGAAATGCCTTTGTTTTGAGGAATAATCAAATATATTTTCGAAGTAGCCTTTCTTGACACTTCTAACTTTAGTAGTGTTTATCTCCATTATATATAACACTATATTTATATATATATATATATATATAATTATTATTAATAACTACTCTCCCTTTTCATTATTTTTCCAGGATGCCTGAATTATCAGTTTTTGGTCGTTGAGGTACAGCTTGAACTATGCTGATGAGGGCCAACAGCCCAAAACGCGTAAGAGGTTAGCTTTTCTTGGTTAATCAAAAATTTTCTTATTTGATTCACCATATCCTAGCATAATTTCACATTTTTACTTTTTTTTTTTCAAATATATTAATCTGCTAACGACGACAATCTTAATCTATAATGGCTCCTGCCTTAATATAAAACATGTATGACACATACATGTGCTATTGGTCAGGATATGCCTTTATTATTTTTAAGACTATACTCGTGCGATTTTCTAGATATAGCCGTTAAATTGACATACTAAAGAATACAGATTATAATAACCAGAACCGAAAGAGGAATTATAACGATAAGAATAATATTTATTTTGAAATATTTTTTCCCCTTATCGAATTACATAAAATATATCTTCTTTCGCTTACAACTAGTCCAAGTGTATTCAATCCCTATCCAAATATTCTCACTTTACTTTCGAGTTTCATTGTTATATATAACTTTTCAAACTTAATATCTAATGTATTAATTTAGGCATATCTAGTGAATTGATCAATATACCTTTATTTGAATTCAAAACTTCTACTTTTCAGTTTGAGTCAAAAGGCGATTTATCAAAAATCAATTGGTAAAGAGGGAGCAATATCTCGAAATATTTGGAGAATTATATTTTTCTTTACAGATCCAGGTACGCTCTTTTATATAAACTTCTATTTTATAACTACATAAAATCACAAAATTAACCTGAAGCATAATTGTTTGATTATTTATTTTTCAAAATTTCAATGCCATCATGTCCAAAGAACTTATACCTTAACTTGTCTATCTGACTTCCTTTTGCAAAACCTCTACCTTCGCGAAAAGAAATTAAGATAAAACCTTTATTCACTATATGAGCAACTACCCAATACCATGATTAAACACATGTCCTCTACACGTTACAAGATTTAGAACGATTTTTGCATGTCTTAAATTAAGCTATATGATTATTATTATAGTACAGGGTTGGTTTTATACTTGTATATAGATTTATTTTATTCAAAATCTTTAATATGATAAATATATATTTGTTCTGAATATAGAGCAATCTTTATTTAAATATTTTGATAATAGAAAGGCATATATTGGATTGAATAAAATATTTATTTGTCGATATTTCGGTTGGCTGAACGCCAACCTTTGTCAAGGCATTAGAATTTTGTATAAACAAACTCAGCGCCGCATAGTGTTATAATATCATAGAAAAGATAGAATATTGAAAAAAAAATATTCTGATAGTGATTTTTATAATATTTCTTTTTTCATGTACATTTTTCCTGCTTCCTCTCCTCCTTTGTATTTTTACAAATTATTTCAACTGTAATTTTTAACAATTAGCGGCGCTAAGTTTGTTTAAACAAAAAGGTAAGACCTCGCCAAAGTTGGCGTTCTGCCAACCGAGTATTCACGAATACATATTTTATTTATAATACAATATATTCATTTTTATTATCTAATTTCTATTATTTAATATCGCCGGATTTACTTTTGATAAGACCTGGCCCGGTACCAATCTCTTTCCATAATGGTTGAGCCATTATGGTTTCCATTAACACAAAACAAAACAAATTCGACTCCAATTTACACTAAAAAGTTTTATTGAAAGTGTTTATTAACACAAAATTCTTCCCTTTTCCCCCTATGTGATGCTACCATGATGCGTAACTGCCGATGCTACAGCGTGAACTTGTTATAGCCCTATGTTTTTACATAAAATACAAAATATTTTTTTTACCTCAAAAGTAATATTTATCTAATATGTTTTTAATTATTATACTTCTCTTCTCTAATACTAACTATCTTTCATATAAATTATATATTTCTACATATATATATATAATTTCAATGAATACTGTCATCGAAAATGGATCTTCAAATATAGACTAACAGCAGAATGAACAATCCAGCACAATTGAGTTAATCTGACATATTAATCTGGCAAAACGGACTGTGAGCAGTTTAGCATCGATGAGCTAATTTATATAATACTAGCCGAATGACCCGGGCAACGCCCGGGTTTTACCCTATTAAATGTACCCTGTCTCGCCCGTGGTCTCTGTTTTTTGGAATTTTTCCCGATATAATTTTGTATCTGATAATCAAACATGATACAGCAAAATTTTTAAAATAGCCTATCGTCTTCCCAGTATTCTTTTACCTATGTATGGGAATTTTGGTTTGAATTAGTGAACTACTGCGAATTTGTAGATGAATGACCCGGGCAACGCCCCGGGTTTACACGATTAAATGTATATTACATATGGAAGATGGACGTAGTTCCCGGAGGGCACCCGCGAAGTCACTCTGCCCCCGCGCAACTGTCCAACTGGGAGCGCCCCGCGCCGTCAAAATCGTCACGCGTTCTAGAGGGCGCTGCTCGTGAGCTCATCCCGCCGTCAGCCGGGAGATCTCATTTACTCGGCGGGGGGGGGGGGGGGGGGGCAGGGGGCAGGGAAGTCACGTGCTGCGCCGGCAGCCAATCGTCGCGCGCCGCCATCGCCCGCCTGAGTGTTCTAGAGGGCGCTGCTCGTGAGCTAAGTTGAATAATTTTAATATATAGTTTTAATAAATGATTTATATATATTTTAAAATAGCCTATCGTCATCCTCGTTATTTTTTACCTATGTATGGAAATTTTGGTTTGAATTAGTGAACTACTGCGAATTTGTATAGGAGTCATACAGACAAAGACAAACAAACATACAAACACACAAACATACAAACATTCATTTTTATATATATAGAGAGATTTAAATATATTTGTTAATTTATTTGTAGAAATCATTTTTTTGTAAATTCGAGAAAGAGAATTAGCACTGAAATAATTTCAACTTAAACATGTATATCACGTTTTGATATTACAAAATTTTATTTTGTTAATAATCTAAACAGAAATAAATTGAAGAACAGCTCATTATATTATACACTTATATAAATCAATAAATAGAAAACAATTTCCTCAAAGTAAGTCATCTTCGATGAATTTAAGAGATCTTCTCATCTAAATATCACCAGTGAAATTTTATGATCCAAAGTGAATATGTATAAAATTAATTATCTACCCCTAAAGCAAATATATATCTCTATATATATAAAAATGAATGTTTGTATGTTTGTGTGTTTGTATGTTTGTTTGTCTTTGTCTGTATGACTCCTATACAAATTCGCAGTAGTTCACTAATTCAAACCAAAATTTCCATACATAGGTAAAAAATAACGAGGATGACGATAGGCTATTTTAAAATATATATAAATCATTTATTAAAACTATATATTAAAATTATTCAACTTAGCTCACGAGCAGCGCCCTCTAGAACACTCAGGCGGGCGATGGCGGCGCGCGACGAATGGCTGCCGGCGCAGCACGTGACTTCCCTGCCACCTGCCCCCCCCCCCCCCCGCCGAGTAAATGAGATCTCCCGGCTGACGGCCGGTTGAGCTCACGAGCAGCGCCCTCTAGAACGCGTGACGATTTTGACGGCGCGGGGCGCTCCCAGTTGGACAGTTGCGCGGGGGCAGAGTGACCTCGCGGGTGCCCTCCGGGAACTACGTCCATCTTCCATATGTAATATACATTTAATCGTGTAAACCCGGGCGTTGCCCGGGTCATTCGTCTACAGATTCGCAGTAGTTCACTAATTCAAACCAAAATTCCCATACATAGGTAAAAGAATACTGGGAAGACGATAGGCTATTTTAAAAATTTAGCTGTATCATGTTTGATTATCAGATACAAAATTATATCGGGAAAAATTCCAAAAAACAGAGACCACGGGCGAAACAGGGTACATTTAATAGGTTAAAACCCGGGCGTTGCCCAGGTCATTCGGCTAGTATTATATAAAAATTGTCTACCAACCTAAAAGTCTACCACCAGACGTCGCCGCTTTTCCTATAAAAACCCATTGCTATTTCCGCCAACCCCGTTGGCCGGTTCAGATCCTTTTGTACCTATGTAAATATGTAATTTTTTATTTTCTTATTTACGCCTTAAATCAGGTATTTCATTCTTAAATTATTTTAGTAGCACGATTAAAGCGAATTGTGATTCGAAACTGTTTTTATCATTATTACCACGACTGCAATATGATAAACATACTAATGTATCCTTAAAAACAATAAAATAATTCTATATCAATAATATCCTTAAATCAACAGAAGAATCATTTCTAATAATAATTTATATTTTTCAATATCTCGTTCTAAAATTGAATAACTTCAGATAAACACTGTGTGAATATATTTGTTGAATACTTGTGGCTTTATAAAGTCTAACTGGAGAGAATACTCGAATGTGAAAAGGTTTGCTAAGCACCAATGGCAGATTAACAATCAAATAAGCCTAAAGCTTCCAGTGTCAGCGTATTCAATAGACGAAGTAATCAAGTTTTCCAAGAAGGTTTCTAAGTCTTTGTTTGGATCCGTCACAACCAGAAACGTTTTACTCAACAAAACCAAATAAATTGTTTTGAAAATTACTCGCTGTTTGGATAGGTTTATAGAGAAGGAAGGTCACTTCAACCAAATTCTATTATTTAATTGCTGTACAATATGTCTTGTAGACTCTTTGTCACATTTATGAACCTATTGTGTGAATTATAAACAGTCTTCTTCAAGAGGTCTAGATAAGGCCACATGGAAAATTGAGGAAATGCAATCTTCAGGATGACAAGGAAATTTATTTTAATCCTAAAATCTATAAACTAATTTAAAAATAATATAGAGGCAATAGGATTAATATTCATGCTAAAAATACTAAAATTGATTATTTGATAAATTAATTTATTGTAATACAATTATATTAATTTTGAATTCCAGGCAACTTCACAGGCTATATATGCTCAAATAAATAAAATACCTTAACATCTTAATTAGAAACTCATTATGAGGAGCTTTTATCTCATCATATGAGATATCTCATAGCTCATCATGACTGTGCCAAAGAGGTCCTTTGCATAAAAAACTGATTATAAATGATTTTAACTAAAATAATGAACTGTTAGAATGGTACTAGGAAATAATAAAATCTAATGAAATATCAATATATATAATAATATATTTCAAACAAAAATTACAGGATAATTTACTTCCATATTTAATTTGTATAGTTATGTTGAATACTTTGATTTCATTTTCCCTTCTCTCCTTTGTTTATTTTTTTTTTTCCTTTTCTCCATGAAAATGATGTATGGCGAGTCCTTACAGGACGGAAATGTCCTAATAAAGCTGCTGTTGTTGTATATTTGGAACAAATTAGACATATCCTGAACACTGATACGAGCGTTTATTTAGATGGCAGAGCGCCATCTAGTGGAACAGAAATCAACTAAACGTTGATTTAAACCGTTTCTTGATATTTGGTCAGCCCATTTTGTTGACATTAAAAAGAAAAACCAAACCACGAGCGCGTTTCGGGATGGATATGTCTAATAAATTTTAAACATCAACACCTGACCTTTTTCATTTTTATTAAAGGCATATACTGACCACGAACGAACACATGAGTTTTTAGATGACAGAGCGCCATCTAGTGGAACATAAATAAACTGAACGTTGATTTAGCCTGTTCCCTGATATTTGGTCAACCCATTTTCATGATTTATCAACCCACCTGGAGGCCATGGTTTCGGGATAATAGCCTTTGTTTGTCTAGGACGGGCTTCATTTTATGAGATCCACAAGGGATCTAATTTTGACGTCCATATTTACAGGAGAGGTTACATTTTTTAAATATATATAGATCAATATCTTCCTGATAACATTTCAATCTATTATATACTTATAGATTTGGCATAGCCAATTTGTCAGCTATACACCTCTTTGGCGTATTGCGAATATTTCCTTTGATCCTTTGTGTATCTCATAAAATAAAGCTCTCTATAGAATGACAAGGGCCATTTGCCATATACCATGGTCTCCAGTTTCCCAACGTTGGTGATGTGGCTTTGTCACCAACCCGAGACTGCTAGTTTGCGATGACAGTCACTGAATGACGTTTAGGCTTGACGAAAGAAGTGACCTTTGTTCAAATATATATTTGTAACATGCTTTGTGTTTATTCGCGTAAATTTAATTTTCTTTTGGTAGTTTTGCATAAGTTGGTTTTGTTGATATATATATTGACCTTAACCTTCTTGTAATCTGGTTGAAAAAAGGAACACAAGGTATTGTAAGTATCTCTCATTTTTAAATAGGAAACGTTACAATATGTATATATACTACCTTCAGCTATAGATAAAATTAATATTGAGTTAGACTTTAATAGATGTATCAGTTGATTCAAGTAACCTAATTCTTCAAATATTTATATTTAAAAAGTTATTTTTTATTCAAAATGTTTTTTGTTGAACTTTAAACTAATTAGAACGAAATATCTCAACAAGAATAACCTATTTGTCAATAACTCACTTTGTTGATATATTCATTATTAACAGCAGCTTTATTAGGACAGTTCCGTCCTATAAGGACTCGCCATTCATCATTTTCATGGAAAAAAAGTAAAAAATAAAATCATAAACAAAGGAGAGAAGGGAAAATGAAAATGAAATCAAAGTATTCAACATAACTATACAAATAAACTATGAAAGGAAAATTTTCTGTAATTTTAGTTCTTAGATATTACCTTGTTCTCTAACGCTTTATGAAAGTTCTATCGCTATATATTTTTTCTCGGACATTATTCTGATTAGCTGAACTGGGTTCACGTAGACTTGGATAATGTTCTTTAAGATCTTATTCCGTTCCTCCTTAACAATAGTGCATTCAGAGATGTAGTGGGTCACTTCTTCTATACTCTGCAGAATTTACTAATTACATCTTCCTTTTTAATTATTTGAATGTGACTTTCTCTCAGTAGAGTCGAAGTGATTCTTGTTTGGGTAATGTAACCTTTTATGTCTAATTATAGGTTCCAGTATAAAACTTGTTCAGGTATTAAATACTTATATAATAATCTTGTATGATCCATTTTTGCTAAGTCCTGCTGAATTAATTGTTCAGTTTTTGTACGAAAAATCCCTGGTAATTCGTTTCGAATGGTCTCATAGTCGATAGCATTGTTTGTCCAGGCAAGGCCGCATTGGTGGTAAATTGCTAAAAGAGTCCTGTAGAGTCCAATAGGGTTTCCTCTATTTATGGATATTTTTCTTAACCTCTTCCAGCATATCTTGGGAAACAAAATAGGAATATAAAAAACAATAAACCGTTATCATCAATAGTACAACACATAAATAAGACAGGACACACTTTTGATTCATCGGAATCTACAATACATTATAGTAATACTCCTGCCAAAAAGCAAAGAATAGTTATAGAATCAATAATTTATATGCAAAACAATAGTATATTACGATGCATTAGCGCGCCGTTATGAAAATTCGAAGCTATAATAGACACGTATGATTCTTTTAAAAATAAACCTTTTATACTGCCCTTACTGCAATGGCAAGACCATCCCATTATTTTTTTCATTGCAGTAAGGGCAGTAGAAATTGTTTTATTTTTAAAAGAATCATACGTGTCTATAATAGTTTCGAATTTTCAAAACAATAGTATAAAGCGAAGTTGTAGCTTTGTACAGGAAAAATAAATATCATAGTTTTCAGAAAAAGCCGAGAGATAGCGCTCAGAGTTTGGGTATATTTTGACGGGAGACATTTTTATTAATATTCTCCCGGTAAAATATCTAAAAACTTTAGAGAGAGTATTAAAATAAACATGTTATATACGTGTCGTAACACAACCTCGCCTGAAATATTCCAGTGGATTAAAGTTCAGACTCCTGACAAACTCATTTTTTTAAAATAGTGGACAGGTCTGTAACGCATTTTGGTGATTTGATTCTATTTAATATGAACAATTTTCCTGGTATAATAACCTTTGCCTGTTAGTCATCTCAAGATCATGTTACATACTAACACAAATTTAATTTTGGTCGTTTAATGAAAATTTACTCTTCGAAATAATTTTACATAATTTTTCAAAATATTATTCTATAGTAATTATTTATTATGGTTTATACAGTATTTTAACTTATTTTATTTTCATTTATTTATCCGTTAAATTGTATTCATACAGATAAATCTTTTTGTATTTAATTATATATTAACATTTAATATTACGCATTAGAAGAAATGAGACAAAAATCAACATTATAAGAATGGTATTAATAATATATTTATA
Source organism: Cordylochernes scorpioides (assembly GCA_030710605.1). Lineage (NCBI taxonomy): Eukaryota > Metazoa > Arthropoda > Arachnida > Pseudoscorpiones > Chernetidae > Cordylochernes > Cordylochernes scorpioides. The sequence goes on from CP092867.1 coordinate 119,641,456, forward strand.
ATAAGTTTTATTTCTCTATATTATTTTTTCTAGTAATCTAATACTGCATATGACTGGTACAGAGCAGGAGGGACAAGAACATGGGACAAAGACTGTTGTTCTCTTGGAAGGACAGAACCGGTGCTTGTGCCTTCTGCTGTGTACCAGTCATGTGCAGTATTGTTGTATTCCAATTGATTACACACAGCGCTCGACGTTAATTATACTTTAATTAACTATAAGGTAAAGGGAATATATATAGATTAAAAGTAAACACACATGGAGAGAAGGAATGGCGTGGCAACGCCGCAGGTAGGGTTACAACATCGGCAGGAAGTGAGTCAGCTCTAGTGTTACCGAAGCCAACCGTCCGCCGCCAGGGTTCCAGCAATCTCCTCCCTCGAAGTGACCTCCTATTCATGGATCACTTCGCCGCTTAAGAGTCTCGAACGATGAAGTTCGTGTAGGTTTCTCCCCAGTGGCTTGGTCAAAATGTCCGCTAGGTTTCTTCCACTTGAAACATAGTCCAGTTTAATCACACCGTCATCCACCTTCTCTCTGACAAAGTGATATCTAATGGCGATGTGTCTGGTCTTGGATCGGCTGATGTAGCTCTTGGCGTGTGCTATAGCCGCTTGGTTATCGCACCACACCGGAGTTGGCTCAACCATATTATGTGATATATCCAAATGGTTCAGGAACTCCCTGATCCATGTCACTTCCCTGACTGACGATGATAGGGAAATGTATTCCGCCTCCATTGTGCTGAGGGCGGTGACATTTTGCTTTGAACTTCGCCATAGGATTGGAGCGCCTGCAAACATCACTACGTAACCCGATGTACTCTTTCTGTCTTCCAGGTTGGTTCCCCAATCTGCATCCGAGTAGACACACAGTTGTTCCCCAGTCCGTCTATAGGTGATGCCTAGATGCTCTGAAGATTTTAAGTATCTTAAAATTCGTTTCGCAGCAACCCAGTGTTTTCTAGTGTACTTTGAACAATAGCGAGCCAATTGACTTACTGCATAGGCAATGTCTGGCCTTGTCCGCTGTGAAATGTAGAGCAGTCCACCAATTAGTTCACAGTAGGGAAGGTCTTGGCAGTTTTCTTCATCTTCTTCCTCATGAAGTTCTGGTCTGGTTTCCATCGGCGTTGAGACTTCTCTTCCTTCCTGAAGATTGAACCGTTCCAGTAGACTTTTTATATAGGCTCTTTGTGTTAGAGTTACGCATCTCTCTGGTTCCTTAGGTTCATTGGATGAGATCGAGTAGGAGAAGGCTTCACAGTATCTTCATTATGGCTGTCCTCTTCTGTAGGTATCACGTCTTCTTGATCTAATAAAGACACTGGATTCTCTTCAATCTCCCGTTGAGTCCCATAGCTGTAGTGTTCAACTGATGAAAGCACCTCCCGGTTGCTGTCGTTCCTCGATACATCACTCTCTTTGAAGACACAGTCCCGAGATTCCACCACTTTCTTCATCTCAGGAATCCACACTCTGTAGCCACGTCCTCTGAGTGCATATCCAACAAGGTTACCTTTGACAGCTCTCCTTTCGAGTTTGGATTTACGGACTTGTCTTGGAATATGGACAAATACTTGACAGCCAATAGCTCTTATGTGTTTAAGACTAGGCTTGTTCCCTGTCCATAGTTCATATGGCGTGCTTTCACCATTGTGATTGTTGAGAACTCTGTTTCTGACATAGGCTGCGGTGTAAGTCAGCTCCGCCCAGGAAGCCTTTGGCAGACCACTTCCAGATATAGTGCTCCTGACAAGATCTAGGAGTGTCCTATTCATTCTTTCTGCCACACCATTCTGTTGAGGTGTATACGTCATAGTGTGTTCATGAACTATTCCGACGCTCTTGCAGAAAGTGTCCCATTCTTTGGAACAGAATTCCAAGCCATTATCTGTACGTATCCGTTTTAGTTTCCGGCTGGTTTGTTTCTCAGATTCTTGAATCCACTCTTTGACTTTTCCCAGGGTTTCGCCTTTGTTTTTCAGGAAAAATACACTTGTATATCTCGTAGATTCATCAATGATGGTTAAGACGTACTTGGCTCCTCCCCAGCTCAATACGTCGAGTGGACCCATCAAGTCCGCATGCACCAAGTCCAACGGCATGATTTCTTTTTCCTCCTTGTGTGAGTGTTGAAGGAATGGCAGACGGTAAGCTTTGCCGATCAAGCAGTCTTCGCACTTTTCTGGCTTTGCCGGGCTGCAATAAAGTCCTCTTACGCTTTGGTTCTTGGCCATCTTTGCTATCGTATATGCATTTACATGCATCAGCCTTTTGTGCCAAAGTTCCAGTGTAAGCTCTTCCTTGCATTCAGATACAAGAGAAACACGATCATTCTGATCTATCGGAGAGGATGGAGTAGTCTGGACGTAGTAAAGTCTACCCAACTTCTTTCCCTCTATCAAGAGTTTACCTTTCATGTCCATAATGTGGCAACCACTCTTGTTGAAGACAACTTTTCTACCGTTTTCTATCATTTGGAGTACAGACAGAACACTGTGACGCATATCTGGAACATACAAGGTGTTCTGGGCAACCATTTTGCTGGCATCTCCCTTGTGTCCAACAATATTGGCACTGACAGTACCGATACCACATGCTTCTATAGAAGAGCCATTCGCAACAATGATGGAACTCATATTGCTTGTGCACTCTTTCAGACATGTGAAGTAATCTCTCTTGGGAGTCATATGGTGCGTCGCTCCAGAATCTATGATCCAGGTCTCGGCGGTAGCTCCAAACAAAGTGTTGCACATTGCCGACATATTTACGCCTTTGTTTTGGTCAAACCTCTTTGGTCTTTGTTCATTCTTTCCTTTCTTCCTGCATTCCCTTGCATAATGGCCTTTACCTCCACATTTGAAACAAACAACCTTTTCTTTAAATTGTTTTTCTGTTTCAATGGGCTTCGAAGAGGCATTAACGACCATGGCACCCACATCTTTTGGTAGATTTGACGAACGCCTTTCTGCTTCTGCCAACAGCCGTCTTTTAACTGTGGCGGTCGTGAAGTCTGAATCAGGCAAGTTGCATATGGTTGAGACAACGGTGTCCCAATCCTCTGGTAATCCACCCAAAAGAACCATAGCCAAATCGCCATCATCAATTTTGTCGCCAATTTGGGCCAGTTCGTTTACAATGTAGTTTATCTTCCCCATATACCCTTCCATATTGCTGTGCTGAGTCAACCTTTCGCCATATAACTGCCTTCTTAGTTGTACGGCTCGATATCTACTATCCTTTGGTGCGTATAATTTTTCCAGTTCCTCCCAGACCTCTTTCGGAGTATTCAAATGTTGAACATGCAATTGTTGTTCATCATTAATCCCGAGGCAAATTTTTGCAAACGCCTTACCCTCCCGTGACAAAAAAAGTTTTGTTGCAACAAGGTCACTAGGGTCAGGCTTAGCCTCTCCTGGATTGATCAAACTCCACAAATCGTTTTCGATTAGAACGAGTTTCATCTGGAAGCTCCAGCTGGAGTAATTAGCACCATTTAATTTTGTAATTGTTGTGTTTGCCATTTTACAGAATATTTGGTAAGTAGAAAAAGGATGGTCCAAGTAATCAAAGGAAATTTGGTTACTCACGTTTTAGGCTTCGCGCTTCTTCAGTCTGACGTTTTAAGTCTTGTGCTTCTTCAGTTTCACGTTTTAGGCCTTGCGCTTCTTCAGTCTCATAATCTTTGTTGTATTCCAATTGATTACACACAGCGCTCGACGTTAATTATACTTTAATTAACTATAAGGTAAAGGGAATATATATAGATTAAAAGTAAACACACATGGAGAGAAGGAATGGCGTGGCAACGCCGCAGGTAGGGTTACAACATCGGCAGGAAGTGAGTCAGCTCTAGTGTTACCGAAGCCAACCGTCCGCCGCCAGGGTTCCAGCAAGTATTAGATTAATAGAAACAATAATATAGATAAATAAAACATATATTTTAAAAATATATTAATAATATCCTTTTTATAATGTTGATTGCCTCAATACCTCCAATGCGTTATCAAATGTTAACAAAAGATTAAGCACAACAAGATTTTTCTATATGAATACGATATAAAAAAAGAAAATATATAGAAATATTTGTTGTGCTTAATCTTCTGTTAACATCTGATAACGCCTTAGAGGAAATGAGACAAAAATCAACATCATAAAAATGATATTAATAATAAATATATAATATAACTTTTATTTCTCTATATTATTGTTTCTATTAATCTGATACTGCACATGACTGTTACAGAGCAGGAGGGACAAGCACCGGTTCTGTCCTCCAAAGTCAACAACAGTCTTTGAATTACAGACTTAAATCTGGTCATCTACGGAAAATGCCTTTTCAGAATGGTTTCAAGGTTTTCCTAATATTTACTAAGTGCAATTCTCAACCTGCAACCCCAAAACACATTATTGACTGTATTGACTCATCCATTGATGAACTCTACTCCTCCCCGGCAGACATCATTAAAAGTCTCAAGCTTTACAAGCTTGATACCCTAATAATATTGAGTGGAGATAAGAAATAATAAGAAGAAAATAATATTTTTTCTATCCATCCAAGCTTAAAATATAATAAAAGGCGAATTTGTCACAGTAACATTCTTTGCCTATTATAAAACATAGGCGATATATTTATATTTGAAAAATTAATATGTGAAAGTATAATAAGCCCCATAGCCCTATCCTATTACAATCTGCCCGAAGCAATCTATCCTTTTACCGAAAATAGAGCAGCCAATTCTGGCTATCAGGCACTTTTGGTAAGTGAGCGCTCTATCTTAGTTATAAAAGATTAATATTCCCCCCAAATACAGTTAACCTGTCTATAGCTTCCCCTCTAAATAGCGCCTTCCTCTCTATAGCGCCCGATTTTATATACGTAGTACGATTCGATTTACATTAAAAGTGGCCTGTCTATAGCACCCCCTCTCTATAGCACCTTTTTTTGGGTGAGGCCCAAGAGGGGGTGCTATAGACAGGTTTAACTGTATATATATATCATATAATATATTGATGTGGATATCATTCTTCCTTTTCTTTTAGAGAAGGGGGACGGTGGAAGGATGGTCTAAACCGTTGGTTTTCGACTGCTTCGACCCAGGTTCGATTCCCTTATCGGGCACTTTTTCTGATAAAAGAAAATGCTCAAATGCCCCCGATTCTTGCAAAAGTCCAACCCCACAAGCGAGTGCAAATAACCAAACGGGGCTCTGGCACATTTGTAAGTGCAAAGTCGAACTGCTTTTCATATGTGTAAACATGTGGTGTACTTATAGTAAAATCAGTCCCCTACATCTACCCACCATGATTATCTTGGTCTGTACCACGTGTACTAGGGACAGGCAAAAAAAATCTTTCTTTTGGAATAATATTTTGATAATATTAAAGATTTATATTTTATAACACGTTTCAATGAGAGTCTTGAAATGTTTGAAAGGTTTTATATACGTTTACTTATATGTTATATGAATATTTTATTTAATAAATATATATATATTTTCTTGAGCAAACTTTTCTGTAAAGACGAAGATTTTCCTATATAAACTCATTGTTGTTGTTTTTCTTTGGCCGGCTGAAATCTTTTTGTAGATATGTAAATAATTAATATTTTCTCTTCTTTATTCTTTAGGTCTTAAGACAGGTTTATCCTTAATTATAGCTTATATGTCTTAATTATTAAAAATATATAAAATAAATGACTTATGTAGGAGTAGGAGGAAAAGGAAGCCAGAAAAGTATCGAAACAACCCTCTTGGTCACCAGATGTCCAAGCTAAACTCCCCTCGCCCTGAGGGCAATTTATCTTACTCAAAGCGGTTTAAAAATCAAAAGATGATCAGGACAATTCGCACCACTCGACATCTGTTCTTCGCAGAGTGGTCCCCCGGACCTTTTATATTTCTTCCCCGAACTACTCCCCACGGGTTTTTGCCTCTTGATTTGGTCTCCTGTATGTCCTTATCACTTTTCACACAACTACCACGACTGCTTCACAAATAACCACATATATGCATATATATTAATGCTCTAAGAGCTATGAGAAATTTCTAGCACCTTAATATATATCTCGTTTGGCCGGGCGGGAACGTGGCGCGTGAGCTTCGAGTTTTTAGCAAAGAAGAGCGTTGACATTAGAACTTAAAATCTATACCAGATATTGGGAGTCAGCCCTACCCAATGAGGCATAATATGGTAGGAATTTTCATATAAAAAAAAAACACTTGATTATATCTTCTCAAAATATTGTGGTAAGCGTTCTACACAAACATCTTAATAAATACCAAAAAATATGAAACTATTTTAATTCATACCGAATTTGATCGTTGTTATATACAGGATAAAGTTTATATTAAACAAATTCAAAATTTATTCTAATTAAATCCGAATCATAATCTGAAGGTTTGTCCTAATGTTCAAGAATGCAAAACTTGTGTCCGGGGCAGAGTTTCATAGCTACCTTACGGAATCTAATTGTCTTAATTGTTTCAAGCATCCATACATAGGTCATTGAACCACAGAAGTAATATAAGATGCAAATAAATCGAATCATTCAGAAATTATTTAAAGTAGTACTTGTTAAAAGTCATGACATGTAGTATGTAAATATCTTTTTTAAATGTATGACTAGGAATGTTGATTTCTATTGAATGTATATAACTTAGCCGTGTTGTTTAAATAAAGAGTTTTTTAGTAGAGCAGAAGAGCTTTACAGGTGTAGCCGCTGGTTTTGTCTTCCTTATTTTCTTTCTTGCTTGATCACCCGAGGCAGCCCAAACAATATCAAGACTTTGGGTAAAAGTTTTTATATGTTAAAGGAGGTTTCTTTAATTTGACCTCTTATGCCGTAACATTTGTGGCGTCCCCGGGTGGGCTGCATGGGCTGGTCAAGTTGAGGAGAAAAGAAAAAAAGCCCTTTGTTGAAGAAGCTCAAGTAGGCGAAGGAAGTATTAGCCTGCCGAGTAGCAGAGGAAGTATTAGCCTGCCGAGTAGCAGAGGAAGTATTAGCCTGCCGAGTAGCAGAGGAAGTATTGGCCTGCCGAGTAGCAGAGGAAGTATTAGCCTGCCGAGTAGCAGAGGAAGTATTAGCCTGCCGAGTAGCAGAGGAAGTATTAGCCTGCCGAGTAGCAGAGGAAGTATTGGCCTGCCGAGTAGCAGAGGAAGTATTGGCCTGCCGAGTAGCAGAGGAAGTATTGGCCTGCCGAGTAGCAGAGGAAGTATTGGAGCCTGCCGAGTAGCAGAGGAAGTATTGGAGCCTGCCGAGTAGCAGAGGAAGTATTAGAGCCTGCCGAGTAGCAGAGGAAGTATTGGAGCCTGCCGAGTAGCAGAGGAAGTATTAGAGCCTGCCGAGTAGCAGAGGAAGTATTGGAGCCTGCCGAGTAGCAGAGGAAGTAGGAGAGCCTGCTGAGTAGCAGAGGGAGACTGAGAATCTGCGGAGTACAAGGTGAAAGGATACCTACAAGGTGAAAGGCTACCTACAAGGTGAAAGGATACCTACAAGGTGAAAGGCTACCTACAAGGTGAAAGGATACCTACAAGGTGAAAGGATAACTACAAGGTGAAAGGATACCTACAAGGTGAAAGGATACCTACAAGGTGAAAGGATAACTACAAGATGAAAGGATACTTACAAGGTGAAAGGATACCTACAAGGTGAAAGGATAACTACAAGGTGAAATGGAGGAATTGAGCAAAATAAGAAAAGCTGCCAGAGGCAAATTTACCGAGCAGGTTAATGGTTTAAATACAGAGTTAAGGGATCCTCTTATTGATAAAAGTGGCATATATGCAAAATTTGATAGATTGGAATCTCTCCATTTGGAGCTGGTGGCATTAAATGAGCAATGCCAGGGAATTTTATTGGCCCAAGGGGCTATTAGCGACGATGAGATAGATAGGGAATTTGAGGAGTGTGAAATTTACATAATGGAAAGATTTTATTTAGAGGCTAGAATTCGTGTAATGCGTGAGCAGGATAAGGATGCTCAGGCCAAGACTTCTCAAATTCCACCAGGGGCGTCTAGTGCCTCTCCGAATTCAGAAACCGATAATCAGAAAGTTATCAAACTTCAGACTACTTCTACGTCTCTATCGAAAAGCCCGGAAGAGTCCATGAAAAATGAAATTGAAGGCGTGGAAAAAGAGGATTCTGTAAAAACTGCTAGAGCTACGGATGTGAAGACTGCTCTAGCTAAAGCTAGAATGCTAAAGGAAGCTTGTTCAGCTCCCTCTATAATCGATATTGAATATGAGGGCAAAAAAGGTGCTGTGAATGCTATTAAAGAAAAGAAGGAATTGAACGCAGCAGTTGAAGGCAGTGAAGGGAAGGAAACAGAAGCGGCAGTTAAATGCAATAAAGTGAAGGATTCTGAAATTGCAGTTGATAGCTATGTAGGTGTGAAGGAAGCTGAGGCTAAAGACAAAGCACAGGAAGCGGAAGCAAAACCTGATAAAGTGAATTCTAAAGACGGAGATAAAGGAGATGAAGTAAAAGAATCTGAAGGTCAAAAAGGACGAAGGAATAAAGGAATCTGAAGCGGAGCCTAAGGGCGCAGGAGTAAAGGATTCTGAAGCGGAGCCTAAGGGCGAAGGTGTAAAGGATTCTGAAGCGAAGCCTAAGGACAAAGGAATGAAGGATTCTGAAGATGAGCCTAAGGGCGACGGATTAAAGGATTCTGAAGCGAAGCCTAACCGCGACGGAGTAAATGATTCTGAAGCAAAGCCTAAGGGCGACGGAGTAAATGATTCTGAAGCGAAGCCTAAGGGCAACGGAGTGAAGGATTCTGAAGCGAAGCCTAAGGACGAAGGAATGAAGAATTCTGAAGATCAGCCTAAGAGCGACGGCGTAAAGGATTCTGAAGCGAAGCCTAAGGGCGATGGAGTGAAGGATTCTGGAACGGCAATTAAAGGTTATGAACCGGTGAACAATTCTAGAGCAGCAGCTGAAGGCGCTGATCAAGTGAAGATTTCAGATGATGAAACTGAATCGATTGATGATAATGAGGAAAGAGTTGTCAAAGTTCAAGCATCGAGGAAATTGGTGGAAGCAAGACCAACTGGAGATAAAGGATAATTATAAGGAAACAGAATCCCAAGATTTGAAAACCCTAAATAAATCTGATTATGCAGAGAATAAGGACGATAAATACAACGAGGGAAAAGATTATGATGGAAATGAAGCGAAAAAGATAGATGCAGAACAAGATACTGATTCAGCGGTGGGAGAAAAGCTGGATGCAGAACAGGGTACTGATTCAAAGGTGGAAGAAAAGCTAGATGTAGAACAGGGTACTGATTTAAAGGTGGAAGAAAAGCTAGATGCAGAACAAGGTACTGAATCAAAGGTGGAAGGAAAAATTATTGATCCAAAAGATTGGTTGAGTGAGGGGTTCATTGAAGGAGTCAATGAAAATCCACCTGAGGTGGAAGGACACTATTTGCCCCGTCACCTTTTGTTTAAGAGTGAGTCCAAAACGACGCCTATACGGCCAGTATTTGACGACGCTTCCAGTCGAAGACACAACGGACTCTCCTTGAGACGATATTTGAAAAAGATACCCGATCTACTGAGGAGAATTCCTGAGATAGGGATAAAACTTCGGGAAAATAAGTTCGGAGTTTTGGCCGACATGAGGAGATATTTCCAGGTGATGGCCATCAAGGAAAATGATTGGGACTACCTCCGATTCCTTTGGAAGAGGAAGATGGACGCTTAAGGGGTAATCTCCGGTGGTGTGTATGGAGAGGGTGCCGCAGTGTGCCGAGGAGAAGATGGTTTTCCTGGATAAGAGCCTGGGCTCCCTGCAACGGTGTCCCACCTTCCTGGATCCCCCCATCACGGTGGAACGGATTTTTTCTTTCTTGTTTCACAAAAAAGAAAGGTGGGGGTATGTTAAAAGTCATGACATGTAGTATGTAAATATCTTTTTTAAATGTATGACTAGGAATGTAGATTTCTATTGAATGTATATAACTTAGCCGTGTTGTTTAAATAAAGAGTTTTTTAGTAGAGCAGAAGAGCTTTACAGGTGTAGCCGCTGGTTTTGTCTTCCTTATTTTCTTTCTTGCTTGATCACCCGAGGCAGCCCAAACAATATCAAGACTTTGGGTAAAAGTTTTTATATGTTAAAGGAGGTTTCTTTAATTTGACCTCTTATACCTTAACAGTACTATTTATTAATGATTTAGTATTATTACTGCTTGTTAATGATGGACAATTCGAACTATTCAAATCATTAAAAAAAATAATTTTCACAACATGATGTTAGGAAAGCATTACAGCAAAATACGAAATTCGTTATTCTATTACAAATAATCTTTCAAATATTATTTTACTTCAAGAACCATATGTTTCAGACAATAAGAGCAATTTTTATATGTACTCATGAACCATATTTTCTACTATAATGAAAGTTTTTTAAACTGCAACTATTATTCAAAATATAAATATAAATTTAAACAACATAAACAACTTCAATTTTGCATAACGATAGCTATTAATACAATTAAATAGGGTATATTTATTGCAGGTTTGTTGTATATTCATCCAAATTCATAAACTTCCACATGGCTTTTATTAGATATTTAAAAGAGAATTTAAAAATATATATCAATGTTCCTTTGCGGAGATTTTAAATATAGATACAAATTTTGGTAGCAAGGTAGCAAATTTCACCGCTTTCAACTAAAAATGAAGAAAATAAATGAAAAAAATATTTTCTATAACAGTTTGCATATCTTTTTCTGAACCTTCATGCAGTCTTTTCAATATTATTAAGGTAACCGAATCAGAATATGTAAAGTTATATAGATAAATGGTATGAAATACCCGTTAATTATACAATATCAATAATTTTATTTCCAAAGCGCTATATCCCGCAAGAGATACTTGCGCCAAACAAGTAGAAAGGTTTATTTACATAAGTTATTTACATTATTCAACGCATGAAAACATTAGAGATCCAGATTTTGTAGAAAGTTTAGAATGTATTTACAAAATGAATTGAATATATGAATATGAATATATATATGCAAACTGTTCGAAATGTTCTAATAAAATATCATATACGGGAACTATTTAAACTATAAATTGAGATTATATAAAAGGGCGCACCTGGATCTCAAAATATTTCGAGAGATTGCTCCCTCTTTCTCAATTTATTGTACAGCGAATTTACTTTACAAATTATTGTAGATCACATGAAAACAAATCTTTCATTGGTCAAAAACAATTATTGATAATAATATATAAACAAAAATAATAAAAATAATAATACAATAAAATATTATGAAATTTAAAGAGGGAGAATAAGGGAGCAATCTCTCGAAATATTTTGAGAAAAAAATGTTTTTTTTCTCTTTACAGATCCAGGTGCGCCCTTTTATATAATCTTAATTAATGGATCGTTTTTTGACTCAAACTATAAAATGAGAGTTGAAGTGATAAATTGAGAAAGCTAGAAAGAAGTTAGAGTTGAATTTATCCAAAGGTGGCGTGATAATTGAACTAAAGTGTGGCATTATTCTCAGCAAATTAAGTTAGAAGCTGGGTGTTAAAGATTTTTAAAACTAACTTTTTAATATTATTGTTTAAAATTATTATAATAAAGGATGTTTAATATTATTAAAATATGATTATATATATATATAAACACTCTATATATGATTTATTTGAACACCTTTGAATAAAATATTTTGACATATAGAAATATTTTTATGATTTTATTCTAAGATATTCGCTATTAGAGAACCTGTTGAGAAAGTGGCAAATATAGATAATTTACAATTTTTATTTTGTAAAATGAAGTGTCTTTATTGAAATTTAAAATAAAATTTATCATTTGAGAACGCGTTATTATTGAATATATTAATAAAAGCATAAATATATAAATATATCATTTTGATTTATTAAGGTATTTTTTCATTTATTATTTGTACACTTATATACAATTTCAACTTTATAGACAACTACTTTTAAAGTTTACCAAAATATTTATAGTACAATATACAGGGTGATCCAAAAGTCCCGCACAACTTTAAAAATTAATAACTCCGCGAATATTTGCGCTAGAGCAATGCGGTAAACACCATTGTGTTCAGGATGCAATGGGATTTTTTATGGCAAATAATGAAAAATTCGAAATCGATTTTAGTTACAACTTTATTCGCTAGATGGCGCTCTACCAGAATCAGAGATTCAGGGGCCAAATTGTTTGATAAATTGAAAAATATAACTGAACGACACGTATTTTTCCTTTTTGAATACCAGGAAAGAACCCTAATAATATCAAATGATAAATTAATAAACCACCATTTCGCCAAAAGTTAGAAGAATTGGTTGGCGATTTTTAAATACAATCTGAGATATGTAAAATAGGTATATGCAAATTAAAACATGTAGCAAAAAATATTTATATTTTAGATGGAGTTTTGTGAAATAAATTGAATGTTTGAAAATAACTACTGATTTCTATACACGATTTTAGAAATGTTAATATAGTACCAAAAATTATGATGGCACTACTAATAGGATTTCGTGCTATAAGGAATGTATAGTTTCTTGACTAATTGTCGACACTTGACTATTTAACTGGATATTTGTCATGATCCAAAAATGAAATATAGAGGGGAGTGACAAAATATATTTGTCGTACTTTATTCCAATATCCAATGGGTTTGTCAAATTTTATCATTGTTTATTATACTGTACATAATTTTGAAAATGTATCCCCTAAAAAAATCATTTTTAAATCGACCTTTTGCGTTGAAAAACGTGGTCGTAAAATCATTTTGTATTATTTTTTGCGCAAAACATCTAAAGTTGGGGGGGGGGGGGGGGGGATACAGAGATTATTCCTTATGCTATTTCTTCTAATAAGAGAAAAGCGATAAACTAAACATAAGGGGTAAAATTGTGTATACCAGTGTTATTCGAGAAGTTATAACACTTTGGCCTGCACGACATAATATAAAATGTGGGCAAATGACAAACAAAAAAATTACTGTTTACAGAAAAAAAAAAGTCAAGATGTGAGGACAGCATTTATTATTCCCATAACCCAAAACAAAGAGCTTCAAAATATAACACATGAGGTAACTGCCTTCTCTCTTGTATTAGGTCACAATCCTTGCTCAATGTGGCGCCCTTCGTTCTCAAACACCGCCTGCAGACGATAGATGACAGAATGGTCACAATTAAATAGTTGAAATTTATAAAACGTGCCATCTGATAGAAGCCTTCAACATGGCCAATGTGGTAGGCCGGCATCGATAAAAACGCGACTTAATGTACCCCCATAACCGAAATTATAAGGCGTCAAGTCTGGTAATATTGGGGGCCACTGGTATATAAAGTGGCGACTTATCAACGAATTCCACCGAACGTATCCTTCAGCAATTGTTTGGCACCGCGGGAGATATGAGGAGGTCCTCCATCTTGCATGAATGTTATTTCGCCTAGTGCTTGTCTGTCCTGCAATATGGGAATAACCTTTTCTTTCAAAAGTTGAACATAACGTTCACCAGTTACAAAAACGGTTTTAAAAGTTCTTCCATTGATTTTTTCAAAGAAAAATGGCCCAATAATAAAAGAAGAAGTGAACCCACACAAAATTGTAACTCTGTGCTGATGAAGTGGTATTTCTGTAAAAATCCTAGGGTTTTCTGTTGCCAAAATGAGACAGTTTTGAATGTTAAATTCTCCCTTTAGATAAAAGTGAGCATCATCTGTTCTTAGAACATTTGACAGCCAGTTTTCATCAATATCAATTTGCCGGAAAACCCATGCAGCGAATTCTTGACGCTTCTCAAAATCGCTGACTTTCAACTCGTGAAAACTTTGAATTTTGTTAGGATATTTTTATAGAAAAATTCTAAATGTGTGTTCTCTCCAAACTGTTCCATACGAAATCCCCGTTTGTCGAGAAACTTGTCTAGCACTTACTTCTCCATACGTGGATAACGTTTCAATAGCTTCAGCATTCTGCAAAACCGTAACAGCCACTGACTTGCATGTCGATGGTCTTCCACTCCGAGGTTTTGCTTCCAGAGATCCAGTTTCCTCAAAATTTTAATCAATCGCTTTAGAGAGTAGCAACTCATTGGTCCTTAACCGCTTCGAATATCTTCAAAGGAACGAAACGCTCGTAAAGCTTCAGTGGCAGATTCTGAATCACAATTTAAAAAATTCACCAAGAGTGCTTTATCCTGTAGTGACGGCATTCCAGGGGGAAGGGGAGAAGTTCGACCACACCTCTTTGCGGTCCCCCCTGAACCCTTGGAATATTTGACCAAATTCTGGTTCGTTTCCAAGATGACTAACGTTGCAACGGCACCCATTTTCAAATGAAGAGCAAAACTTATATCTCCAGTGATGCTACCGCGTCCGGGGTAACTGCCGCGTCAGGAGCTGCAGCTCGAGCTCATGATGAGAAATCTACTACGAGGACACAATTCAATCTACTACAACTCAATATAAATGGTACCCAGTGGAAAATAAAGAGCTGACTTGTCTTCTCTGTGACAAAAATGTGCATATTAATTGCCCTCAGGAGACAAAATTGAATCAGAATCTGAGATTCAATATCAAAGATTATACAAAACTATGAATGGACAGACCGGGAAAATTCGGAGGAGGACTTGCCGTTTTGATTAAAACTCTAGAAATCAAATTTAAGGAAATCGCCTATAATCAGAGTAAGCCTAGAGAAAGCATGACAGAAGCTCAGGCAATAGAAATCTATCTTACAGATAAAACACAATTCCAATCATAAATGTTTATCACCACGATAATACTAGCATCAATACAGGCCTGATAGAGACATTAAGTGAAGCGTCTTCGGATATCGCAATCATACTTGGTGATTTTAAAGCCGAAAGACCAACTTGGGGATCACCTGTCCAGGATAACAAAGGTCAGCAGGCTGAGGACATGCTAACCGACCTCGACCTTACGCCGTTAAATAACGAAAAGAACACCTATCTATCCAAGTCCACAGGCACAGAATCCGCAATAGACATCACAGCGATAAATTACAACATCGCACCCACAACACAATGGAAAATTCTGAAAAGTGCAATCAGTGACCACAGACCAATTTTAACAACCCTATAATTCAAAATTGATAAATTTCAACAGAATAAAAGAACACTGGAAAAAATATACAGAAAAACTTGAAGAACTGTGCAACGAAGAATTAAATCACAGAACGATTGACAAAAACTTGGAAAAATTCTCTTTGAACATATCCAAAGCTGCAAAAGCATCGATACCTAGAGGTAGACGTAAAGACCTGTGAATACTTTACTGGAAGGACCACAATATCGAGGGAATGATTGCAGAGAGAGACAATAAAAATGAACTTCTTAAAACAAATAAAACAGAAGAAATCATAAAGGAACTTATTGAAATTAGTCACAAAATAGAACAAGAAATTTGGATATTCAAACAAGAAAAATTGCAGAATTCAGCGAAAAAAATGGATCCAAAAAAGGAAAGCCATCACTGGAATATAATTAGTGTCATAAAACAATCAAAACCAACACTAATCCTCCAATACTCTAACTGATATGAGCAGCGAGAACGAACAAACAGATGGCTGACATAATTGCTGAATATCTTTCGAGCACTTCCAGACTCAGCTTAATGAATGAAGGCAGGACTCTAAAAAATAATATAAAGAAGTTAGTTAAACAAGCAAGAAATTACCATCAACAAGATAATTACTCGAGAGACTTCGCACTGAATGAGCTAAATTCATCAATAGGAAAGTTAAATCCAAGATGTCACCTGGAGATGCTCTAATCTTTGGTCAAATGATTAAACACTTTGGAGACGAAGCTAAAAATCAACTCCTACGAATACTGAACATTTCATGGCAAACTGGTATACTACCAAAGAATTGGAAAATATCACTTATAGTGCCAATACTGAAACCAAACAAAGATGCTAAGGAATGCAAGAACTATCGGCCAATTGCTCTTACCAGCATACTTTGTAAAATAACAGAATGAATTATCCACTCTAGGCTCATAGTCTGGCTCACTAACAATAATAAAATAAACTTCTACCAAACTGCCTAAAGATCCAGACACTGTACAACTGATAAACTGTTCTACTTGTGTCAATCAATAATAGATTTCTAGGAAAAACCGCCAAAGAAGACAACGGCCGTATTCCTGGATATGACCTCAGCTTTTGATCGAGTGTAGAAATTATTTGAAAGGCTGCACAACATCGGAGTAAGAGGAAAAACCTTAATCTGGATTGCAGATTTCTTAAGGGGAAGAAGGATAAAGGTTCGGGTCAATGGAACATTTTCCAAGGACCGAAGAACATGGGCTAGTGTACCTCAGGGATCTGTGCTCAGTCCTCTACTCTTCTCGCTATATATTAACTGTTGTTTATGTAAATAGATGAATATTATTTGTATTATTTAAAGCCTCATTATGTATAAAATATTTGTATACCGTATATAAATTGGACATTTGTTGTTGGCCATGGTCAAGTTTGAGCTCTTGTACGTCTAATTACGACACAACAAAAGTGGCGACGAGGATGCGCGATCTACAGAGTCAGTAAAAAGCTGAGGAAAACGGCGTCTATGCAAGTATTACAACTACATCTTTCAAACAAATCCGACTCTCGGATTATGGAGAGGAAAAATAGGAAAATGGGTTAAGATTACATCTTTTAAACTATCTGGATCAAGAAAACAAATGAGTAGAAAAGATCAGCATGACAAGTTCAAAGTTAATAATACCTTTTAGATGCTATAGCCCAGTGGAGGACACTTCGATCTTTTTGTACAAAAATTTGAGGCTTTCTTTTTGGCATCCGAAGGAGGAGATTAAAGTGCTGATTTTTACCTCGCTACCAGATTCTGAAACTTTGAAGCAGGGAAACGACATTTTCTTCCTGGTCTAATGAAAGATAAACCCTATGATACTATCATTCAAAGAATTAAGCTGCATTTGGATCCAAAGAAGAAAGTGATACCACAGCGATGCAGATTTTTAAAGATAATTCAACAGGGAGGAGAATCAATTTCGGAATATCTTAGAGAATTGAAACATTTGGCAATAAATTGTAATTTCGTCGATATGTTGGGAACCATGATGCGAGACCGTTTTGTGGCTGGAATCAAGTCGGTATCCTGCAAAAGAAGCTACTACAAGAGGACGACGATGTCACCCTGGATAAAGTTTTTGCAGTGGCGATCTCGTTCGAATTGGCGGAGATAAATACAAGAGAATTACAAGATAAATTAGTGGCCAATATATCCCCTGTGAATTGAAAGGATAAAAGGGGCGAGTACAATAATAGTACGGCGCAGTATAGGCCTTTCAGGCAAAGTGGCAAAGGCAAAATAGTGTGTTATAGATGTGGTGAAAGATATTCACACGTGGCATCTGTTTTACCTCATAGAACAAAGACTTGTTTTAAAATGTAATAAACTGGGTCATTTAAGTAGGGTCTGCAAAGCTAGTAAAAGAATGTGGGGATGTAAATTTGTACAAGAGGACTATATATATTCTGTACAGGGCGAAACTGATGCCACAATAAATTTAACAGTAGATGATTATTCTTTGTGCTTTACAATAGATACAGGAAGTCCAGTTACGTTAATACCTAAAGATATTTATAAGAATTATTGGCAAGGTAAAAGATTATTTCCAACAAATTTAAGATTAAAATCCTTTTGTGGTAAATCAATAGAGATTATAGATCAAAGAAATGTTTTTGTAAAAGAAGCCAACCAATATTTACGATTAATAGTTGTAAATGAAAAAATCCAGGTAATTTTATTAGGAAGAGAATGGCTTAAACAGTTGAAACTTGATTATTCTATATTGTTTAGCATTAAAATTTTAAATAATGAATATAATAGAAATATATTTAAATATATAAATATTTGATGGGTAGGTATGCAGATTTGCTTAACAAAGATTTGGTCTGTCTAAAGGACGTTGGAATGAATTTTAATTAAAAAAAGGATGTGACTACTGAGTTTTGTAAGGCCAGAAGTTCACCTTTCTCTCCAAAAAAAAACAAAGTAGAGAATGAAATTGATCGTTTAGTGAATTTTTGCATTTTATATCCTATAGTTCATGCATATTGGACCGCTCCAATAGTACCGGCATCAAAAAAGGATGGTAGTGTAAGGATATGTGGTGATTTTAGATGTACAGCTAATAAAGCAATATAATTAGATAGGTATCCCATTCCATCGATCGATGAGATCTTTTCCAAATTATCTAAAAGCACCGTACTTTCGACTCTAGACCTATCACAGGCTTACTTACAAGTAGGGTTAGCGGAAGAAGCCAAAGCTGTTGTTGATATAAACACAAGAAAGATGTTGTTTTCTTATAAAAGACTACCATATGACGTAGCGGTAGCACCAAATAAATTTCAGAGGATTATGGAATGGTTGCAGGAAAAGACTTTGAAGATCATGAACAAAAGTTGTATCTAGTGTTTAGATTATTGCTAGAAAAAGGTTTAAAGTTAAACAGATATAAATGTAAATTTAAAAAGAAATCGGTGGAATTTTTAGGATTTAAAATGGATAAATATGGACTGCATCCCTTAGAAAATAAAATCAAAGCAGTGATAGAGGCGCCTGAACCTAAAGAATGTTTCGCAATTGAGATCTTTCATAGGACTCTTAATTTATTATTATATATTCATAAAGAAAATAGCAAACATTTTAGAGCTATTCTCTCAACTTTTGAATAAAAATTGTAGATGGAATTGGACCAAAAAATATCGAATGTTATTTAAAAAATGTAAATCATTATTAATGGACTATGGACTAGGCGTAATTCTGAGTCATAGAAATGATAGAAAGGAAGAATGCACTATAGCTTTTGCTTCTAGAACATTAACTGAAGCGGAAAAGCGGTACTCTCAACTAGAAAAGGAAGCGTTGAGCATAACTTATGGCGATGAGAAATCAAGACAATACTTACTGGGACGAAAATTCGTATTAATCACAGACAACCGACCCTTAATTCATATATTTTTACCTCAGAAACCAATTCCCATATGTGCAGCATCCAGAATTAGAAGATGGTCCTTAAAATTAGCTGCATTTAATTATACTGAGGAGTTTCGAAAAAGTAGTGATAATTCCAATGTTGACGCATTGTCACGTCTTCCTTTAGAATCGAGTGTCAGGGAGTTTCTTGATGAAGACCAGGTACTTCTTCTCAGGAAGTTGAATGAGATACCGTTCTCTTTTAGGGAGGTGGCATATGAGACGTCCCGAGATAAAATACTGTCTATAGTATCAAGGAATGTTAGAGAAGGCAACTGTGTGTGTGTGTGGAAATTCACAAGTGTACTGAGGGAAAACCTACTAGCTCCTTATTATAAGATCAATGAGGAATTAAGTTTGTTTTCAATGGCGTGAAAAAGTGGTAATTCCCCAGAAATTAAGATCTTTAATTTTAAATGACTTGCATGAAATACACATGGGGATTGTTAAAATGAAAATGATTGCCAGACGGTATTTTCTGGTGGCCAGGCATAGACAGTAACATCGAGGAGTTAACTAGAGAATGTAGAGTATGCCAAGAATCGGCAAGCATGCCCCCGGCTACCATCTCGGAATAGACTTGGCCCGAAAAACCGTGGCATCGACTTTATCTTGATCTAGCGGGTCCGTTCATGGGAAGAATGTTTTTGGTTTTCGTGGACGCATACTCAAAGTGGATACAAATTTTTTTCATCAAAGATATTACCAGAAAAACGATTATAAGTCATCTTAGAGAAATTCTCGCCAGAATTGGATTGCCCTAATATTTTGTTACAGATAACGGAAGACAGTTTGTCTCCGGTGAATTCGAGCAATTTACCAAAATGAATGGTATACGGCACACTAAGACCAGTCCGTATAATCCTAGTACAAATGGTTTAGCTGAGAGATATGTAAGAGAGTTTAAAAACCTTTTGAGAAAGAATAATGGGAAGGATGATTTAGAGACGAATCTACAAAGTTTCCTATTTGCTCATAGAGCATTCCCCCAAACTGTAATAAAGGAATTCCCCGGCGGAACTGCTAATGAAGAGAAGTTTAAGATCAAGATTCTCGAATTTAATACCAAGATGAGAAATCCGCGAGAGGAATTTCATGAGGCCGTAAGAAGGCAGGAGCAGTTTACTACAGGTTGCGAGGTTTATTTCCGCAACTATGCAACTGGACCTAAACGGTAAAAAGGTACCATTTTGTAATTATTGAGCTACCGTCACTACCCTATAAGTTGCGAGGGCGTCGTGTATAAGAGGCATATCAATCAATTGCGACCTGTGAGAAAGAAACAAGTGGAGACAAGAAATTTGATACTTCCTCGAACATCAGGAGAGAAGCCTGTAGGTGGAAGTCAGAAATAAAGTGAATAGGAGGTTCCAGAGGTTACATCAGGAAACAAGGAGGAGACTGCTTCTGTGCACGTATCCTCTTGCACTCCTATACCAGGGCCTGTTGCTGTGCACGTGCCCTCTTGCACTCCTAAACCGGAGGCTGCCGCTGTGCAAGTGCCCGTCCGCAGTCCTAGACCTCAGAGAGCCAAGAAACCCCTAGACCGACTGGAGTATTATTAAGGGGGGAGATGTGTTGTGTATGTAAATAGATGAAGATTATTTGCATTCTTTAAAGTCTCATTATGTAAGAATATATGTGTATATAAACTGGACATTTTTTGTTGGCCAAACGAAAAGAATCTGAGGATCTTTATTGGACACGACAAAAACAACAATGGCATTCCAGAGTAAAATAAATCATCAGAGATAGATAAATATTTTTCAAATGAATTAAAATAAATATAATCGATACTGAGAGAGAGTTGAATTTAAAAAAATAGAAAATTATTATTTTCGAAATATAAATAGCTGAGAGGATTCCAGCAAACCGCATCTAAAATTTCAGTTTTTTTTTTTGCTACATGTTTTAATTTGCATATACCTATTTTACATATCTCAGATTGTATTTAAAAATCGTTAACCATTTATTCTAACTTTTGGCGAAATGGTGTTTTATTAATTTATCATTTGATATTATTAGGGTTCTTTCCTGGTATTCAAAAAGTAAAAATACGTGTCGTTCAGTTATATTTTTCAATTTATCAAACAATTTGGCCGCTGAATCGCTGATTCTGGTAGGGCGCCATCTAGCGAATAAAGTTGTAACTAAAATCAATTTCGAATTTTTCATTATTTGCCATAAAAAATCCCATTGCATCCTGAACACAATGGTGTTTACCGCATTGCTCTAGCGCAAATATTCGCGGAGTTATTAATTTTTGAAGTTGTGCGGGACTTTTGGATCACCCTGTACTTTTCATAAGTTTAATTCCAATTATTTTAGAGGATTTAATACGGCAATATTCAAGGTAGTTGTAAAACTTCATACGTATTTTCTTTATTAATATATTTTTATAATATTTTATGCCTTCTCCCCGATTATATATTGCATAAAGAATACAAAGTGCGTTCATTAATTTCCAGGACTGCTCTGTATCTTTAAAAAAATAAAACAAATAAAAAAACTAATATAATATTTTTCAAAATATGGCCCTCCTGCCTCAATACACTCGTTCCATCTTTTTTACCAATTGTCGAAGCAGGAGATAAAATCACTTTTTGAGAGGTTCCTCAAGGTTGCCTTCGATTCAGCTTGTATCATATCAACGTTGTCAAATTTCCTTCCTTTCAAGTTCATTTTCAATTTTGGATGAGAGAAAAAGTCATTGTGGGCTAAGTCGAGGGAATAGGGTGGATGAGGGATCTGTATGGTTGAATGCTTGGCCAAGAACTGCAAAACAACATGGGCTGTGTGCGGCCGCGCATTACCGACGTGAAGTATCCAGTCATTGTTTTGCCATCTTTCAGGTCTTTTAAGGCGCACTGCCTCCCCAAATAGTCCAGTCTCTGGGGATAAGTCTTTAATAGAAATTCTTCAGTTAGATTTAATTAACTCCTTTATTTTGAGCTTGTTTTCCTTGCAACGAAATGATCTTGGACACCCAGTATGCTGATCATCGTTTACCTTTTCTCGACCTTTTTGGAAGCGTGAAAACCATTCAAAAGTTCTTGAACGGGATAAAGCTGCATCGCCAAAAGCTTCTTTAATCAATTCATACATCTCACTAGCACTTTTTTTCAATTTAAAACAAAACTTAATGCAGATTCTCTGCTATTCGAAAATGGCCATTTAAAAATTAGAAATGCGAACCTTACAAGGAAGTTGTTTTGTTCTATTTTTAGATCGGCGCGTGCGCCACGAGACTCGTGCTTTCAGTCAGGTGTGGTCGAATGTCCAATATTCAACTCTGTAAAAAAATATTTTCTCTAGCTTTTTCATTTATTTTATTTTTTAACCAGTCCTGGAAATTATTGAACGCACCTTGTATTTGCATGTCAAACTAAATACTGATTCAATAATTCATACTAAAATATAAAAGAAACAAACTGAAACGCTTTTTCAAAACTGAAATAACTTATACTCTGGTGTTTTAATGATATTCAAATGTCACGTATTTGTAAACGTATAGGGTTTGCACAGTCGTCAATTAATTTCGAAGCAGGGTGTTGTTTATATATTAATTTTTAGAGCTCTTGCTTTTTAAAGATTTTTCTTAAATAATTTGTAATATTTTCTTATTACAAGTGAAGGAATCGCCAGACATCATCTTGAAGAAGGTTTAAGCAACATTTTGCCTGTCGAAGGACATCATAGTCAGAAAGCTCGCCGATTATACAGCATAAATAGACGAAACTCGTCACCGTAAACTTTGATTCCTTCTTCAATATATTCACAATTATAATTACGACAACAAAGAGATTTATTAAGATCTTTTGGTCTTATACAAGTTATTCGAGTAGAAGAGGGTACATGAAGGAATAACAATAATAGTTACAGTAATCAGCAATGTTATTTACAATGTATCAAATAAAAAAAAGAAAAAATAAAGGGCTTGTCATAAACTTATATACAAGCAATCGAGAACAAGTAGTTACCTTTCTTAAAGAAAAATAATTAATAGTATTGACAGAATTATCAGGCGTCTATTGTTTTATTTATGTATTAATCAAGGGTAGAGGATTAACTATAGTCGGAATATATAAAATCTTATGGGTTACTTGGTTAACATAATCATCCAGTTTTCCAGAGGAAAAACCACCGGATTCATTAAGTTATTTAGAATATCATTCTCAGCTTTATGAAACTTCATATATTTAAGAGTAAAGCTTAGGTCAGCCAACTCAGTATTTTGTCTCACATAACACAGTTGTTGCTAAAATATAATTGAAATAAATAGTTTTCAAATAGGTGAGCGCGTTATCGTTAAATTCAATATTTATATCTTATATATTGATGAATATATTCATGAAAATATATTGTTTTGATTTTATTGATAACATCTTATAATTCAGTATCTCTGCCTATTAACATTTTTAAAAACAATATCTTATATCTAATAAATAATAATTAATTTCAATTTTATTTAATAATTGCATTTTTTTTAAATGTGTTGTAAAACTTCTAATTGAAAAATATATTTGTGTAAAATATTTATTATTAAAAAAATATTATGTTTCAATTATATCCCATAATATGTATTAATGAAACTATAAAATGTCTTAAAGGAATAAACTCATTTCCTATTCACATCACAATAAATAAACTTTGTTATAGTCAATTTTTTCATTTTTCTTGAATTTTGTTTATTGATTAAAGTAAAAAGAATTTACTGTTAGTGCAATAAATACTTGATAAAAAGGAAACGGAAATCCATATCAAGCAATATTCAAATAAGATAAAAATCCAAATAAGAGTGAACATGTATAAAACAAATACATGTATATAATTTAAATGACGTGCAATTCGGGTAAAATTTACATAGATCAAATACAAACGGTATAAATCCGAAAAATAAATAAAAATTCTGGAACTAATTTAATTGGGAATGTATTTGCTTTCAGTCGCTGTCTTTTTTGAGTGAAATTTCGGATTCTGAATCTTTTCAAATATTTGACTTGAATGAAATGTGATTTATTTAAAAATATCTTTCTATTCATTATACATTCGGTAAAAATTCACTGGGGCAAAAACTGGATATTTCCTAGCTTAATCTTCTAATAATAAAACCTAACGATGAAATAATTTTATTTTTTATTTATATACAGTATACTTTAGGGTTTAACACTGGAAAACCAATACCATAATAAAAATCTTTTATTTGATCAATACTTACCTATATTTTATTTTATATCAATACACAAAACGCGATATCCCTGCTAGGGATAATTGCGATGATTTACATTTTTTAAACAGAAACAGTTATAAGCATATTATACAAGAAAAGTAATCAAAAATAAAAAGAGAAACAATAATATATATTAGGAACCTGAACCTTTCAGGTTTGAAAGATAATCACAAATATATTTACAAAAATATTTAAATTTATGATAATTCTCTCTGATATTTACAAATTTATATAGATCTACAACATTATTTATTGTCTGTTGTCTAACGGTGAAGAAGATTGGGCATACCAGCAGTAGGTGTCTCGAGTCCTGGAAATTGTTGCCACAATATGCCACAATATATAATTATCTATAGAAGCTGAAATTTGGTACAGATATTCATAAAAATGTATCCATGAATTGAATTCACTTTAATAATGATATTGCCATGAGAAATTAGAGCATATACAAAACGACATCCTATATTTATGTATACAGTTTGGCCAATATTCCATCAATTATACAGATTATATAGAATATAAATTCATTGAATATGATTTTTTAAAAACATATTAAAAGAAGATCGGCCTCTATTTGTTGCAAATATACTCTACATAGTTTATATATATATCAAATCTAGAATGTTGTTATTAAAAAGATAACCCAAATTACCTATCTAAAGTTTGTTTTCATGATTATTCCAAAATATTTGGACTAGATTTTAAAACATAGTTTTAAAAAATTATGGTAACTTGTATAGCTATTTAAAAACAATCAAAGTAATATAGTATTTATAGTAATCCGTGTATATACGAGGTGTGTTCAAAAAGTATCGCGACTTTTGAATTTTCGCGGGTTACGTATATTCAAATGTCGATCTTTTTGTGGCTTTATGTTGGTACTCATGTCTTTTACTTATGCCGACAAGCTCGGCTATTTTGAATGTTCACTTAATTGTTGACAGCTGCTTTGCTTGCAGGTGTTTTGGATCGTCTTCGATTTTTACCTATTAAAAAAATGAATCAAAGAACCTGTATCAAATTTTGTGTGAAAAACGAAATTAAGTGCGCGGATGCATTCCGAATGTTGACTGTGGCATACGGAGAAGCTACCTTGGACCGAAGCAACGTTTATCGGTGGTACAAAATGTTCTCAGAAGGCCGAGAAGATGTGAACAACGAAGAGCGTGCCGGACGCCCGAGCACTTCAACAACAGAAGAAAAAATTAAAGAAGTGGAGAAAATGATATTGGCCAATCGTCGAATCACCGTTAGAGAAGTTGCTGAGGACCTAAACATATCGATTGGCTCGTGCCATTCGATTTTTATCAATGATTTAGGCATGAGACGGGTCGCCGCGAAATTTGTACCAAAATTGCTCAATTGCGACCAAAAACAGCATCGCATTAACATTGCTAATGAGATGTTGGATTATGTCCGCGACGACCCAAATTTGCTCCAGAGGGTCATAACTGGTGACGAAGCGTGGGTTTATGGTTATGACGTGGAAACCAAAGCTCAATCATCTCAATGGAAGCTGCCGCACGAACCAAGACCGAAAAAAGCGCGCCAAGTTCGGTCGAATGTGAAGGTTTTGCTGACAGTTTTCTTCGATTGCAGGGGCGTGGTGCATCATGAGTTTTTGCCACAGGATAGAACGGTCAATAAGGAATATTACCTGCAAGTTATGCGCAATTTGCGCGAAGCAATCCGCCAGAAACGCCCGGATTTGTGGAAGAACAAAAATTGGCTTTTGCACCATGATAACGTTCCTGCTCTCACATCGTTGCTTGTGCGCGACCTTTTGGCCAAAAACAACACACTAATGATGCCGCAGCCACCGTATTCCCCAGATCTGGCCCCTGTGACTTTTTCTTGCTCACTAAACTGAAGAGGCTCATGAAAGGACGACGTTACGCTACGCTTGACGTGATAAAGACGGCATCGAAGGAGGAGCTGAAAAAGATTTAAAAAAATGATTTTTTGAAGTGCTTCGAAGATTGGAAAAACCGTTGGCACAAGTGTATAATAAAATGGGGATTACTTTTAAAGGGACAAAATAGGTATTCATGAATAAATAAATAATTTTTGAAAAAACACAAAAGTCGCGATACCTTTTGAACACACCTCGTATATATATTTTTTGAAAATAGAGCAATCCATAAATAAATCTTTAATTAAAAAGGCATATGTTGGATCAAAATATCATTTATTTTACCAATGTTTCAATTGGCTGAACGCCAACCTTTATCAAGGTATTATAACATATTAATGTGTGTCAACAAAAAACTCAGCGCCACATAACGTCAACAGAATCAAGGTTTAGGAAAATATATGTTTAAAACTTAATTTTGTTGACGTTATGTGGCGCTGAGTTTGTTATTGACACACATTAATATGTTTTAATACCTTGATAAAGGTTGGCATTCATCAAACTGAAATATTGGTAAAATGAAATGATATTTTGATCCAATATATGCCTTTTAAATTGAATATGCATATGTGTAGTGTATATATTTAGTAATTCATAAGATTCAATAGTATAAAATCCGAGATGTTTATGGAGCTTCAATATGACAATTCTCGCTGGACTGTCCAATATTTCAAGATTATACAGAAAAAAATGGAATAATAACATCTGACCTTGACAGACTCATTTACATCAGAGACGCCTATCTAAAGTTTTAACTTCTTTTGTAAACACATTCTAAAATTCTTAAAAATCATATAATACTTATCTGTTATTCTTTTCTCTGATAAATAAAAATGATTATCTGAATCTACTGTATACCATATTTTATAAATTGTACTAACCTTCGTTGGAAAATTTATTCTGAAAAATTATTATTTCTTTCATAACTTTGTTGATGCAGATAACGTAAATAATACTATGTAACTCGTGTTTACTAAATGCAAGTGTCTCTTGCAGAAGAAAGTGTTGAAGTTTGAAATAAAAAATAAACTTTATGTAAGTGTGGTTCTGTGTGAGTTATTGCATGTTTTGTGACGGTGTAACTCATTCAAGTGATGGATGGTCAGAAAGGAATCACAAAATTTGACTGTCACATAATTTCTTGTGCTCCATCTCAATCAATCATGCTGTCATTGGGGAGATACACCATTTCTGGGAGAACTTCTCTTAACACATTCTACTTTTGTTTCCTTTTTTTAGAATATATTACAAATATTATGAATGTTAGAGGTATATATTCCACCCTTCTATATTTTATGAGAAAATTACTAGAAGATCGTTGTTTTATTAGAAAATTCAACTCAAAACATAGGCTACATTTGGAAAAATATAAAATTAGTATCATTATCAATGACAATTAATTTATTTTTGAAAGGCGACTTCCTAAATGCATTAAAGGAAGATAAGAAAATCGGGATTTACTGGTTTACTAGTATTAGACCCCCATATTGGTTATAAGTTTAATCTACCATTATATGTGTTTGCTATAACTATTATAATGTGATTACGTTGGGAAGATTCGCCCCTGATAAGTTAGACCTTCCCAGTATTTTATATTGTACTTAATTGTATATGCTTATTTCTCAAAGGTATATGGAAAATATCCTTTTTAACTGAATCTTTCGTGAATGAATGTGTATTAAATGCCTATATCATACCAGAATATTTGTATTGAAACCTGATAATTTGGAATATACTTCAAAATGTTATAAAATGAATTATTAATTCATCTTTATAGCATATAGCATTTATTTTATTTCAGCCTTTCAACTTAATTGCTCTATTATTACTATTGCAACTGAGATTGTTACCTATGTAATTTGAAACTCAATATTATAAATGAATATATTTTAAAAATGAAACAGAATTTCTTCTTCTTTCAATAAATAAATCAACTTGTATTTTGTTTAAATAATTTCCAGCTAATATACACTTTATCTTAGAAAAACTACAGAAACCCTTTTTGTTTATCACGTCATTACTTTTTATTTTATTAAAACTATAAATCTCTTTGTAAATAAGAAAAAGAAGCGAAGAAGGACAGAATTTTATTTTTCCCTATTGATTTTTTTAGATATCAATGCTCTTAGAATTTTTCGTAAAGTTACTTTAAAATATTTATTGAAATAAAAAGTCTCTCTTTACAAATTTAAATAGAATGACAAGAATTAATTATAAGATTGTTACAATATGAGGTTTTGATTAGTGTTCTTTTTGTGTTTCTTAATTAAATCTATGAATAGGGAGAGCTATGCATTCATTTGGAAACCTTTCAGAAATATATTTGATTTAATTAATGATGGAAATCGTGAGAGAAGAAATAGGTTTCTGACTT
Organism: Cordylochernes scorpioides; assembly: GCA_030710605.1. Taxonomy (NCBI): domain Eukaryota; kingdom Metazoa; phylum Arthropoda; class Arachnida; order Pseudoscorpiones; family Chernetidae; genus Cordylochernes; species Cordylochernes scorpioides. The sequence continues at coordinate 119,670,011 of CP092867.1, forward strand.
TTTAGAAAGAATTTACTTAATATATATTTTTAAAAATATCTAACTTGAACCAAACTCAATTTAAAAACATTACGCATAAAAATGTTCGTATAAACTATTGGTAAAATTAGTATAGTGTATGTTCTTCTTTTAAAAGTTATTGTACAACTTATTGTTTAACCAATGAAAACATTAAGATGCGAATGTTTCTTTTCACAAATAAATAAAACTTATACTGTTCTTACTGCGATGAAAAAAAATATTGGGAGATCTTGACTCATTGGTAAGTTCAGTAGAAGTTTGATTTATTTGTGAAAAGAAACATTCGTGTCTTAATAATTTCATTTGTTATATATAGAAGGCGTGTTATTGCTTTATTTTAACTTATTGTTTCGATTTGTTAACCCTAAGGGTGGTCGGTGGAAGGATGGTCTAAACCGCTGGTTTTCGACCACTACGACCCGGGTTCGATTCCCGCATTGGGAACTTTATCTGATTTAAAAATGCTTCAATGGCACCCGATTCTTGCAAAGGTCCAGCCCTACCAGCGAGTGCAAGTAACCAAACGGGGCTCTGGCACATTTATAAGTGCAAAGTTAATCTGCTTTTCACATGTGTAGACATGTGGTGCACTTACAGTAAAATCAGTCGCCAACTTCTACCCATCATGATTATAATGGCCTATACCACGTGTACTAGGGATAAGCAAAAATGAATGTGTTAGCCCTAATGTTTGGGAACAACCCTGTATCTTTTTACCAAGGGAAAAAGGATCAAAGGCTTCGATAGTCCATACAGCATTTCCGATTTACTATATCTAAGATAAATTCCAGAAAATCAATAATATAAAATACCATGGAGGCTAAATCTGGGGATTTGGAAGACTTGTGTTTAAAATTGATGTAGGAAATTGTGGCTATGTTTCTCTTTTCTTTCATATATTGACGCGTTGAATGGCTCATGTCTTTATCCTACTACAGCCACATGGATTCCGAACTTAATGGATATAAAGTGGGGGGGGGGGCCTAATGATCGAATAATTAATTTTAAATATTCACTCTTTGATTATTTTCAAATATACACTGGTGTCCAAAAAATAAGAAACTTTTATTTTTTAATGATATGTTTTAAAATATACAACGCTAAAAGCTAAAAAGTAATTTAATTAGGTATTTTAAGTCGTAGAATTTATTTATCGCAACCATTCGATTCGGTAAAATTGAAAATATGCAAATTGTTGCTTGTCTTTATAAGTGTGCTATTTGGCGTGTCGTTTACCCCATCTAAGAATTGTCCAATTATAATTTTATTTAATCCTTAGTTAATTATGAGTTTACGAAAAATTTTAGCGGATGATTTAAAATGGAGAGCTGTTGGAAAAATGGAGGCAGGGCAATCACAAGTTGAAGTAGCAAAATGGCTAAATGTGAATAAATCTGTGGTCAGCAAAATATGGAAACAGTTCATTGAGACAAGAACAATCAAAAGAAAAGAAGGTTCTGGTAGAAAAGGAAAAACAGCTACCTCCTAACTGCAAAGCGCCATAGGGATATGACAGCTATTCAACTCTCTAATAAACTCTCAAGTGCTCCTGGAACGAGAATTTCAAGACAAACTGTTTACCGAAGGTTTCACGAAGGTGCTCTTTATGCAAGACGACCAATGGTCTGTATCCCTTTAACCTCTGCTCACAGGAGAGCCCGCTTGAATTGGTGCTTGGAATATCACGCCTGGACTCATGATCAGTGGACCAATGTTCTCTTCAGTGACGAGTCAAGATTTAGTTTAAACACAGATTCTCGACGAGTTTTCATCTGGAGGGAGCCTGGAACCCGCTATCATCCCAGTAACATCAGGGAAATAGACAGTTTTAGAGGGGGCGGTCTCTTAGTCTGGGCATTTTTTCTGGGGGCACTTTAACTGCCTGAAGGTACAGGGACGAGATACTTGAGCCCTATCTAAGACCTTATAGAGATCAAATTGGTCACAATTTTATTTTAATGGACGATAATGCTCGTCCGCATAGGGCTAGGCTAGTCAATGAATATCTCCAGAGTGAGAATATTCGAAGGATGGATTGGCCAGCCAGATCTCCGGACCTGATTCCAATAGAGCATGTGTGGGATGCTCTAGGGAGGCGTATTGGAGCTCGTCACCCCTCTCCCAGAACCCTCGTTGAGCTAAGAACTGCTCTATTGGAGGAGTGGAGTTTAGTACCCCTGGACCTCCTCCAAAGCCTGGTAAACAGTATGAGGGCTCGCTGTGAGACCTTGATAGCTGTTAGAGGTGATCATACTCCCTATTGATATATTATTTCTTTAAGATCTGGAACCTTAGCTTTGGGTATGTTGGTAATAATTTGCATATTTCATATATAATTTCAAATATTTTTTTATTTTTATATAGCTAGTCAAATTTTCCATAGTTTAAACTATTTGTATACTTAATTTTATATTTGATAATAAATTAGCTTTTGAGAAATTTCAATATTGGTTAAGTTTCTTATTTTTTGGACAACAGTGTATCTTGACACACCAATGTTCACATTCAACCCATTTGACCCAATATTTGATGGTGTTTATTTAAGAGTTGATGGAGTAAATGACACGGATTTGTTTGCTATCATTCAAGTGGACCGACTCACATTTAGTGAAACAACATTCTTTCCTTTTTTATCTTACAGATACTTGATAAAGGGCTCTAATGCAGGTATTGCGTTCCTTAATATGGAGTGACTTGAGAAACTTTAGCTTTTTCACGCATTTTAGTTGAAGGAGTAGAAATTGATACTCTGGTATTTGTGGTAATGTATCTTTGAGAGGTTATACGCTTTATATACCTGACAATCATTTCCTTTATTTTTTTCTACTGGAGTAAAGGTTTTTTTAGATAACATTTTAGAAGTAGTTTTTCACACAATTTCATATCTACTTGTGTTAGTCGTCTGATTGTTTATGTATTTTTCTTTCTTAATTTCAATAATTAAGTTAAACGAGGATTTCTCGTCGTAAATTCTAACAAAGTAATCTTTCACAATATTTGTAAAATATTAGGCATTCAAAATATGAAGAAATGCTCATTCTTCAAAATAAACGAAGCATAATTTAAATAGCACGTTTTAGTGAGCTACAGATTTTAAATATATTCTTTAAAAATGGATTTTTTCTGTTTATCAATGGATTGATATTTTTGTTATTATCCAATAATTTCTAAATTAATTCCTTAAAGACGTATATGCTGATAAACATATATCTCCTTCATATATTATTCAACATTTCTGAATAAATTTAATATACACACCATATATTATTATCTGAAAGGGCTAATGGGATCAGAAATATATGTTGTTAATGAAGTAGCAAATGATAAATTAAAGCTATCATCAAAATCCACAATGCATACGTTCAATATCATAGAAAAAAATAGTCATTAGTTTTGATAATGGTACGTGCTAGATGCTGATTAATATTTAGGGATTCTCCGCTAAATTCGCTGTCAAATTCCTTCGATTAATAATGAATATTTACTAAAACAAAAATTAATATTTAAAAAAGTAAAGAGCTCCTCTCCCGTCAAATTAAACGTCAAAGATAGACACCAGCTATTGACTGTCGCCAAACTAGCAGCCTAAGGTCGGTGACAAAGCCACAGCATCAGCTTTGTCAAACTAGAAAGCGTCCAACTAGAGACCATGGTTTCAGGCTAATGGCCCACGTCAGTCTAGGGCAAATTTATTCCATTAGATCCACAAAGGATCCAATGGAATCTTGACAATCTGCCAAAGATGTGTTTAGCTGGTAAAGTTGCTGGGCCAAATCTAGGTGCCATATGCTTTTTTATATAAATTTCCTCCAAGGACATTTCATAAAATAAATGTGTTTTAATATTTTTAAAAATATACGGAGTATACTTATGTGTGTGTGCCAAAGAAAGGGTCTCTACTTGCATAGCCGAGCTGTTAGCTGCTAGTGAGCCCGTGGTGCGGTAGCCGCCAAACTATATTCCTTCCAGTATAATCTAGAGATCCTTCATGTTGGCTCGTCTTTGGACTGATTTTGGGTCTTCGAGAAGACCCCAATTAATTCTTCGCCAGCAAGACGTGAAGGCTGATGATTTGAGACCACCCGATATATTTCTCATAAAGTCTTTTAGTTGCCTGGTGGAGTATTGGAGAAGTAATCGGCGTGTCTGTGAGGAGGGGTTTGGTATTCAATGAGGGGCAGAATACGCTGGAGTTTGTTATTCTGGAATTTGGGCGGGCTGTGGTTACCCAGAGGTCATTGAATCCTCGTTATTTGTTTGATTTAGTAGGAGGAAAACTTTCGCTCGAGCTAAATGGAAGAAAGGGGTCTTCTTGAAACAGCTGCTGTTAGAGCAGTCACTTCCACCACTAATTAGAACACTATACTAATTTTATTTCATTGAAATAAGAGCATTAGGATTTGTTTTATTTTAGAAGGAAATATATACTTCAAAATAGCTTACATTTCTACTAAAACATGACGCCCTAATGCATCATGTTAAATTAATATTTAGTACATGATTTATTTTTCTTCCAATTTCATTCTTGAACGATAGACTCATCAACTCATTTAATTTGTCATTTTGAATATATTTAATATATCAATATCATATATTATATATATACTTTAAAATATAATTTAATTCATATTAAATAAATTCATATATATCATTTAGATTTGTTATAATAATTTTCTCGTTTTTTTAAAATCACATTGTTAACATCAATCATATGACTATTCTATTCACGGCCTAATATTATTGTATACATATGTATAGACAAATGTAAAGACATACATGTATGACAGCGCAAGTGTCCCTAGGGGGACATAGCGCTCATATTGAAATAAAAAATAGCAATATTAAAAATGAATAAGGATAGATAGTTATAAAAAAACACAACACCTAGTTTCGAACCTAGGCTGTAGAGAATAACACACCATATAGACTACCGTCACACCTTGTTTGAATACAAAGAAATTCACTTTTAAAGTTATTTCAACCTTTTTAATTTTTGTAAAAGCCGTTTTTAGAAATTCTCTTTCATTTTTGGCATAAATTATTCAATCATTATTTATTCAACATGAAAACATTTTACAAATGAAAACATTAAAGGCGCGAATAGTTCTTTTCACAAATAAATCAAACTTCTACTGTCCTTACTGCAATGAAAAATATTGGGAGGGCTTGGTTCATCAGTGGTGAATCCTTCCAACGGTTTCGGCAATTTAATCTACCAGACCGTTTCTTTAGAACTCTAATACTGTATTGAATGATTCTAATTTTATATGCAACACTGAAGAGTGGAATCTTAGAAATGGTATTTGAGCACACTTTGGACATTAGTTTGATTAATTTGTGAAAATAAATATTCGCGTCTTAAATGTTTTAATTTGTTATATATAGATTGGCGTTATTTCTTTGTATACAAATATTTGTAAAAATATAAAAAACTTTATTTATTTTTGTTTGTCACACAAAAATAAAAGCAAGCAAATATAAAATCAATAAAAGTCGCGAGGGGCGCTGGTACGAGTATAATTGTTGAATAAATAAACAATTTGTAAATAAATGTGATATATATAGCAGCAAAATATTACTTATAAAAATAATTTTCTTTCAACTTCTCCTTGTTTTAAAATGTGTGGCATGTAGAATTTGGTGATTTTTATTCATGTAATTTTGGAACTTATCAATAAACACTATAGATAGAACGAACAGACAAAAATATTTTGACTTTTATAATAATATAGATATACACAAACCAATCGTATATGTGACCAAAAATATGAATATATCTTTAACAGAATATTAAACTTATTCTGCGTTCAGCCATATTCTTTTTCAATATCGTTCTACACATTTCCTTTAAATATTTTCTTCAAATAAACGTAGAATATATTTGAGAGACAATATATCTCCTTCACAATATACAAAGTATAAATGATAAATTAACTTTTTTGAGAGTGTTTAATTGTAAATATATATTATTTTATGTTTTCTTTAGAGTTAAAATTTATATATATAATAATACAAATATATATCGAATGAATAAATATTAAACATATATAATAATTATGTTTAATCTAGCGAAACCGCTGGGGGAGTTAACAACGGATGAGCTAGGCTCCCCCATTAATTTTTCATTGCAGTAAAGGCAATAGAAAATTGTTTAATTTTTTTTTTAATCATACGCGTCTATAATAGTTTCGAGAATTCTCATAAATATTAATTTATAGAACGAAGTTTGAAAATCATACCGCTTATGTTTCTTTTGAACGGAAAATAGAAATTTATATTTAAGGAGAAATAACGATTATTTCTAACCTTAGGGATGAATTATGAAAGGATGAATTGTGAAGAGTAATGATAAACGGAAAAATAAAAGTCCAGGGATGGGAACCTAGCCTAGTGGACATGGCATCTGCCCGGTAAGCGGAACACTGTGGGTTCGTTTCCCATCCCTGGAAACTTTATTTATCCGTTTATCATTATTCTTCACAATTCATCCTTTCATAGTTCATCCCTTAGGTTAAAAATAATCGTTATTTCTCCTTAAAAATAAATTTCGATTTTTCGTTCAAAAGAAACATTTGCGGTATAATTCTCAAGCTTCGTTCTACAATCATAAGCCGTATTACATTGTATTATAATATTAATTTATGATACCAATATAATATTTTGTTCAGTTTTTAACATTAATATTTGATGCGTGTTATCTATTCGCTGTGTAAACCTTTGTATAAGTAAGTGTATATAAATATCACGTTATATATAAATGTAAGGATCTAGTTGAGTATTAAAATATTCAATTGGATATTTTATTATTTTTGGATTGTATGTGTGTGAGAGATATATTTCTTTCTATATATAAAGGTTTGTTTATTTAAAGAAAATATTATGTAAAAATTGTTGATCGATATTTCAAAAGGAATAGAATCTGAATAGATATATAGAACAATATTTAAATATTTCATTTCTGATATATTCAGAATTGAATATATATCAGGATAATCCGATATTTCTTTCACAATGGACCAATGTTCTTTTCTGTAGATATGACAACGAAATATGTGGTGTATTAATAAATATTAATAATTCAATTATAATAAAATATATGAAATATACACATATTGTAAAGATATTTCTGTTTATTTATATTGTGTTTAAACATTCAAAATATACAGTTTTAAAGCTATATATTTGGGTGCATAAAACCTTTCAAATGTAAAATTATATTCAAAATATCAAATAGTATTGTATTCGAATATCAATAGTATTCATTATATCAAATATAATATTCTTATATGGGCATTCAAACATGTTTAGCATTTTGGTTCAGATATACACGTCTGTTAGGCAAATATTCCTGATATTCAATACGCTGAAAATATTCCCAAATTTATCCGTTATATTGCGACAGAGTAATCATTTGTTTTGAATATAATTAACGATCTTCAGATTTGAGTAAACCGGTATATATTTTCAATTTGAAGTATTTAAAAGTATTTGTTTCGATTTAAGGTTTAAATATTAATTTAAAAGACAAAACTATCACAGACACACACATACAGCTTTATTAAGATCATCGGTCTTATACAGATTCACCACAGGACACCTGGCTGATCTTTTTAATGTAAATATTTTTAACTTTAACCTCTCTCCCTACTGTTGACTAGATGTTAATAATCTGTTTTTAATTGTAAAAACACATCCGCACAGGAAGGAAGCAAAGATGGAGCTCCTATACTTCAGGTAACGCAAAGCCCAATATCAAATAGGATCCTTTTAATTTTTATACGACAAGTTACCGAGAGAATTTGCGTCTAAAATTATCAATATATTTTTATTTTTTCCTGAAGTTTGGATACAAGTATATGGAAGAATCCATCCAAATCCAGCTGAGAGTAGGATATAAATATGGTAGAGCCTGAAGAACTACGACCTCAACACAGGAGGATGACAGGATATTATTTATAGATAGGAAAGAAGAGGAATGAGGACAGGATAATAAATGAAACAAGAATGCCTCTAATAGCATTTTCCTTTAATGGCAGTATAGTAGCTCGATAATGGATAGGTTTCTAGGACATACATAGTTGAGGAATTTGGTCTAATGGATGGCTAATTATACTGTACGATACGAGCACTTACTTCTTGCCAAGTATCACCAGTTAAAGATAATTTATCTTCATTCGAGTTGTGCGAGACTTTGGGCATGGTTTTGTGTTGATGTATGTTTAATATACAGTGTGGCCCTTAAGTCCCGACTCTTTTATTTTTTAATTAAAATTTGAAAGGCAAACAAAAAGTAAAAACCGTTAACTGTTTTATTTTAGGTAAAAGATTAAATTTTTTCAAATATATTTACATTTAATAGTTATTTAAAATGTTCTCCATTTGGTTCTAAACACAATCTAAGTCTTTTAGGGAAACTTGACAAACACGAGCACATAAATCCGCATCAAGAAGAACAAATTCTTCTTCTAGTGCAATTTTCATTTGTTCTAAAGTCTTGGGTTTTCGGTGTTGAACTTTATCTTTTAAATAACCTCACAAACAATTTCTGCCGGAGTAAGATCAGGTGACCGCGCAGGTCAATCAATGGGTCCACGGTGCCTCATCCATTTGTGAGAGACGTTTCATTTAGAAATGTTCTGACAATGTTTGAGTAATGCGCGGGTGCATCATCCTACATTTAGTAAAAGCCTTCTCCAACTAGTTTTGGCTGCATAAATATCTCCAAAATTCTCAAATAATTCTCTTCATTTACTTTTTAAACGAGAGTGTAAGGTCCGATTATTCCTTCCGAACAAATTCCACCCCAAACAGTTAAGCCAGGGGAATTAACTTCCTTCTCAATTTCTACCTGTGGATTTGCTGAACCCCAATAAACACAATTATGTCGATTGACATGGCCATTGAATTTAAAAATAGCCTCATCAGTTACATTATTCTATTAGGAAATATTTTATCATTTTGGATCTTTTTAAACATTCTTTCACAAAATTTCATCCTTCTATCCCAATCATCTTCAAGAGGTGCATGGATTAATTTAGGAATATAGGGCTTATAACAAAGACATTTTAGCATCCTTTGGATGAGGTTTCTTGGTATTTTTATCTCTTGAGGCAACCTCCTTGTTGATATTTGAGATTTAGCTTCTAAAGATGCTTTAACTAGGTTTATATTAGTTTCACAGGTAGCAGAGTGTGGTCTTCCTGATCTAGGGATATCTTCCACACTACCGGTAGTTTCAACATTTTTCATTATTCTTGTTACGGTTAATTTAGAAGGTACAGAAGACTCAGAATGCTTTGACCATTGACGTCGTAGAGTCGTGAAACTACCATGCAGATAATAGAGTTTGATAATTTTAATTATTATTTTTTTATATCGAGATATGACATTTCTTTAATTAAACTTGGATGGAACTTGATGACACACATATGTTAATTAGACAAATATAATAAATAATTTATTAATTAAAAAAAATAAATGGTATGTCGGGACTTACGGACCACCCTGTAGTTTGGTTATCTACTTTTGAATCTTTGCCAAAACCATATTATATTAATAAAGATGCAAATATATATAGCTAGTCTGATGAAGTTAAAAGACTCATTAAATACCGTTATTTGGCTGCGATGAGTGGTTTTTATTAGAAGTGGCATTTAATTAGCAAACCTAATTAAAGAATTATATTATAAAAATAAAAAACACATCATCACTCCACTATTTTATTTTTGAAGTAACTTGTTAAAATATAAATAGTAATAGAGGGACTGCTCGTGATTAAACCTATTCAAATATGCAATTGGAATTCTGGTACTAATTTTATTAATAGCTAGGCCTATTTAAGGTGCTGGCCTACTGAAGAAATCATTTTAAAGAAAACTTGATACTATTGGAAATACGAGTATATCGATTAAGTTGAAGAGGCGTTATGGTAAAGAGATATTTTTGGGCATACATTATATGTTCAGAAGTCAAAATAATTTTATAAGTAGTTTTCAATTCCAGGTTTTGATGGTTGAGGGTAATACTAATTTGTTCTTTGTAAATGTAATGTCAATAATTAAATAAAAACGTTACACAACTTTTGACGCTAAAGGTATTACAACAATAAACCGGTCTGATATCAAAATATATGGCGTATATATTTTGTTACCCTATTACTAAACAGAAAAAATTAAAAGATACTATGCAAATAGTGCAGTGCTACCTTGTTGACTTCGCTCAGAACTTTAAGGATACTGATTCCAAGAAGATTAATCAAACATCATCTTTATTGCTTTACAAGAGAGATAAAAAATAAAATAGAAACTTATGACAGAGTAAACAAAGAGAAATTATATTCTTACGGTAAATGCCTTTTTACTTGTGATATTACACATACTCTGTGGGAACAATTGATTAATTAAACTTAATATATATATATATTTATTTATCTATACAACACGCCTATACCGTGAACCAGACAAATATTAGAAAATCGGATCAAGCCTTCGGCCCACCAATCAGCCTTGAAAATCTATAACCAACCATCACTTTTATCAGAGGATACCATCAGAAAAACTCATATTCCAAACATCTAAAAAAAGAACAGCAATATTCTACAAAAATATCAAATATAAACAATCCAGACTCTTTATGAAAAAATCAAAATAGTAAAAAATCAATAAAATTAGAAAAATAGACATGCCGGAAATATATGTACCATTATTTTGAACCTATTCTACAGGTTTAAGAAGAAATAAATTCGATATTTCCTCTCGAAATAGATAACAATCCAAACCTAAATGAAATGCAAAATTGAACTTTATATAAAATTCTTGGTGCAGATAAGTTCAAATAAATATATGTAAATATTTTTGTATATGATTGTAAAGAATTTTCTTGCGATTCCAGAAGCTTTAAAAAGACGAACGTTACAATCGTCTAAATTGAAAGCAATACCCCATTATTATCGATTCAAATTGTAATATAATTTATTAGCTATTATAATAGAAATATAATAATATTCTTTTTTTTAATAACAAATCGCTTTTTTCGGCCACAAATTTTGAATGATATATCTACTCCTTATAAAACATGCAGGAGAAATTTCATTTTTAGCAGGTAGGTCCTTTGGTTGGGTTATGTTATCTTCCAGGATATGAACCTCCCTTTTACTTACCATTTTTATGTTTAAGAATTTATGTTTAAGAGATGTGTCAAAGAAATATTCGCGCTTATATGTTTTTATTTTCTGTATATAGATGACGCGTTATTGCAATATATTAATATATGTATATGTCTTCAACTATTATGGTATTTTTATCCTATATTTATACCGTGGTTCTTATGGGTAGAATCTGTTTAAAATTTGTCTTTCAGAATATATCATTAAATCTTTTAAAGATGCACGGATGCGCTTTTTTTTGCAGTCATCTCGAAGGAATAGTTCTGAAAAGGATTTGAAAATTATTTAAGATTTAGTTTAAAAAGATATTACAAATAGAATATTATCATCTTAACATTAACCACATGACCATCTCTTTGTTATAAGGTAAAATTTGAAAAATCCGAGTAAGAAGAATAAATGATAAATTTTGGTGGCATAAAGAGGGTATGCCCTCATAATAATTAAATCTCTGAATATTTGATTTAAATTTTATTCAAATAATATAATATAAAATAAATTGTTTTGAAACGATAAGTATAGGATTTTAGACTGGCTATACTTCATTTATTTAATATTGCCTTCTTTACAAATGGCATTATACATTTCTCTATTAGTTTAAACAAAAATATATAAAGTTGCATGGGTTTATACACAGTAATTCAATATAAACGATAATTTTACACTCTGCAGTTAGAAATACTCTATTAGTAAGTACATATGCAAAATTAGGTTCACATTTATATTTTATATATTCTATATTCTTTCGAATAAAAACAAAGAAGTGGGTAGTATTTTATGACAAAATGTGTTGGCTATGGAGTTTACCACAGTGGGAGAAAGCAGAATAGGAAGCTCTGTGTGTCCAGTCTTGACACTGGAGATGACAAATGACACTTAATTCTCTTTGACATACGACCTTCGATAGATCTCTCTGCCTCTTCTCCTGTTTTTCTATTTTTCTCTTTTTGTTGCGACCAACACTTCACTTTCAACAAACTAAAATAATATGTTTATTGTTAAAGTAGTGTTATATTAATAGTGTTTTTGGTTAGTGTAATATCTATTTTGTTGATTGAAACTTATACCTTGAATTTGAAATATATTCCTTTTTATAGATTTAATAACGATCCATATAGATCGTACTTGAACCCTTTTGGTTTGAAAGTTTGTGCAGCTTTATCAAGGTTGGCGTTCAGCCAACCGAAATATTGGCAAATAAATATTTTATTTAATCGAATATATGCCTTTTTAATTATATATATATATTATAGTGAATTTGTAAGAGGTTATGTAAATATAATGAATTAAGATTTACAGACGTTGAATATTAAGTATAGTTTAAACATTGAGTTAGAACAGGAAGCAGATTCTGTATTCTTTATTATATATTTTATTTAATTTAAACATGAGAAGTGTATTATATATATACAATAAATAAATTGATAGCATATAATTTTCATTTTCATTTAGCATATTTCTACCCAGCCTATGACCCGTAACGGCCGAAGCTATGCTAGAGTTTTCCTTTTTTCCCCTTATTATATGCTATCTATTTATTCATTATATATATAAAACAAACATCTTAGTTTAATATTTTAAATAGAAATATAAAAATTTTGAAATTTTCTTAATGGGGGGTATTATATATATTAGGTGTGAAACATAAGATGAATATTACAGATTACATTTTTAAAAAATATAAGTGAAATAGAGAAGACACTTGATGGTCTCTAAAAGTCGTTAAGGGATGTTGAATGGTCTTGATCAAAATAAGACGAAATCTTATATCCTGGAAACATCATGGCAAGGCTGTTGATAATCGCATAGAAAACATTGAGTTGTACAAACATTTGTATTTTAATTTTTTTAAAGCACTAAAATCATACTTTTAAAAATGGAACAAACATATTATTATGAAATACTCTCATTCCTGTTAAAGAAGAAAAATTTGAATAACATTTCCAATAAATAAAAACCTTAAATTTACACTTTAATATGTTCCAGTAACTCTCAAAAGAGAGTAAAATATTCTTATTTAAATTATTTCTATCCACGTAAAGAATCTATCTTTGCATTGTATTATATCTTAAGTATATAAATGAACTGAGAGAAATTTGAAGTTCTGGTAAAATTCATAATTTTAAACAAACTTAATTTTAAACACACAACATTTACGGATATATCAATAGGGACGTTTACACCTATGAAAGATATAAATATAAATCGGCACCTTATAAATATATATATATTGCCTCAGGCAATAAAGGTAAAACCAAAATATCTAATGTTATCGTTTTAGTAAACAGAATTTTGTTTATATCATTGAATAAATACCTGATATATACCGGTTTATAATCACTTTATTAGGTATCGCTCAACAAGAACAACCTAGTTTATGATAATTGAAATAGTGAATAATATGTGAAGTTCACATATTAAACAAAATGTTAACGCGGGATTCAATCCCGGTACATGACTGTCGGAATCGAGGGTGTTACCCACTATACAACGACCTTTGTATTAACTGATATATACATTTCAATAGCAGATATCAATATATTTATAAACTAAAGAAAATAGGCAAATTTAAATATATTTTGGAAAAATATATTTCAATATTTATCATATTTTAATACACTAATACATTTTAAACATATATTAGCAAAATGATATAAATAAGTTGAAAAGTGTATTAACCACATCTATTAGAGATATATTTTAGCTTCCAATAATTAGCCATACTGAACATAACTATCTTTCAGGGAAGGAACCCTCTTCGTCAAGCCAAAATAAAGACAAAACTATATCTCAAATATCTCTAATCTCTAAAAAGAATGAAATTAGAGACCTTTCTTCCTTTAATTTTACCTTTCTCTTATATAGATATGCCTTATTATCTAAATATAAGGATATAAACAAATATTTTGCAAAATAAATTATTTCTTTCTATATGACACTAGCTCCTGACCACACAAGGTGTTGTGTGGGTTTACCTTTTTTTTTTAATTGAAGTTGGCTTCTACATCAATTTTCTGTTTATAAATATATATATATATGAAAATAGAGCAATCCATATTTAATTCATTAGATAATAAAATGGCAGATATTGGATTTAATAAAATATTTATTTTCCCAATATTTCGGCTGGCTGAACGCCAACCTTTATCGAGGCATTACATTTTTTAAATGTGAATTTTGTAAATTTGAAAATGTAATGCCTCGATGAAGTTTAGCGTTCAGCCAGCCGAAATATTGGCAAAATATATCTTTTATTAAATCCAATATATGCCTTTTTATTATCTAATAAAACTTGTTATGATTTATTTTGTGTTTTGTTGTTGAAAAAGAGAATTGAAAGTGCAGTCGTGAAATAATAAAAGAGTTTTGATCATTGATTTCTTTATTTGAAACGTAAGAGAATATATATTTAAAAACAATTCGATAAAAGTAATGCCTGCCTCAAGGCGAGTAGAGTAAGAAAAACAAAAAATATTATTTACATAATCTACAAAAGTTTTGAGCCGGCCATCGGGATAAAACAACAATGAATTTTTATAGGGGAAAAGTGACCTCTGGCGGTCGATTTAACAGAATATTTTGATCTATGATATAAAATTTAAAGGAAATAATACTTTTATATATATAACATATATATTTATATTTATAATATATTTAGAAGTCGTTAATTAGTTTATCGCCCCCCTCCCTCTAAATGAAAAACAGACTTTTAGAATATCAGATAATATTCTAACATATTTTATTGCCGTAAAATTTTAAACAATATCCTCCAAAGATAAAGAACTAAACAAAGCGATCTTTGTACAAAGTTTTCTTTATTTTTTTTCTTCATGTGTCACTCTTATTTTTATTCTCCAAAACTAGTAGTTATATTTATTTTTTAATGTATTCAATTTTACAATCTTAGATATTTTGCTTTTTTTCAAATTTTACTTTATTAATTTATCATCACCAAATTGCTTTGTTGGTGTTTTACCAGCAAAAGCTGCAAAAAGTCAATATTTTAATTTTTCTGTCATATTTAAGCAATCTGTTTTCAATATCATCACGCATATCTATAAAAATAATACACTGACAGAGGTTTCAGTTTTAAAAAGTTTTGAGCAATCTTCTAAAAAAAAAAAAAACTATACATAGCGATCTATACAAAAATTGTATTTATTATTTATTCATGTGTTACACTTATTGTGTTAGTCTATAAATATTATATTAGGCATATTCTTTATTTATCAAATATCCAAACACTGATTTTTTGCTTCAATTTTTGATATTTAACATCACCAAATTGCTGTTTTTAAAATAAATCGTTTGTATTATTGAATTTTATTAATTTCTAATGGTAGACATTTCGAAATACTAATTAAATTGTTAAATAATATTCTGCTTATATATAATTAGAATTACTTCTCTGTAGAAATATTTGTTGCGGATCTATTCTAGATGCCCAGGATTTATCCGTGTGCGTAACTACCCGAAAGTATATAGAATATGCTTAGAAAGTATTTTTATTTACCCTTAATTGGAATGTTGCTTCTAAGATATTGCAATTGCAATTTTAAGTCACTTTTTATATTCTTAATGACTTCATAGGCCCTTCGGGTAAAACCAGGCCGTTGCCCGGTTCATTTGACTAGCATATATATATGTTATATTATATTTGCTATGCTAGATAATTATTTGCTGGTTCCTTTTAGTACTAAATAGTATTGGTAATGCAGTCGTAGCAAAAATTTTGAAAATATAATAATAAAAATAGTTTTGATCAGAAATTGCTTTAATTGAGTTAGAGAATTATATAAAAAATATAATTTAATAAAAGTCTTGCCTGATTTAAGACGTAAGAATAAAAATAATCAAAACCTTAATTTACATAATTTACAAAAAGATTTGAGCCTGCCAGCGAGAAACAACAACAATCGGTTTTATATAGGGAAAGTCCCGACATGTGATGGTAGATATTAACAGAGTATTTGAATAAAATAATATGTTTATATAACATATATATATATATATATTCAAGCCAAAATGTTAGAAGTTAAATCTAATGAATTTAAGTCAAAAATTCAGATTTAAAAAAATTCACAATGTATAGCTGTGCGTTTCAGGTTTGATGCGCACATTTATTCATAAATTTCGAATTTATAATTTCGATTATAGTATGTTTCAATATTGTAGCTGATTAAACAGATTATCTGTATCATATTTTCCTTATTTGTCAATACTAATTACTTGATTAGTTTTGAACGTTGGCTCGATGAGAGATGAATATTTTGGAAAACGTAATTATCGAGAAATCATTTGAAACACATCAGCTGAGAATCAATAAATAGAGTATAATGGGTAAATATTTATTATATTTTCATTTATTTTATATTTTGGATATAAGTGAGACGCGATAGAGAAACCAACCAGAAAGAAAAAGTTCTTCAAATTAAAGATACTTCGTCCAGAAAATCTTTTTTATTGTCTCGACGTTTCGACAAAATTCTTTTGTTCTCGTAAGGATCGATCAAAAAATAAAACATTTGGTGAAGCGTTAAAAATTAAAAGTTAATAATAATAACGCTTCGCCAAATGTTTTAATTTTTGTTCGTTCCTATTCCGAAC
This sequence comes from Cordylochernes scorpioides, assembly GCA_030710605.1. Taxonomy (NCBI): domain Eukaryota; kingdom Metazoa; phylum Arthropoda; class Arachnida; order Pseudoscorpiones; family Chernetidae; genus Cordylochernes; species Cordylochernes scorpioides. The sequence continues at coordinate 119,686,803 of CP092867.1, forward strand.
AAAATATTTTTGTCTAAACTTGGAGACATTAAAAAAATATTTACTGGCGTTACTTATTAATTTGAGCATCTATTTTTGCATTTACCCTGTATTTCTCAATAAAATCATACTATATGAATGAATCAGTGTGAAATATTAGCCCAGCGTTATACATAATAAGCATCAGAAACATTAGAAGAGTTAAGCATTGACAATTTCCAGAGAAAACATTTCATTAGTTGAAAATTGTATCATCGAACTATGAATTCCGGCCAGACAGCTTCTATATTTACGAGAAAAAAAGTAATTCTGGTTGAAGAAACAGCCAGATCTCAAGTTGGTGGAATAAAATACAGAATATTTACATATGACTTATATTTTCTCTCTCAATATCATAAGTATTTAAAATATTAAAATAATAATTTGTATATAAAAAGAGTATTTATCATTGATTTATTAACGTGATATTCCTATTGAAGGACTGACGGTTTCGAAAATTTGAAAATAAAAAGTTGCACATGAAACTTAGCCCTGGAAGCTTTATTTTTATAAAAAAAAAGACTTATGTTCGAACAATTAGATTAAATTTATTCATAATGATGATTCTTCATATGTTTTTTGATACTAGTTCTCCATTTACCTATATGCTCTCAAACTTAGCTTGGACTCCAAGTAACCTGAAGACGCCTAGTACCAGATATATATTTGATGCTTGCCATATACACCATAGGAGTGGCATATATTCCTTTCGATGTTAAATGTGTTCTCTGCTCTCGACCTAATTCTGAATTTACTATCTATTATCCATATTCAAAACTTTTATTACGGGGCTCTTGCACATTTGTAAGTGAAAAGTAGAACTGCTTTTTACATGTGTAGACATGTGTTGCACTTACAGTAAAAGCAGTCACCTACTTCTACCCACCATGATTACCATGGCATGTACCACGTGTACTAGAGATAAGAAAAAAAAACATGTATTTAGTGTTCATTCTATCTTAAATAATTTTTTAATAAAGGTATGTGTGTGTGTGTGAATGACAAGATATTTTTTAAACTTGATTCTTTTGACATTATGTGGCGCTGAGTTTGTTGTTGACATAAATATGTTGTAATACCTTGAAAAATGTTGGCGTTCAGCCAGCTGAAATATTGTTAAAATAAATTATATTTGATCCAATATATGCATTTTTAATTATATATTTATTTATAAATTGCTCTATTTTCTATATAAATATATATTTTATAAATATAAAGAAGGCATATACTGACCACTAGCATATATTTCATATATATAAACTGATTGAAAATTTAGATATTTAATCACCATCAGCTTGATACAATAGTTAAATAGGTCTGGAAAAAAGAGGATCATATCTTTGGCAGAGTTTACCAGTCAAAAAAACATAATATCTCATTATTCGTTTTTTTTCCATCATCTTCATGAATATCATTGTTAATACCTAGTAATTACCTAAGTAATAATATAATGGTCTTAGAGATATGTGAGGTGTACAGTGTGTGTTTTCAGAAAATGTTCTAAAACTCGTAATTTCAAATAAACCAGCAATCTGATTTCTTTGGATTGCAGCGTCTCTGTTTTCTCTCCGTGCTAATGTTATTCAAAGTCGCTTGCGCAGCTGTGGAAAAGGGGTTACTCGAGTCAGTAGTCTTTGTCTTAATTATACCTTTCCCATTGCGACTCTGAATTAAATTTCACTCTCACAAAAACAACCATGTGTAATGAGCTACCCAAAGTAACAATGGGTTCGCAAATGTTCGAAATTATCTACCTCAAAGAACAATATAATAATCATATATTTAATATGCCTAAAAGTTCCATTTTGTGATTACCTTATGGTATATTATTGCTTGAACCATTTACTTATTAATTTGAGCATCTATTTCTGCATTTACCCTATATTTCCCAATAAATGCATACTGCAGTTAAACCTGTCTATAGCGACCCCTCTTGGGACTCACCAAAATAGGGTGCTATAGAGAGGGGAGCTATAGATAGGTCACTTTTAATGTAAATCGCTTCGTACTAGTAATTTACAATCGGGCGCTATAGAGAGGAAGGCGCTATTTAGAGGGGGCGCTATAGACAGGTTTAACCGTATATGAATAATAGCACAGCGTTATACATCATAAACATCAGAACACAATAGAAGAGTTAAACGTCGACAATTTTGAAAGAAAACATTTTATTAGTGAAAATTGCTTCATCAAAATTAATCACAATGTATTCGAAATAAGTCATGCTCTAAAATGAAAGAGGAATATATAATTAATAAAATATCTTGAAAATACTTGGGTTTTTTAGTTACAGCCTGTACCATGCTGATATGAACATGAGTAGGATTTATACGTGTATATTTGAGAAATAAATTTATATACAAAATAGGGAATATAGTAAAGGTATATTATATTTTTATATAAATTCAATTTTCATTCTGATGATGAGAGAAGCGCAAATTTTTCCTCATTATGTATTTGTATATTAGGAAATTATATATGTATATTAGAGATGTTCGAAAAGGAGAATTCGGGGCACAATTTAAGTTCTATATTTACTTTACAGTTCTTCAAATTAAAGACACTTCGGCCATTAAATATTTTTTATTGTCTTGACTTTTCGACAAAAATATTTTGTCGTCGTCAGGAGCGAACAAAATTTAAAACATTTGGTAAAGCGTTAAAAATTACTCTAAGCTAAAATTATAATTATTAGAATAATTTTAACGTTTTCCCAAATGTTTCAATTTTAGTTCGCTTCTGACGAAGACAAAATATTTTTGTCGAAACGTCGAGACAATAAAAAAGAATTACTGGCCGAAGTGTCTTTAATTTGAAGAACTATGAATTCCGGCCAGGCAGCCTCTATCTTTATTTACAGTATTCGTAATTATTATATAACCAATTTTATGAAAGTTTAACAATATATTTTCTAATCATTTATTTTATCCCAAAAGATTAGTTGGGCAGAGAATATTATAAAAACAAGAAATATATAATACAACAACAACAACAAAAGCTTTATTAAGACCTTTTAGTCTTATACAGATTCTCCAAGCAGAAATATAGGATACATGAAGGAAAAACAGTGATAGAACTTAATGGTAACATGATATTTATATACAGGGAAAATTATATAAAGACTATCAAGTTAATAGATTATTCTGGGCAAATTGAAGGCAAAGAAAGTTACTATACATGGATCCATCACGGATTCTCGTGTTAGGTCTTGTGGAGTTATTTGGTAGCAGCTCTGAGACTTAGCTATGTATAACTTTTCCTAGTCATCATCCCCGCCCATTGCCTGTTGGACTTCACTTGTGAGCATTTCGACCTGCGAGTCAATTGTGGAGTCTTCCACTAGTAAATTGGTTGAATCCCTCAAGATGCTTTTGTAAGATGTAGCCTTGTCAGCTGCCCAGGAATACTTGCCAACAGAACGAAACTTCGTATCATCTTTTGCCTTTTAATTATTTAGACCCTTAAATTTTGGGACAAGTGGTAGATGATTCAAATAAGGCATGCATTCAATAGTGAGATCAGCAATCAGCTCAAGTAGTGCTGGCGAAACAATAGAAATATCTATAACTGAGGATCCTTGAGTTGAAGAATAAAAGTAAAGTTTCCATATTTATCACTGATAGATCTGCCATCTATTACCGTGAGTGAACTCTCATCGATAAAATAATAATTCTACAGATTCCACCTATATTCCAGGAGATTATTCTATGAGGATTGTTCTTTAGTGATGTAACATTTTATTTTGATAATTATAATGTTTATGCTGAGCTACAGGGGTAGATTGACGACTTTTATTCATTTTTAGAAATGAGCAATCATGTGATAGTTCTTGTTTAGGTTGTCATAAAAATTCATCCTGAGAAATATATTTTAACTGTGAAAAATTAGGTTGGACGGTGGTACAGTATGAATGCTATCCGATGTTTGCTATACTGCATCCCCGTTGGAGCTGACAACGCGGCCATTTGAAACAGAGTAGCTTATGCCACGGACAATTAGCCTGTTATCTCTTAGTTTGGAAACAGTTCCCCTACTCATAAGTTCTTTTCGCTTGTTAATTAGCAATATCCTTTGGTCTCTATAATATATAGTTGGAGGGTAATCTTTATTTATGAATATTTTCTTGTCCCTGAGTCTAAAAGCGTTCCTAAAAAGCAGAATTATTTGCTTGAAATCAGGCAACTCAATAAGCAGCAGCGAGTTAGCTTTTTTTTGTCAATCTTCAGCACTGTTCTATCTTAAGATCTTCAGAAATTTGCATCGTGTTTGAAAGCAGATCTTAGATCAAACCTCGAGATTCTTCAGTGGTTTCGCCTTCTGCTCCTTCCAGTCCGTAAATAATCAAGTTCTTTTCCCTCTGCCTCATCTCATCAAGCTCCAACCGTCTCTCGAGATCAGATATTCTATTTGTATTAAGCGAGACAGCTTTAGAAGTGGTTTCCAATGATGACTCGAAGTGTTGTAGGCGCCGATTTATTTTGTCCAATCCTTGTTCTACCGAAACAAGTCTAGTTTCCATTTTTTTTTACCAAATTCATCTATCTTAGTTGAAAGTGCTAAAATTAGATCATGCAAATCTTTATCTTTGCCTGAATCTAATGTTGTTTGCCTTGTCTGTTTGGGGCCAGGATTTGGTTCAATACCTGACATGAGCAGTAGCATTAAAATAATACATCGGCGGGTTCCCATTCCAGCATTAATAAAAGAGATAACTTGGCAGTTATTTTCATAACAGACAAAAGATTTAGCGCGAAAATTTACATATCTAGTGATCACAGCAGCTTCTCTTGCAGCTTCTCTTGCAGAAACACAAAAAGTTAAAAGTTTAAAATATTTACTTATCGGGAGCCGAAGAATTTCACGACCCGAAATATAATAATAGATTTCTTTTTTTTTTTTTTTAATTTATAGAATCTGTTTATATAGCCAAAAAAAAAAAAGAATCATTTTTAAAAAAAAATCTTTGTTTGAAGATAAATTTATAGCTAAAGTTTCATCTAATTTTTTAAGAAAAGGCGAATATTGACTTAATTTTAGCATTTTTGTGAGACAATATTTAAAATCAACAAAAATATATATTTTTCTCTCAAGAATGTACTTTTAGTTGGTGGGGAACGAATTTCATATAAGTATATAGATATTGAAGGTTTAAAAAAAAAAAAATTCTCAAAACGTATATGTGAAAATCGGTGTGAATCCTGTCGACTTACTGTAAGAATCGGTGTGAATCCTGTCGACTCTCTGTCAGATCCTTGTGTTGAGTTGTGTAAGATCCTGTCGACTCACTGTAGGATTGGTGTTTACCTTGTGGATTGCTGTTGACTCTCTGTAACAACCCGTTTGAATCCTGGTGAGTCCTGGTGAATTGTGTGGTTGGGTGGATTTGATTGGATTGGTGATTGGTGGCGCAGTCTTGGTGGTTTGGTGGAATGGTGGTTTTCCACAGGGGAATAACGAGCACACCTGGATGGGATAGAAAATAGACCTTGCGAAAGGGAGAGAGGGATGAGACTGGAGGAGGTACTTTGCCTTTCACATGATGGAGAGGACACTACCTTGGTTGGAGCCTAAGTTGAGCACACCTTGCTTCTAGCACGGTCACCTACCTTCTCTTAACTTCTTGTCCGAGATCCTCGTCATTAACTCTCTCGACTTCTCATTGGTGGAGATCCTTCCACGTGTTTTCTGCTGATTCGCTATTAGTTGGTCATGCTTAAAGGTGTTGGTTGTTGATTTATCATGCTTAACTGTGATTGGCTTAGTATCTCCATTGTCGCCATGATTGCAATCTTCCAGGAAGAAGAAGGTCTTTGAACTTAAGTTTAATGGGTCCTGGGCAGTGACCTTTACTTCCTGGATGATGCAATCCTGTTAATTGTTATTCCCTTTTTCGCGAAGTCTAACTTTTATTATATCTTTTGGCGATACATTGCATAGATTGTGGTGGGGTTACAGATTATCACATATATATATAATAGTATGCATGCTTTCACGTACCTAAAATTATTTTATCTTCACGCGTCAAAAATAGTTAAAATTTATAATAACAGATGACGCACTAATGCATCGTGTATAAATATATAAATATTTATTTATTTTCATTATAAAGATAGTTTATATATCTATATTAATAAAATGCAAATTTCATAAGTGTACATCACTAAAAACTTTCGTTACAATGCATCAATTTCAACCAAAATTTCAACATTTATGTAAAACGAGATGGAGCAGGTTTTGCTTAACATCAAAATATTTTTCCCTAACATTAACATGCGTAACTTCGCTGTTATCGATTAAATACAAAAAAAATCAACAGAGTTAATTTTATTTGTATATAAATACAAAATTAGATTTCAACAGAGTTAATTTTTTTACATACTAGCTAATAATCTCAATCTAAAAAAATATTCAAAACAAGCAATTTTAAGATAACACCATATGTAAAACAGTCGGCCAAGAAAACAAATAACGTGTAATATATATATAATATAATATATAATATATATAATAAAATCTTAAATATTATTTATCAAAAGTAAGATTATCTCAGGATGACACGGCAATTTATTTGAGACAAGAATAATGATACAATTCCAAGGCGAAGATACTATTCCTTTAACTTCCAATTACCGAGGGAACCAATTAATATTGATTTTATTCAACTTATCGAGTATTTTTCAAGGGACCGGAAAAAAATGTTCACTAGATAAAACGATGATTTTGTAATGTAGAAAATTAGGAAAGACAAAATTCAGGATGACACGGCACACAAGCCCGGGAAAAAATGTTCACTTTATCGAGAGATTCAAATTTACAAGTTTCAAATTATCAAAATATATCTTCTTTTTTAAATAAGTTTATAGAGAATTGTTTTAACAAATGTTCGTTAGACAAACCTTTACTCGGGTAAAAACCCGGGCGAAGCCGGGCACATCCGCTAGTGTAATATAAAAAGCCAACAATGAAGAATGAATGTAAGATAAAAAGCCAACAATGAAGAGTGAATCTATCTATATTTATAAAATTGAATGTCTGTCTGTCTGTTTGTCTGCACTCTATAGATTCAAAAACCATACATCCAATCGCCGTGAAATTTTGGGATATTATTAGGTATATCACCGGGAAGGTTTTTGAAAAATAATTTCCTGAATATCTTGAATATCCTTAGAGTTATTTGCAGATTTGTAGATTTAACTCGCAAGCAGCGCCCCCATTGTGACGATGATAACAATATATCGAGAGATTCAAATTTACGAGTTTCAAATTATCAAAATATATCTTTTTTTTTTAAATAAGTTTTTAGAGAATTGTTTTAACAAATGTTCGCTAGACAAACCTTTACTCGGGTAAAACCCCGGGCGAAGCCGAGTACGTTTTATAAGTTTATAGAGAATTGTTTTAACAAATGTTCGTTAGACAAACATTCACTCGGGTAAAACCCGGGCGAAGCCGGGCACATCCGCTAGTATTATATATAATAGTATGAAAACAAAATAATATTTTGTAAAGATTTTTGCTTATTGAATATTAGTTGGTCATGCTTAAAGGTGTTGGTTGTTGATTTATCATGCTTAACTGTGATTGGCTTAGTATCTCCATTGTCGCCATGATTGCAATCTTCCAGGAAGAAGAAGGTCTTTGAACTTAAGTTTAATGGGTCCTGGGCAGTGACCTTTACTTCCTGGATGATGCAATCCTGTTAATTGTTATTCCCTTTTTCGCGAAGCCTAACTTTTATTATATCTTTTGGCGATACATTGCATAGATTGTGGTGGGGTTACAGATTATCACATATATATATAATAGTATGCATGCTTTCACGTACCTAAAATTATTTTATTTTCACGCGTCAAAAATAGTTAAAATTTATAATAACAGATGACGCACTAATGCATCGTGTATAAATATATAAATATTTATTTATTTTCATTATAAAGATGGTTTATATATATTATATATAATAGTATGAAAACAAAATAATATTTTTTAAAGATTTTTGCTTATTGAATATTTGTCAAGATTTCATAGTTGTAAATTTCTTTAAACTCTTAATATAAATTTAGACCACTTTTTTAACTATCAATTTGGTGTTAATTAACTTGTGATGTATGAAAAATATAAAAAATATATATAAAATTGATTAATAAAATATTTTGGAAAAAGAGAAAACTAAAAACATACCGAACTCATTTTGGGATAAAAAGAACTGACTTTACATATGTACCCGAAACCTATCATAGTAGCGTCGCCATTTCAATTTCCTCGAAGTCACAGAGTTTTATAGAAGAATAGATCAACATTGTGAATATAGATAATAAATGTTTAAATAATATTTACAACATTTTCTCTGTGAAAAAATAGAATAACGGTTTTGGAAAATAAAAAAATATTTAGTCAAAATAAGGGGTTGAAAAAGATGATTGATAGATACCTAGAAAAAAATATAGGTAAATACTTTTTATTCATCATATTGGTTTTGTAATTTTGAGAGATCAATAGATTAGGCAAAGTAAATATAAAATTTATTGATATTATCATAAAAATAAAATAATATATAATAATTATATATATATATATATATTTAAATAATAGGCTTACAGAGTTTACAGTTGTAAAGTTTGAAGCTATCTCCTCCAAAGATACTTAACTATATATAGCCATTTATATACCAAAATTTTCGTTACTCTTGCTCCACATGATCGTTTTATTTTTATTATTCAAATATTAATAGATTTATTTATTTTTAATTTGTTCGATTTTGCAATCGTAGATTTTTGCCTTCAAATGTTGCTTATCTTATTTGTTATTTATCATCATCGAATTGTTTATTTTTAAAACACATTATTTTTGTATCCTTACTTTTAATTAATTTCTAATATATATTTATTATTTCTGATTTAATTGTTATTTTCATTTTATTTATAACTAGCGGATGTGCCCGGCTTCGCCCGGGTTTTACCCGAGTGAATGTTTGTCTAACGAACATTTGTTAGAACAATTCTCTTTAAACTTATAAAACGTACTCGGCTTCGCCCGGGATTTTACCCGAGTAAAGGTTTGTCTAGCGAACATTTGTTAAAACAATTCTCTAAAAACTTATTTAAAAAATATATTTTTTTGATAATTTGAAACTCGTAAATTTGAATCTCTCGATAAAGTGAACATTTTTTCCCGGTCCCTGTGTGCCGTGTCATCCTGAATTTTGTCTTTCCTAATTTTCTACATTAGAAAATCATAGTTTTATCTAGTGAACATTTTTCCCGGTCCCTTGAAAAATACTCGATAAGTTGAATAAAATCAGTATTAATTGGTTCCCTCGGTAATTGCAAGTTAAAGGAATAGTATCTTCGCCTGGGAATTGTATCATTATTTTTGTCGCAAATAAATTGCCGTGTCATCCTGAGATAATCTTACTTTTGATAAATAATATTTAAGATAACAAACTTAGTGATAAGAAAACTTGTTATCATCGTCACAATGGGGGCGCTGCTTGCGAGTTAAATCTACAAATCTGCAAATAACTCTAAGGATATTCAAGATATTCATGATATTATTTTTCAAAGACCTTCCCGGTGATATACCTAATAATATCCCAAAATTTCACGGCGATTGGAAGTATGGTTTTTGAATCTATAGAGTACAGACAGACAGACAGACATTCAATTATATATATATAGATAATATAAATGAGTTTTAAAAATTGTAAAAAAAAAAATGCATCGGCCGGGAATCGAACCCGGGCCGCCCGCGTGGCAGGCGAGCATTCTACCACTGAACCACCGATGCTTAAAAAAATGGCCATATTTAGGTATTCATTCCATTCCGGATTAGTCCGCGTAAAAAAAAGTTCTTCAAATGAAAAAAATAAATAGCCAAAAATACTAATCAAAATGCAGCCGAAAATTTTCCTCAGGTTTATAAAAAGCGACATGCAAAATTTGGTACCAATTGGTTCAGTAGTTTTTGAGTTTATCGCGAAACAGACAGACAGACAGAAATTGACTTTTATATATATATAGAGATTTACTCTTCATTGTTGGCTTTTTAACTTACATTCATTCTTCATTGTTGGCTTTTTATATTACATTCACTCTTCATTGTTGGCTTTTTATCTTACATTCACTCTTTTGGCTTTTTATATTACATTTACTCTTCATTGTTGGCTTTTTATTTTACATTCATTCTTCATTGTTGGCTTTTTATATTACATTCACTCTTCATTGCTGGCTTTTTATCTTACATTCGCTCTTCATTGTTGGCTTTTTATATTACATTTACTATTCATTGTTGGCTTTTTATCTTACATTTATTCTTCATTGTTGGCTTTTTATATTACATTTACTCTTCATTGTTGGCTTTTTATCTTACATTCATTCTTCATTGTTGGCTTTTTATATTATATTTACTCTTCATTGTTGGCTTTTTATCTTACATTCATTCTTCATTGTTGGCATTTTATATTACATTTACTATTCATTGTTGGCTTTTTATCTTGCATTCACTCTTCATTGTTGGCTTTTTATCTTACATTCATTCTTCATCGTTGGCTTTTTATATTACATTCACTCTTCATTGTGGCTTTTTATCTTACATTCATTCTTCATTGTTGGCTTTTTATTTTACATTTACTCTTCATTGTTGGCTTTTTATATTACATTTACTCTTCATTGTTGGCTTTTTATTTTACATTCATTCTTCATTGTTGGCTTTTTATATTACATTCACTCTTCATTGTTGGCTTTTTATCTTACTTTCACTCTTCATTGTTGGCTTTTTATCTTACATTCATTCTTCATTGTTGGCTTTTTATATTACATTCACTCTTCATTGTGGCTTTTTATCTTACATTCATTCTTCATTGTTGGCTTTTTATAATACATTTACTCTTCATTGTTGGCTTTTATCTTACATTTATTCTTCATTGTTGGCTTTTTATATTATATTTACTTTTCATTGTTGGCTTTTTATCTCACATTTATTCTTCATTGTTGGCTTTTTATATTACATTTACTCTTCATTGTTGGCTTTTTATCTTACATTCATTCTTCATTGTTGGCTTTTTATATCATATTTAGTTTTCATTGTTGGCTTTTTATCTTACATTCATTCTTCATTGTTGGCTTTTTATATTATATTTGCTCTTTATTGTTGGCTTTTTATCTTACATTTATTCTAATTGTTGGCTTTTTATATTATATTGTTGTTTTCTTGGCAGACTGTTTTACATATGGTGTTATCTTAAAATTGCTTGTTTTGAATATTTTTTAGATTGAGATTATTAGCTAGTATGTTAAAAAAATTAACTCTGTTGAATTTTTTTTTGTATTTATATATAAATAAAATTAACTCTGTTGTTTTTTTTTATTTAATCGATAACTGCGAAGTTACACATGTTAAAGTTAGGAAAAATATTTTGATGTTAAGCAAAACCTGCTCCATCTCGTTTTAAATAAATGTTGAAAATTTGGCCGAAATTGATGCATTGTAACGAAAGGTTTTAGTGATGTCCACTTATGAAATTTCCATTTTATTAATATAGATTACTATATATTCCTAAATATAAAAGTCAATGTCTATTGTATATTTCGCGATAAACTAAAAAAACTACTTAACCAACTGGTACCAAATTTTGCATGTCGCTTTTTATAAACCTGAGAAATATTTTCGGCTACATTTTGATTAGTATTTTTGACTCTATTTTTTTTCTTTGAAGAACTTTTTTACGGGGAGTAAATACGAGGCGAAGTAATAACACCAGGCCAATTAAGCGACCAATGAGCGTTCTGCATTTTTTTTTTCAAGTGCTTGCTTACTTTTTTGAAATATCCTTGATACGAGTGGTTTTTTTTTTGCAAAGGTATTGAGTGTTGAGAGAGAATTTATATTATTAATTTACGGTAAGTGCACACAATGCAATTTAAAAAATAACACTTTACAAAATAAACGCCACTGTATGTAAATAAAGGCTTTCGTATTTTTTATTAATTTTTATTCTGGCCTTGTTTTTTTTTTATCTCTTCAAAAAGAATCGTTTAAAATGCAGTCGCAGTCATTAGCAAACACATATGTTTGCCTACTTTCCATGTGCTCTTTTATTTTTACAGAAAAATACTTACATGGCCAGTATTTTGAGTTGAAATATTTTAAAATATTTTTTTTCTTATTCTTACTGAGAAGATGGGCAAGATCCATCGCAGTCACCTACTCAACTCAGGCAATTTCAAGGGTTAATGCGCTGGGGCGGTTACCTCGGGGGTTGGGTGGAAAAGGTGTCATCTATTTAAACTATATTGAATTTGAAACAACTAAATGGATTGCAAAAATATAATAATAATAATTAAATCAAATACCTAAACATTAATATAATACAATTTAACAAAATAAAATATACCATAAAACAAATTTTGCCATCACACACACCTTTTGCCTGTGGGTTATGTGTTACTTCTGTATTGCTATTCTATGGCACTTCTACTATTTATTATTGATGCACTTTCAGTATGAAGGAAATTGCACTCAGGGGAATTCTGGGGCGATGCCGAGTATTATAACACGCATCAAATATATTTGTTTGAATGAGCAGATTATTCACATTGCTAACAGATAAAATAAACTTTATATTGAAAATTGAAGTAGAAGAAAGAGAGTGAGCCGAAATTACTCAGTCGGGAGAGCTTTACACTGACGATCTAGAGGTCCCTGGTTCGATACCGGGTTTAGGCTTCTTTTATAAATATTTATTGAATTATCGTCCCAGATAGAATGCATTTTCGCGTGACTGATCATCAAGTCTATTATATATTTATTAGATTATATATTAATCTATAGTTGGGTGTGACTTCATTTTCGCGCAGGTTAGGAAGACGTTAGCAATAACCTAATCGAGAAAAATAGATTCCATTACTGCCTTCAAATGGAACACCATTCGGATCATGGCTGGCACTTGGTTATTAAGTGTTCGTGTTTTCTTTCAACACAGACGGATACACATGTGAGATTTGCGGGACAAGAATGGAGCCGGGGCTACATCACCATATACTCTCATGTATGGGGCTGAAAGACGAACGAGAAGTGCTCCTCAGTGAAATAGGCCTTGAGGGACTCTCTTTGGAGCTCCTGTTGAAGGAGGTGGTGAGAAACAGAGCTGGAGCGTTTGCGTTGTTCAAATTTTGGAAGACGGCTGAAGAGAAGAGGAAGCTATACACATAATCTAATTGATGTAAATAATTATATGTAAATAATCTTTGTCAGGACTAGAATTACGAATCCTGTATGGGACTTTGATTCCAGTAAAAGGCTTGTTGCTGCTGTTGTATATAGTCACAGTGTAGAAAATACTATACTATACCTACTACTTATAGGTTTCTCTCTGTATTCTTAGTTCTCTTCTCTTCAATTACTCTGTAAACTGGCGAATCCTTTATAGGACGAGAGGTCCTCAATAAAGGCTTTTGTTGTTTGTTTGTTTGTTGTCGTTTTCTTTCAACAGCCTCAAATTACAAATGATGATCAACTTGAATGAAACTTAAATTGCACCTCACCCCCCTACCCAAGCAAAAAATATAAAATTCCAAAAGACAATACTTTTTTCAGTAAATGTTATTAGAGCAGTACCATTTAATCGATTTATTATATATTTTAGAATGTATTAATCAACCAGGCCCGATATTGAAATATTTGCGCCTATTACAGAGAAAAAACAACAACAACAAACAAATTAGAACTTATAATTAAATATATCAAAAATTTACATGCATTAATCGACAGAGTTCATAAAATTTATATAGACAAAGTATCTGATGTAAGAGATTTAAATCATTCATATCAGGGAACAATCGATGTTTCACTTCATAAAAGTTCGGACAGTCGTACAGTTGTTCCTGTTTCTCCTCAAGAACAATTTGGTGTTTCTAATAGACCTCTTCTATGTAAGTATTTCTGGAATTTTTTCCGGATGATGTGACAAATTGTGTAACTATAAATTTGGTTGGAACTGTGTAAGAATTCAGTTTGGAAAAATAGTGCGAAATGTAATTAATCGTTTGGAAAATCATTTAACTATTAAAAATCTGCTATTTTATCAGCTACATTGAGCTTAAATATACGGTTTGTTCAAAACTAGCCTTGATTTTATAAAGTAAATAAATATTTCACTCTCAGCGAAGAATTTTATTATCGAGAGGATATAAACATATTATCATAAGTTATCGAGCACAGGAATATTTCCTCAGACGTTTATATGCAAAACCTTTCGTCCAAAATTGTAGCTATAAATTGTAGTTGAATATAAATTTCGGATTTAACAAAGCTGACGTTATAGAATTTTTCTTAGTCGAGTCAGCTAAATATGTGAGATGTTATATAAATAGTGAATGTTTTTTGTATCTCGATTTCAGAAATATATTAGCAAGTATTTCTCTTCTGCTTATATATCTATTTCATGGTTTATAGTAAAGCTTCGAAAGCAGAGAATTAAAAGGCAGAAAATTCGAGTCAAGGTTATTCTACATGAATATTTACAAGACGATAAGCTGGAATATATTTTTCTAAAATATATATTTAACCACATTATATATATATATCTATATATATATATATATATTATTTAAAAATGCTTATTTTGGATCATAAAGTTTTATTTCCAATATTTCGTGTGGAAACTCTCCAAACTTCTTCGGGGAACAAGATTGTTTTGAGATGCTCGCTAAAATTTAAAATATTATTATATATATATAGATTCTACTCGTGAATTTATACGCGAGCTTCTCAAAACAATCTTGTTCCCCGAAGAAGTTTGGCGAATTGCCACACGAAATATTGGAAATAAAACTTTATTATCCAAAATAGGCATTTTTAAATAATATAATATATGGATTTCTCTATATATTTTCAAACACACATATAAATATGTTATGAATATATTTTTTTGTTGTTGTTAGATAAAGGGTTGATAAGACAAAGGATCGATAAGATAAAGGGTTGAGGTGCAGTCGTGATAAAAAAAAAATATATTTACCGTCAAGTAGCTTTTATTTTCAATTACTTGAGGAAAGATTACACGTTAATTATTTTCACATTATATAGAATTTATGAAGTTAATCCTATATTAGTGATTTAAAAGGATAGATATATTAAGTACGCATATTTACAACAAAACTATACAACAAAACTGAAAGTCTTTCTAAAAACGATGATAACAAAAGTAAAATTATCAATGAATAAAATATAATATATATTTTTTAAAATATAGAAATATTTGAGTTTTTAGATTATATAATATATATATATATATAATCTCAAATTATATTTCATAGAGATCAAATTACTTTGTAATGACGACCGCCAGATGTCGCGGCTTCTATATAGATAATACCGTAACAGAGTTTTCCATTGTAAAGTCCTGAGCTATCTCCTCCGAAGATTCTGAACTACACATAACAATCTATATACCAAAATTTTCGTTATTTTTTTCTTCGTATGATAGGCCTGTTTTTATTTTCCTAATGTTAACAGTTATTTTTATTTTTTAATTTAATCTATTTTACAATCGTAGATTTTTTGCATTTATCATCATCAATTCATTTGTTTTGAAATGCGTAAAAATGTGTTTTGAAATAATATATATTTCTGATTCATTTGATTATGTAAGTACTTTGTTATAGTTTTTCATTTAAATATATAAATTTTTCGAATTGTAGATTGAATTATTACTTTTATTCTATAATAATTATCTTTTATAAGTGTTTGTTATAGTTTTTCATTTGAATTTAGCACAATTTTTGTATCTGGTTATCTTTTTTGGCATCTTTTCATCTCTCTTTGGCATCTTTTTTTTTCTCATTAATAAGACCTAATCCAAATAATTCAATAGTGTGTGACGTTTCAGCAACAGCATCAGACAGAAGAATAAATGAACTAAAGAATAAAATCTCATTTTTTCTTTTGTCTGATGATGGTGGCATTTGGATTAGGTCTTATTTTTTTTATTAATTTGTTATAGTTTTTCATTTGAATTTAGCTCCATTTTTGTGTCTTATTTCTTCTTTATATTAAAACTTAGAATTAAGCTTTGCTTTTTTATATACATGTTTATTACACATTTAGCAATACTTTTTCTTTATATTTGCTCTTATTTACTCATTTTTTTACTCTTTCACAATCAGATTTTGAAAATGGCTAAATGGCTTCACTTCTCCCTATTTGCTTTTGTAGCTTTTCTTATAAAAAAAATATTAGAACTTAGAATTAAGCTTTGCTTTTTTATATACATGTTTGTTACACATTTAGCAATATATATACCAAAATATTTTTTTGAATACTTACCTCTTTTAGTGAATTTTTGTCAGGGGGGCTGCAAAAGTGCCGTACTTATGTAGTATTTTGATGCTTTTCCTGTGAAAAGGATAATGAAATTTAAAATTAAGCTTTGCTTTTTTATATACATGTTATTTACACATTTAGCAATATATACACAGAAATATTTTTGGAATATTTAACTTTTTTGGTGAATTTTTGTCAGAGAAGCTATGGACTGCCGTAATCATGCATTATGTTGATGTTCTTCTCATAAAAAAAATATTTGGGTTTGGAATTGGGCTTTGCTTTTTTGTATACATGTTTTTTACATATTTAGCAATTTACACACAGAAAAATTTTGGAATATTAAACTTTCTTGGTGAATTTTTGTCAGGGAAGCTATGGACTGCCGTAATCATGCGGCTGCAAAAGTGCCGTACTTATGCAGTATTTTGATGCTTTTCCTGTAAAAAGGATAATGAAATTTAAAATTAAGCTTTGCTTTTTTATATACATGTTATTTACACATTTAGCAATATATACACAGAAATAATTTTGGAATATTTAAGTTTTTTGGTGAATTTTTGTCAGGGAAGCTATGGACTGCCGTAATCATACATTATGTTGATGTTCTTCTCATAAAAAAAATATTTGGGTTTGGAATTGGGCTTTGCTTTTTTGTATACATGTTTTTTACATATTTAGCAATTTACACACAGAAAATATTTGGAATATTTTACTTTCTTGGTGAATTTTTGTCAGGGAAGCTATGGACTGCCGTAATCATGCAATATGTTGATGTTCTTCTCATAAAAAAAATATTTGGGTTTAGAATTGGGCTTTGCTTTTTTATATACATACTAGCCGAGTGACCCGGGCAACGCCCCGGGTTTACCCGAAGGACCCGCAGGTGAGAAACTATAGAAGAAAAATTTTAACAAATCAGAAAATGAAATTGCAAACAACAGAACTACACTACTTTAAGGACATGAGAGCACATGCACTGTATCACCATACGTGTACCATTTTCAAAGACCCTGCTTAGGATTAAAACTTCTCAGAAGCATAACAATAGTACCAACCTAGAGGTTAACTGGTGTGGATGCATTCCTCTGGGAGTGAGACTATTGAGAAATTCAGTAGGGAGTTATTTTGCTTCTCCGCATTCTAACACTCCAACTGTTAACACTGTGGAAACACTGACTCATGTTTGGTAAGCAATTTCAGGGAAGAACCTATAGACATTGGATTAAATAAATTATTAATTAAATTGCATTAAATAAAAATTATTAGATTTAAATAAATATTATTAGAGTGAAAAAAAAAAGAAAGAAATTAACAAATTAGAAAATTAAATTTCGAAAAATACAACTATATTGCAGATAAGATAAGAGGACCTTATTAAAAAATACATAAACAAACTGTAATTCGACACTCGATAATTCGACACTTTCGATAATTCGACACTTTCGATAATTCGACCATTTTAAAAATCAAATTTACAAGGTTGATTGTTGTTTAAATACAACTTCGCTTTTGCATGCATAAACACAGGCTCTTGTAGCAAGAACCCAAATATTATTTATAGTCATAGCAAAAGCCAACTTTAGTGAAAACTGATGCCTCTTCAGAATGAATGGAAGACTGAAATCTGAAGGAGCAGAAGATATGGGTCATTTATACTTTCACCAATGCCTTTAAGATCTTTGCGATGGAACGCGTATGGTGTTTCAGCGCATGTGCTCTCATGTCCTTGAAGCACATATACTGACAGTGCCCAAAGTTGAACACACTGTATAGTGTCTGAAATATCTTTGGCCCCTTCGGATACCAACCTTCGCTTCATTCTAGAGAGGCGTTAGTTTTCATGTCATATCTGTAATATAGTTTTGTTGTTTGCAATTTTCTTTTTTTTTTCCTTTCAAATATGTATCCACTCTGAAATATAGTTTGTAAATTTTTATTCCAATTTATTTTCTTATATATATATGTATTTTTTTTTTCATTTCCAAAATATTTATTTATACTTTCACCAATGCCTTTAGGATCTTTGCGATGGAACACGTATGGTGTTTCAGCGCATGTGCTCTCATGTCCTTGAAGCACATATACTGACAGTGCCCAAAGTTGAACACACTGTATAGTGTCTGAAATATCTTTGGCCCCTTCGGATACCAACCTTCGCTTCATTCTAGAGAGGCGTTAGTTTTCACTAAGGTTGGCTTTTGCTATGACTATGAATAAGGCTCAAGCCCAAACCTTGGCTACAAGAGCCTGTGTTTACGCACGGACAACTTTATATGTGGCTTTTTCAAGTGTGCGAACATTGGATAGCATACATGTAAAGATGACCCATATCTTCTGCTCCTTCAGATTTCAGTCTTCCATTCATTCTGAAGAGGCATCAGTTTTCACTAAAGTTGGCTTTTGCTATGACTATAAATAATATTTGGGTTCTTGCTACAAGAGCCTGTGTTTATGCATGCAAAATCAAAGTTGTATTTAAACAACAATCAACCTTGTAAATTTGATTTTTAAAATGGTCGAATTATCGAAAGTGTCGAATTATCGAAAGTGTCGAATTATCGATAGTGTCGAATTACAGTTTGTTTATTTATTTTTTAATAAGGTCCTCTTATCTTATCTGCAATATAGTTGTATTTTTCGAAATTTTATTTTCTAATTTGTTAATTTTTTCTTTTTTTTTCACTCTAATAATATTTATTTAAATCTAATAATTTTTATTTAATGCAATTTAATTAATAATTTATTTAATCCAATGTCTATAGTTTCTTCCCTGAAATTGCTTACCAAACATGAGTCAGTGTTTCCACAGTGTTAACAGTTGGAGTGTTAGAATGCGGAGAAGCAAAATAACTCCCTACTGAATTTCTCAATAGTCTTACTCCCAGAGGAATGCATCCACACCAGTTAACCTCTAGGTTGGTACTATTGTTATGCTTCTGAGAAGTTTTAATCCTAAGCAGGGTCTTTGAAAATGGTACACGTATGGTGATACAGTGCATGTGCTCTCATGTCCTTAAAGAAGTGTAGTTCTGTTGTTTGCAATTTCATTTTCTGATTTGTTAAAATTTTTCTTCTATAGTTTCTCACCTGCGGGTCCTTCGGGTAAACCCGGGGCGTTGCCCGGGTCACTCGGCTAGTTACCTATATAAACCCATTGTTGTTGTTTTACTTTGTCCGTCTTAAATCTTTCTGTAGATATGTAAATACGTAATATTTTATTTATTATTTACGCCTTAAATCAAGTATTGTTTCATTACAATTATGTTATCATATCAATTAAAGTAACTTGTGATAAAATCTGTTCTATTATATTTTACACGACTGAACACCAATACCATAGAATGCTCATGTAATTTATAGGTATATTTATTAGCATCAAATCAGACGCGATATTCCTACAAGGGATGCTTGCCTTAATCAACAACACTAAATTCAGAAAACGTATATGTTAATGGTAATAAAAAGCAAGTTAATAATTCCTATCTATCTCTCATCAATATATTTATTAGAACATATATATACATATTTAAATAAAAAGGCATATATTGGATTAAAATATCATTTATTTTACCATTATTTCAGTTGGCTGAACGCCAACAATTAAGAAGTTATTATAACATTAAATACATATATATTATAGCACATTAATATGTTATAATACCTTATTAAAGGTTGGCGTTCAGCCAACTCAAATATTGGTAAATTTTACCAAATATAAGCCTTTTTATTTAAAGATTCATTTAAGGATTGCTGTATTTTTCCAAATATATACATAAAGTTATTTGAAATTAAATTATTGAAAGGTAAAACAAATCTAATAGAACGCAAGTTCAATGCACTGTTTTTTCTTGTCTATTGAAGAGTACGAGAGGTGTAATATAGTCAGATGTCTGTTATCGTATTAGGTTTGTTATTTTTTTACCATCAACAACCATTAGTCAAGATTGAGTAGTCTGTGTATTCGAACAATAAAAATGAACAAGAAATTGCTTTAAATTTTAGGGTTTTGACTTAATATATTGTAAAAAAAATAAAATAGCTCCTTACCATTTTAAATAATTTCAAGAAGGGATTAAAGCTTTCAATCTTGTATTGAAATAATTGAACAATTTATTATTTTAGAAATGCAGGGAAAGAAAAAATAAACCTATTTATTAACCCTAATTGGTGCTAAAGTGTTTGAAGTTTTAAGAAATTCCAACTCAATTTCAAGCCCAATTCAACCTAAAGACTTTGAAGAATTAGTCGGCACTCTAACAAGGCATTTTTCTCCAAAAGTTTCAATAATAGTTGAAAAGCTTATTTTCTTTAAAAGAATGCAATTAAAGGAGGAAAGTGTTTCCGATTTTATAGTGGAGATTAAATGGTTGGCGTCAACGTGGGATTCTGGAGGCTTTCTGAAAGATTCTTCATGTGATAAGATAGTGTGTCGTCTGATTAATGGACAAATAAAATATATTGTCAGAGGGAAACATTATTTTAGCTAGAATGTTTGTAATAGCATTGTCAACTTGTGTGTAAGCGGCAGAACTAAATTCTAAATAATTCCATATAGAAAATGAAGAAAACTGTGTGAATGTATATCGAGTGGAACACCAAAACAGGGATATTTTCCAGAGAAATAAATGCAAACATTACGAAAATATACACAGAGAAATAATTTAAAACATCGCGGAAATCTGCACAGAGAATTATGAAGATTCAGAGAGGGTATTTGCTTTAGATGCAGAAAAAATGGTCACGTTGCGTTTATCTGAAGGTATCAAGATCAAAATAATCGGCAAAAGAATTTACATAAAATAGAAGATCAAAAAGATGGTCAGGAGTACAGAGGTTGACTTGCATAATGTCGCCTGACTACAAAATACTAAAGAGAGCAAGTGACCCGCTTTAAAATATAAATATTAAAGTGGAGAAGAGCATAATTGAGTTTGAGATGAATACAGGTAGTTTTTTAACCCTGATATCAGAGAAATACTTTAACAAGTTTCACACACAAGTGAAAATGGAACCATTTAACAAAACATATGATGGCATCAGAATACCTATTATTAGGGAAATCGCTGTTAGAGTTCAAGGGTGCAGTTTTTAAACTTGTGGTAAAAGGTAATAAAAATGGGCTTGGATTGGAAGAGAATGAATAAACCAATTCAAAGTTGGCAATTTTGTTGTAAACAAGATACCTTCAGTAAGAAATATGGAGGAAACTTTAATAATACCGGTCTTATTCAGCGGTACAACATACCCAATGATGGATTCACCTTTTCAGTAAATTTGTGTGATGTGAATCTAATTTTTCATTATGCTCGTTCTGTGTCTTTTGCCATCAGAACGGCAGTGACAGAACCTTTGGAAAAACTGATTGATAAAAGTTACATATATCAAGTGAGGAGCACAAATGGACAACTCCTGTCGTAGTAGTGCCCAGAAAAATAAATAATTCAGAATTTTCTACGATTTCAAGTTAACTAAATTGGACATTGGTTTATATCTGCTTCTCACTTAACAAGATTCGTTCTCCACTTCAGCCAAGGGAAGATATTTTTCTAAGTCGGACTTGAGCAACACTTACTTACAACTAGAGGTAGACAAAAGCTTCTAACCATTGATGGCGATCAATACACATAAAGGACGTTTTAGGTTCAAGTGAATGCCATTTGGATTGGCGAATTCCCCTAGTTATTTTCAATCTGTTATGGATAGGATTTTTGCAGAAATATAAGAAGTAATTTGTTATATTGATGTACTCATAAAATTTGCATCATATGAAAAACATCTTGCGGTATTGAAAGCTGTATATTTTCGGTAAACAAGGTATAATATCAAAATGTAGAAAAATGTGAATTTTGGAAAAATTTAGCTGAGTATTTGGGCAATCACATCGCAAAAAAAGGGCATCAGGCTCCTTGACCAAAACGTACAAACTATTCATAAGACCAAAACCCCAACAAATATTTGAGATTGGTGAATTATTATGGGGAATTGCTGGGGCATGCTGAAGCCTTATCATAAACATCTGCAGAAATAGAGACATTGGATCAGGATAAAGGAGTGTGAGAAGGCTATTGATAAATGCAAAAATAGAAATACTTCTAAAAAGGTATTAGTTCCATATGACATTATGTTTGACCATAGATGCATCCCAGATGTATTGGGCATCGTATTGTCTCCTGTGATATAAGGTCAGGAGAGACCAATCATGTTTGCCACTCGAACCTTATCGAAAGGGAAACGGAATTATTCCCAGATTGAAGGATAGGCTCTAGCAATAATTTAATGGAAAGTTACAAATTTTATCAGTTTATTTATGGAAGACGTTTCATTTTGCTTACAGATCATAAACCTTTGGTCTCCATTTTGGTCTCTAGATCGGGGATCCTAACTTTATCGACATCATGATTGCAGTGGTGGTGGTTAGTTTGTCAGTATATACCAATGATATATAGAGTTTAGAATAATTCAAGATCATGGGAATGTAGATCTTTTGTTGCGTTTTCCCATTTACAAAGAAGAAACTCTAAATTTAAATGATGTCTATGCCTTATCATATATTCAGTATTTGCCAATATCGGCGTATGAGATCGCCACCGAAACTGGAAAGGATGAAGATAAAAGATGGTGTAATAAGTCATAGGTATGTATTTTATTTCTTAGAATCTCTGTAATTCACAGAATATGATATCATTATATTAATTTTGTTCTTTTTACATCATCAATCATATTCAAGGTTGAGTAGTGTTTGTATATTCGAACGATAAAGAAACAAAATAAATTGTTTTAGTGTCTTGTTTTTTTAACTTAATATATTGCAAGAGATACAATAAATCTTGTTGTTAAAGTGCTCGGATTGAGATGATTAATCTATTCTGTCGCTGATATTCTCAACATAATGATACGCTATGATACGAACACCTCAACAAGCATCTGGTGCTCTTTTACTCTATTGCTATAATGACAAATGGATTTTTCCAGGTTGAATTGATGGTCAGTCACTCTATAATATGTTTATTAATTAGTAATATGTTTAGTGTCTTGATAATTGTATTTATGCCACATAAGTCGGGTATATATATAGGCCTGTTTCGTTAACATTTAATGCATCGCACTCTAGACATTTTACTGTAATTGGATTGCTCAATAATTGACTTGGGTTGCGTGGACTGTATTAATATAATTATATTATTAACTTCCGGAATACATGGGAAATATCTTTAATCGTGACTGAATATGGAATGCAGTATGATTTGTGGTGAAAGGGAAATTCATCGTAAGAATTCTTAATGTAATTCTTGGTGTATTTAGTGTAGTAGTTGGAGCGGTTGGGCTCTTAAGTTGGGAGTCAAATCTTCTACAGAATGTGATATTATGTACAATAATCTACATAATTTCTAACTCGTATTACCTAGCTTAATATGAACATGAGATTGAACTTTCAATAAGATAAACACATTTCTAATGGTATTTTATGATTGAGTATCCAAAAATCAATAATTTAGGACCTTTCTATATTTTATTTTTACTTTATTTATAATATATATTATCGAATTCATAAAACCTTCAGAATTTAATATTACAATAATAGTATTAAAATTCGTTCTCCGTCAATATTATCTAATAAAAGCAAATATAAAATAGAGTGAATTTAATGAAATATTTAAAAAGTTACATTTAGTATATCATGTAATCGTAATTGTAATTTACTGAAGAATGAGATAGCTAAATGGCTAAAATTTAATTTAAATTGATATAATATCTTAATTTATAAACGATTTGATGTTTTGATGTGATATATTATTGGCCTGTTTTTATAAGAATATAAAGGAACTTTCTGATTATTTTTTATTTGACTTTCATTCTATGTTAGGAGTATTTTTCAAAATATTGTTTCTGATGTATAATTGGAAACTAGTGGTTTAAAATATATATCTATTCTTAAGAAAAATAGAGTAGTAGAGAGTTATAGAATTTTGGTTGAAACCTCTTTTTGCAACGTAAAATAAAAAATTCAAATGAGAATAACTTGTAATTCTTATCTTGATAACTAAACTCTCACAAAATACTACATTTTTATTGTGAAAAGTCGTTTCATTTTCTAAAAAAGTTCGGTTTTATGGCACATCAGTCTATATCACTTACATCAGCTGGCTTGATGCCAAACTTTCTCCTTGCTATATTGTTGAACTCCATTGGCGTGTGGAATTAACCTTGAAATATATAAATATTTCTGTTAAAAATACATATTTCGACAGTATATACTATTAACTGTTAAATTATAATTAATATTAATGTTATAAAATACTTTCATCTTTTTTTTAGCTCTAACAGTTAGCAGTCTCGACCTGTTGACTTTATATATTGTTTCGAACAGGACGAGAACCATACTGGTACTAGGACTTGTGTGAATATTTGATATTCAATAAAGGGTTGATCAAGTTCGATAAGTCAACAATAATAACTTCTTTCTCTTTTAAATAAAAATATTTACAATAAAAAGGTGCTTCCATAGGATTTGAATGAAATTCATCTTTCGAATAGTTTAAAAATTATTTTTCCCAGATTATATATAATATATATAAATATATATATATATATATATATAAATATCACGTCACCTTATTTTTATTTTATCAATCAAATTATTTTCATCATTTATTTACTATAATTTACTCACCTTTCCCTATATAAATCCGATTTCTATACACTGTGAAGGTAGTAAATGTTATAAAAAAATATTTTATATAAACAATATTTTCTTAAACAAATCTGTGATGTCAACCGCTCTTTGACGTCGCATTACACGGTATATGAATCCAGTGTTGTTGCTTACTTTTAGCCGGAACAAATACTTTGGTAATATATGTAAATACGTAACCAAGATAAATTTTCTTCCTTCTATTTTTCTCAAGTCAGGTATTTCTTTCTCAAACTATTCCTGAAAATAACTTAAAGCTATCTATTTTAAAGTTTCTTCAAATTCCTATTATTAATTAATTTGTTTATATAAATTACTATCAGTTCACAATTAAAGCAAATAATGTTCTGAAAATATTTTTTTTAAAAGGTTTAAGACTGCCCAACATTGACAAGAATACTAATGTATTAAAACAAACATACAATTTCTATATACAGTAGAACCTCCCTTTAGCGGACACATCTCTACAAAGGATAGTTTTTATTTACTAAATTAATATTCTTACAATTTAGCAACTCTCCGGTAAGAGGAAACCTCTCCTTAAAGGACACTTTGGCTTTGCAATTAGGTATCCTTTACAGGGAGGTTCTACTGTATATCAATTTTTATATAATATATAAAAAGGTTAAACCTGTCTATAAAGCCCTCTCTTGGGACTCACCAAAATAGGGTGCTATAGAGAGGGGGTGCTATAGACAGGTCACTTTTAATGTATATCGCATCGTACTACGTATTTAAAATCGGGCGCTATAGAGAGGGAGGTGCTTTTCAGAGAGGGCGCTATAAACAGGTTTAACTGTATATAAATTGTGTTTTTTCAGAGGGATACCGCGCTTTATTTTTATAGTTGAATAAAGAGTTGAGAGAGAATATAAATAAATAAATGATCTAAAATAAAGTAGATGCATTATTTTTTACCTAGCCGTTCAATCACCCAGGAAATTCTCGGGTTTACCCCATAACATTTTAAGCAGAGTGCCTATGTGTAAAAAAATATTTTGACAACAAAATTAGAAATAGCTTAAATATAAAATATTATAAAATAATCTATAGCAAACTTTAAAAAATCATGTGTAATAAAATAATTTTAGTAAATTTTAAGATGTTGTCTTGAAATATAAAAGTATAAGGTTTTAAGCGATATTTGAAATAAATGTGTTACTATATCGTCTTGTCTTGAAGTTCAGCCCAAACCGACACCTATCTCCAACTTCGGTCACTGCACACGTCCTTAATGTAATTCTCCAAGTTTCCGCAGTGGGAAATGTTGCGAGTAAAATTTGGCAAATCTTTAGATAACTCGAAGGATATTCGAAATAGAGGCCCGAATATTTAAAAGTAAGTTTTTCCAAATATATTTCTAAATATCAGCCAGATTGGTTCCGTATTGTGGACGTGCATAGCCGACAAATATATATGTTATATAAAGATATTATTCAATTAAAAAAGATTTTTATTTCTAAGGAAAACTACTCTGTAAAATCGACCGCCAGATGTCATTTGTTGTTGTTTCCCATTTGTCGGTTCAAATATTTTTGTACATATGTAAATACTTAATCTTTTATTTTCTTCTCTCTCTTTACGCCTTAATTTAGATAGTATATTCTCAAAATAAGTACTCAATAATTCATTAGCTTAATTAAAAAAATTAGCAAATGATGATTTAAACCGTTTTTATTTTTATTACCGCGACTGCAATAACACAAACATACTTATGTACCCTCAAAATATTCAGCAAGTAATATTTCTATATATCTCAATATAAAGGTTTCGCGAATTTTGAATTTTCGCGGGTTAGGTGTATTCGAATTTCTATCTTTTTGTGGCTTTATGTTGGTACTCATGTCTCTCACTTATACCGACAAGCTCGGGCATTTTGAATGTTCATTTAATTGTTGACAGCTGCTTTGCTTGCAGGTGTTTTGGATCGTCTTCGAATTTTACCTATTAAAAAAAAATGGATCAAAGAAACTGTATCAAATTTTGTGTGAAAAACGAAATTAAGTGCGCTGATGCATTCCGAATGTTGACTGTGGCATACGGAGAAGCTACCTTGGACCGAAGCAACGTTTATCGGTGGTACAAAATGTTCTCAGAAGGCCGAGAAGATGTGAACGACGAAGAGCGTGCCGGACGCCCGAGCACTTCAACAGCAGACGAAAAAATTAATGAAGTGGAGAAAATGATATTGGCCAATCGTCGAATCACCGTTAGAGAAGTTGCTGAGGACCTAAACATATCGATTGGCTCGTGCCATTCGATTTTTACCAATGACTAGCCGAATGACCCGGGAAACGCCCGGGTTTTACCCGATCAAATGTTTTTATTCAAATACTATTTGTTACAATTATAAATTGGCGCCGTGGATGTCATTCTTGTGAAACGTCCCGCTCCAAACTTTGTGTCAGAGAAGCGATATTTTTATAAATAGATGATCTGGCTTTGTGTCTTCTGCTCGAATGAATGTTTTTCTGTTAGAATTTTGTTCCTGCACACTAAAAATGAACTGGCTTCACCCGTGGTCTCAGTTTTTTGGAATTTTTCCCGATATAATTTTGTATCTGATAATCAAACATGATACAGCAATATTGTCATCATCATTTTCTGACTAAAAAAACAACTATTTTTGCCCAGAACCTGTCAATTTTATTTTTTATTGGCTAAAAATCCGATAAATATATTTTCCAGATTTTTCTCTATGTCCTGTCAAAACACGTTTTACATGTACATTAGGTCAGCTGATATTACCTCCCATCTTCACCGCTAGAGGCGCTGCTTGCGAGCGAAAAGGCAAATTTGCAACGCAATTTGCAAATAACTCGAAGAATATTCGGGATTGAGACCTGGAATTTTCACTATAAGTTTTTCCAGATTCTACTCTATATACTGTTAAAATTTCAGTCAGATTAGTTACGTATTGTGGACATAGATACCCACATACATGCATACATATATACATACATACATACACTGACTTTTATATATATAGGGATTTGGGCATGAGACGGGTCGCCGCGAAATTTGTACCAAAATTGCTCAATTGAGACCAAAAACAGCATCGCATGAACATTGCTAATGAGATTTTGGACTCTGTCCGCGACGACCCAAATTTGCTCCAGAGGTTTATAACTGGGGACGAAGCGTGGGTTTATGGTTATGACGTGGAAGCCAAAGCTCAATCATCTCAATGGAAGCTGCCGCACGAACCAAGACCGAAAAAAGCGCGCCAATTTCGGTCGAATGTGAAAGTTTTGCTGACAGTTTTCTTCGATTGCAGGGGTGTGGTGCATCATGAGTTCTTGCCACAGGGTAGAACGGTCAATAAGGAATATTACCTGCAAGTTATGCGCAATTTGCGCGAAGCAATCCGCCAGAAACGCCCGGTTTTGTGGAAGAACAAAAAATGGCTTTTGCACCACAATTACGCCCCTGCTCACACATCGTTGCTTGTGCGCGACTTTTTGGCCAAAAACAACACACTAATGATGCCACAGCCTTCGTATTCCCCAGATCTGGCCCCCTGTGACTTTTTCTTGTTCCCTAAACTGAAGAGGCCCATGAAAGGACGACCTTACGCTACGCTTGACGAGATAAAGACGGCATCGAAGGAGGAGCTGAAAAAGATTTTAAAAAATGATTTTTTGAAGTGTTTCGAAGATTGGAAAAACCGTTGGCACAAGTGTATAATATCTCATGGGGATTACTTTGAAGGGGACAAAATAGGTATTCATGAATAAATAAATAATTTTTGAAAAAACACAAAAGTCGCGATACTTTTTGAAAACACCTCGTATACATATATACAGATAGATGGCAGGTATTGCGCTCGCAAATATACCCCCTTCTTATATATTTTCTTCTTATTATTATATTTTATGAAACCTCAAATTAAAGAGGCAAAAGCCAAACAAAGCTACACCTTCAAACAAAAAAAGAATAGTAGTTTTATTATAGATTTTGTAATTAAATCAAATATATATTTTATAGTATTTTAAGTAGTCTAAGCTATATCTCAAATAAAATGTATAGAAGATTCATGAAAAAAAAGGAAAATCGATTCTAATATCCATTTTAAAATGATGGAATTTCCTAATAAACCTTTATTTTTTGTTTGTTAAAGCATAAAATATCAAATTTTCAATATTATATAAAATAAAGATCGATTAGAATATTCCAAACTGAAATAAAATATCTATAACTCTCTCTATAAAAAAATTAACATATAAATCTATTTAGCTATTCCGTATATTACTGTTTATACAACACTTGACCAATCTGGTTGAAACTTTAACATTATATAGTGGGGGTCGGTGGAAGGATGGTCTAAACCGTTGGTTTTCGACCGCTACGACCCGGATTCGATTCCCGCATTGGGTACTTTTTTTACTGATTAAAAATAAAATGCTCCAATCGCTCCCGATTCTTGCAAAAGTCCAACCCCACCAGCGAGTGCAAATAACCAAACGGGGCTCTGGCACATTTGTAAGTGCAAAGTCGAACTGTTTTTTTTTTTTCAAATGTGTATATATATGGTGCACTTACAGTAAAAGCAGTCGCCAACTTCTACCCACCATGATTATCATGGCCTGTACCACATGTACTAGGAATAAGCAAAAAAAAAACAAACACATTATATAGTTAGGTATAAAAGAAGCAATAACTTTCTTCTACTTCAAAAATGTGAATTTTAATCATTTTATAAATAGACATGCGTCGGACTTAAAGGCTGTTGGGCTCTGCGCTGTCTGGAGTATAGGAGCTCCATCTATGCTTCCTTCCTGTGGTGAATCTATATAAGACCGGTGATCTTAATAAAGCTGTATGTGTGTGTGTATTTTTTTCGCCAATCTCACTCACAACTAGTTCCTCTCTTGGCATTTCATGGAACTATTTAAAACTTTTGTGTGATATATTATTTACAAATATCTGACAAAAAATATATATTTTGTAAATGTACGGGTGTATATATATATGTATAAATGAATAAAAATTGAATTAATATTTGAAAATAAAATATCATGTGCAATTTTCAAAATATAACACCTGAAAAGGTTTTATTTTAGCTTTCAAAGCACCCTAATTGAGAGCTTTAGTCTTATATTGGCGGCAACCCAAATTGGAAATCGGGAGTTGATGTTTTTTCTAACTACCTGTTTTTTTATACCTAAATATTTTCTTTTAATTCAAACTTTAAAGTAATGAATTTTTTTTTTTAATAATATATGGAGTCAGTCTCTTAAAAACAAAATTTGCGTCGAATGTTTTAATTATATGGACATAATTTAAAAGAAATGTAACTTTTGGATTTATTTAAGTACATTTTGGATGTTACCCAGCTGATTATTTTATTTTTATGCATAAAGTTTCACATCTTTAAAACATTTTGTAGTCTAATTTCATTACAAATGTTATAAAAATTTAAAACTCTCTCTCTCTCTACAAAGTTTTATTATTAGTTTCTCAAATTACTCCAAAAGACTTCTATATAAAATGTTTAATTCAACAGAAATATTTTTGTTATTGAACTCTAAAATTTTGTCTTAACGGTCGAAAATACTTTTTATATATTCAAAAAAACAGAAGAATTCCCTAATTTAAAATTTTAAAATGTCCTTAATATAAAAAGATAAACTAAGGAACTCTAGAAGGAAGAAAATATTTCTCTTAAGTAAACATCTCATCTCGAAATGTTTCGAAATTAATTTACCTTTTTTATTATTCTTTAGATATTTAATTTTTTCCTCATATATATATTCTTGATGACAACACAATTATTATATTCAACTTTAAAAAAATATATATATATATAGCTACATCTTATTTTCTAAATATGATATTTCATAAAAGATCTGGTGTCTTATAACAATCCACTCTTATTTATATTGAGGAGCTTTTGAAATTCTTTATTTTATAGTAGTCTTGAAGTATATTCAAATGGATTACAAGATTTTTAGAAAGACACGAAAGCATTTTATATAAAAGCTTTTAAAAATTGGAATGCATTGCTCTTATTTGTTCTAAGTTTGCAAAATGAGATTGACATATATCTAAAATTAAATTCAAAAAGATATGTCTTGATGGAGACAATATCATTTATTCGACTCTTGGATTCACAAATTGCCAAATAAATGATAATATTATATATATAAATCGAAAAAAGGCATATGTTATAATGTATACATGTTTATATGTTTCTAACACAGAAAAGAATCATAATAATGTATTGCTAACTCCCACGCATATTGCACATAATACTGAATATATCTATAAAATAAATCAGAAAGGAGGATGTATTCACTTGTTTGTTTGTTGAAAATCGAACAAATATATAACAGGATAAAGTTTAACATATTAAATATTCAAACTCTGCATATTATCTCTTCGCTAAAATATTTACATATTCTGCATCGAGCTAATAATAATGGTTATGATGTTATTAATGGATTTTTAAAGTGCGTATTATAGTCTTAATAATATATTATTAAACTATGTACAAAACACATTCGTTAGACAAACATTCACTTAGATAAAACTGAGCGAGGCCTGGTATTTTGATTAGTTTATCTATATATAAATAAAAATTCATTATTTTTGAGTTTGTTTGGGTATGCAAATTTCTTTTTTATCATATAATTCTATAATATTTCACCGATCATTATAAAAATTCGATACCATATAATAATAATGTCTTGAAGGAATTACTGTCATATCGTTTGAGCTGATAATAGGAAGAGAGATTGATACACAATAATATAATAATATATATAAATTATTCTTGTTTCAAAGGTATGTAGCTGAGTATACAGTGCTTATACCACCAGATTGACAGAATAACCTTCTAGCCGTAAATATTGGGTTTGGCGGTCGAAATTGTCAGCTGTTCTGGGCTTACCTATGATTTTGGGGCTTTGGATTGTCACATTTACATCAATATTACATCCACAGTCAGATTACGATGAATAAAAGACCTCCTTTTAAACCTTTGCAGCATAATTTCAGACACCGTTCTTCGATTTACCTTGCTTTTTTCACTCAATTCGAGAGACAACCAACTTCGTTCCTACAAACGCTATGAAACAACCTGTTGAGAGGCCTCGAGAGAAATCGTTAACTGTTCTTGTGTTTGAGCATCGTCCTTATCAAATAACACTTTCAGTTTCTCATTTCTAACTTTTTTCGGCTTTCTATGTTTCTTGTCTTCGGCGTTGAAATCTCAAGATTTGAATCACTTAAACCACTCTCAACAGGTTCTTAATAAAGAAGCAATTTTGACATGAAGCATTTATTTTCACTTTTAAAGCATTTGATTAGCTACTGTTATGCTTTTATTTTGTTTTAAAATTAATATCAAATCTTTGGGCTAATGATATTTTCCAGCCTCAGAAGAAGAAATCTAAATATCTTTAAAATAGGAAAAGAAATTTATATGAATATATTAAATGATGTAAAATTTGATTTAAAACAAATCACTTGGTAAATACGTTAAATCATATTTGCGTACGTAATAATTAGAGTTTTTTGCAGAAGAATTATAAATACAGTTACGAGCGTCATTCCTCATCTCCTAATCAATCAGTCAGTTTTCATCTCTGTCACCGTTTGCTTTTTTTTTGGATATATGTTGGGAAAAAATTATCGATTCGTAGTGGAAGAGAAATATCCTTTATTACTTAAAGGTATAAAACAATAAAAGAAGGACAAAGAGATCAAATTATATGTACATCAGCAGCTCACGCCGGCCTGCCCTATTCACTTAACCGCTAGCCTACAAACAATCCAACAAGGCCGCGCTATATAGACAGAGATGTAAATTTGCATAGACAATACTGAAAATCTATGCAAACACAAGAGTATTGTATCGTAGAAATATCCGGAATTGTTATTTTCAATAAAACATATTTTAACATTCGAGGTATTATGTCTGGGAAGTTAGCAGGTCAAGGTGAAATGCATGAGATTTGAAGTACAGGGTGATCCAAAAGTCCCGCACAACTTTAAAAATTAATAACTCCGCGAATATTTGCGCTAGAGCAATGAGGTAAACACCATTGTGTTCAGGATGCAATGGGATTTTTTATGGCAAATAATGAAAAATTCGAAATTGATTTTAGTTACAACTTTATTCGCTAGATGGCGCTCTACCAGAATCAGCGATTCAGCGGCCAAATTGTTTGATAAATTGAAAAATATAACTGAACGACACGTATTTTTCCTTTTTGAATACCAGGAAAGAACCCAAATATTATCAAATGATAAATTAATAAAACACCATTTCACCAAAAGTTAGAAGAAATGGTTAACGATTTTTAAATACAATCTGAGATATGTAAAATAGGTATATGCAAATTAAAACATGTAGCAAAAAATATTTATATTTCAGATGGAGTTTTGTGAAATAGATTGAATGTTTGAAAATACCTACTGATATCAATACACGATTTTTGAAATGTTAATATAGTACCAAAAATTATGAAATAATTTAAGGAATGTATAGTTTCTTGACTAATTGGCGACACTTGACTATTTAACTGGATATTTGTCATGAACCAAAGATGAAATATAGAGGGGAGTGGCAAAATATATTTGTCGTACTTTATTCCAAATATCCTATGGGTTTGTCAAATGTTATCATTGTTTATTATACTGTACATAATTTTGAAAATGTTTCCCCTAAAAAAAATCATTTTTAAATCGACCTTTTGCGTTGAAAAACGTGGTAGCAAAATCATTTTGTATTATCTTTTGCGCAAAATTTCTAAAGTTGGGGGGGATACAGAGAGTATTCCTTATGCTATTTCTTCTAATGAGCGAAAAGCGATAAACTAAACATAAGGGTTAAAATTGCGTATACCAGTGTTATTCGAGAAGTTATAGCACTTTGGCTTGCACGACATAATATAAGATGTGGGAAAATGACAAACAAAAAAAGTACTGTTCACTGTTCACAGAAAAAAAAAGAGTCAAGATGTGAGGACAGCATTTATTATTCCCATAACCCAAAACAAAGAGCTGCAAAATATAACACATGAGGTAACTGCCTTCTCTCTTGTATTAGGTCACAATCCTTGCTCAATGTGGCGCCCTTCATTCTCAAACACCGCCTGCAGACGATAGATGACAGAATGGTCACAATTAAATAGTTGAAATTTATAAAACGTGCCATCTGATAGAAGCCTTCAACATGGCCAATGTGGTAGGCCGGCATCGATAAAAACGCGACTTAATGTACCCCCATAACCAAAATTGTAAGGCGTCAAGTCTGGTGATATTGGAGGCCACTGGTATATAAAGTGGCGACTTATCAACGAATTTCACCGAACGTATCCTTCAGCAATTGTTTGGCACCGCGGGAGATATGAGGAGGTCCTCCATCTTGCATGAATGTTATTTCGCTTAGTGCTTGTCTGTCCTACAATATGGGAATACCCTTTTCTCTCAAAAGTTGAACATAACGTTCACCAGTTACAAAAACGGTTTTAAAAGTTCTTCCATTGATTTTTTCAAAGAAAATTGAACCGAAAATAAAAGAAGAAGTGAACCCACACAAAACTGTAACTCTGTGCTGATGAAGTGGTATTTCTGTAAAAATCCTAGGGTTTTCTGTTGCTAAAATGAGGCAGTTTTGAATGTTAAATTCTCCCTTTAGATAAAAGTTAGCATCATCTGTTCTTAGAACATTTGACAGCCAGTTTTCATCAATATCAATTTGCCGGAAAACCCATGCAGCGAATTCTTGACGCTTCTCAAAATCGCTGACTTTCAAATCGTGAAAACTTTGAATTTTGTTAGGGTATTTTTATAGAAAAATTCTAAATGTGTGTTCTCTCCAAACTGTTCCATACGAAATCCCAGTTTGTCGAGAAACTTGTCTAGCACTAACTTCTCCATACGTGGATAACGTTTCAATAGCTTCAGCATTCTGCAAAACCGTAACAGCCACTGACTTGCATGTCGATGGTCTTCCACTCCGAGGTTTTGTTTCCAGAGATCCAGTTTCCTCAAAACTTTTAATCAATCGCTTTAGAGAGTAGCAACTCATTGGTCCTTTATCGCTTCGAATACCTTTAAAGGAACGAAACGCTCGTAAAGCTTCAGTGGCAGATTCTGAATCACAATTAAAAGAATTCACCAAGAGTGCTTTATCTTGTATAGTGACGGCATTCCAAGGGGAAGGAGAGAAGTCCGACCACACCTCCTTGCGGTCCCTCCTGGACCCTTGGAATATTTGACCAAATTCTGGTTCGTTTCCAAGATGACTAACGTTGCAACGGCACCCATTTTCAAATGAAGAGCAAAACTGATATCTCCAGTAATGCTACCGCGTCCGGGGTAACCGCCGCGTCAGGAGCTGCAGCTCGAGCTCATGATGAGAAATCTACTACGAGGACACAATTCAATCTACTACAACTCAATATAAATGGTACCCAGAAGAAAATAAAGAGCTGACTTGTCTTCTCTGTGACAACAATGTACATATTACTTGTCCTCAGGAGACAAAATAGAATCAGAATCTGAGATTCAATATCAAAGATTATAAAACACTACGAAAGGACAGACCGGGAAAATTCGGAGGAGGACTTGCTGTTTTGATTAAAACTCTAGAAATCAAATTTAAGGAAATCGCCTATAATCAGAGTAAGCCTAGAGAAAGCACGACAGAAGCTCAGACAATAGAAATCTATCTTACAGATAAAACAATTACAATCATGAATGTTTATGACCACGATAATACTAGCATCAATACAGGCCTGATAGAGACATTAAGTGAAGCGTCTTCGGATATCGCAATCATACTTGGTGATTTTAACGCCGAAAGACCAACTTGGGGATCACCTTTCCAGGATAACAAAGGTCAGCAGATTGAGGACATACTAACCAAACTCGACCTTACACCGTTAAATAACGAAAAGAACACCTATCTATCCAAGTCCACAGGCACAGAATCCGCAATAGACATCACAGCGATAAATTACAACATCGCACCCACAACACAATGGAAAATTCTGAAAAGTGCAATCATTGACCACAGACCACACACAATTTTAACAACCATAAAATTCAAAATTGAGAATTTCCAACAGAATAAAAGAACACTGGAAAAAAAATCACAGAAAAGCTTGAAGAACTGTGCAACGAAGAATTAAATCACAAAACGATTGACAAAAAATTGGAAAAATTCTCTTCGAACATATCCAAAGCTGCAAAAGTATCGATACCTAGAGGTAGACGTAAAGACCTGTGAATACTTTACTGGAAGGACCACAATATCGAGGCAATGATTGCAGAGAGAGACAATATCAATCAACTTCTTAAAACAAATAAAACAGAAGAAACCATAAAGGAACTAATTGAAATTAGTCACAAAATAGAACAAGAAATTTGGATATTCAAACAAGAGAGAGATAAAAATGGGCAGAATTCTGCGAAAAAAATGGATCCAAAAAAGGAAAGCCATCACTGGAATTTAATTAGTGTTATAAAACAATCAAAACCAACACTAATCCTCCAATACTCTAACCGATATGAATAGCGAGAACGAACAAACAGATGGCTGAAATAATTGCTGAATATCTTTCAAGCACTTCCAGACTCAGCTATACGAATGAAGGCAGGACTCTAAAAAATAATGTAAACAGGTTAGTTAAACAAGCAAGAAATTACCATCAACAAGATATTTACTCGAGAGACTTCACACTGAATGAGCTAAACTCATCAATAGGAAAGTTAAATCCAAGATGTCACCTGGGGATGCTCTAATCTTTGGTCAAATGATTAAACACTTTGGAGACAAAGCCAAAAATCAACTCCTACGAATACTGAACATTTCATGGCAAACTGGTAAACTACCAAAGAATTGGAAGATATCAATTATAGTGCCAATACTGACACCAAACAAAGATGCCAAGGAATTCAAGAACTATCGGCCAATTGCTCTTACCAGCATACTTTGTAAAATAACAGAATGAATTATTCACTCTAGGCTCATAGTCTGGCTCACTAACAATAATAAAATAAACTTCTACCAAACTGCCTAAATATCCAGACACTGTACAACTGATAAACTGTTCTACTTCTGTCAATCAATAATAGATTTCTAGGAAAAACCGCCAAAGAAGACAACGGCCGTATTCCTGGATATGACCTCAGCTTTTGATCGAGTGTAGAAATTATTTGAAAGGCTGCACAACATCGGAGTAAGAGGAAAAACCTTTATTTGTATTGCAGACTTCTTAAGGGGAAGAAGGATAAAGTTTCTGGTCAATGGAACATTTTCCAAGGACCGAAGAACATGCGCTGGTGTACCTCAGGGATCTGTGCTCAGTCCTCTACTCTTCTCGCTATATATTAACGGTTGTTTATGTAAATAGATGAATATTATTTGTATTATTTAAAGCCTCATTGTGTAAAAATATATGTATATATAAATTGGACATTTGTTGTTGGCCATGGTCAAGTTTGAGCTCTTGTACGTCTAATTACGACACAACAAAAGTGGCGACGAGGATGCGCGATCAACAGAGCCAGTAAAAAGCTGAGGAAAAAGGCGTCTATGCAAGTATAACAACTACATCTGAATGAAATTGATCGTTTAGTGAATTCTTGCATTTTATAACCTATAGTTCATGCATATTGGACCGCTCCAATAGTACCAGTATTAAAAAAGGATGGTAGTGTAAGTATATGTGGTGTTCTAGATGTACAGCTAATAAAGCAATAGAATTAGATAGGTATCCCATTCCATCGATCGATGAGATATTTTCAAAATTATCTACAAGCACCGTACTTTCGACTCTAGACCTATCACAGGCTTATTTACAAGTAATATTAGCGGAAGAAGCCAAAGCTGATATTGATATAAACACAACAAAGAGGTTGTTTTCTTATAAAAGACTACCATATGACGTAGCGGGAGCACCAAATAAATTTCAGAGGATTATGGAAGGTCTATTTGCTGATTTGCCAGGTGTGGCCTGCTACATAGAGGATATTTTGGTTGAAGGAAAAGACTTTGAAGATCATGAACAAAAGTTAGATCTAGTGTTTAGATGATTTTCAGAAAAAGGTTTAAAGTTAAACATATATAAATGTAAATTTAAAAAGAAATCGGTGGAATATTTAGGGTTTAAAATGGATAAATATGGACTGCATCCCTTAGAAAATAAAATTAAAGCAGTGACAGAGACGCGTGAACCTAAAGAATGTTTCGCAATTAAGATCTTTCATAGGACTCTTAATTTATTATTATAGATTCATAAAGAATATAGCAAACATTTTAGCGCTATTTTATCAACTTTTGAATACAAATGTAGATGGAATTGGACGAAAGAATATCGAATGTTCTTTAAAAAATGTAAATCATTATTAATGGACTATGGACTAGGCGTAATTCTGAGTCATAGAAATGATAGAAAGGAAGAATGCACTATAGATTTTGCTTCTAGAACAGAAGCGGAAAAACGTTTCTCTCAACTAGAAAAGAAAGCGTTGAGCATAACTTTTGGCGATGAGAAATTCAGACAATATTTACTGGGACGAAAATTTGAATTGGTCACAGACATTCGACCCTTAATTCATATATTTTCACCTCATAAACCAATTCCCATATGTGCATCATCCAGAATTAAAATATGGTCCTTAAAATTAGCTGCATTTAATTATACTGTGGAATTTCGAAAAACTAGTGATAATTCCAATGTTGACGCATTGTCACGTCTACCTTTAGAATCGAGTGTCAGGGAGTCTCTTGATGAAGACCAGGTACTTCTTCTCAGGAGGTTGAATGAGGTACCGTTCTCTTTTATGGAGGTGGCATATGAGACGCCCCAAGATAAAATACTGTCTATAGTATTAAGGAATGTTAGAGAAGGCAACTCTGTGGAAATTCACAAGGGTACCGAGAGAAAACCCACTAGCTCCTGATTATACAGATAACGGAAGACAGTTTGTCTCTGGTGAATTCGAGCAATTTACCAAAATGAATGGTATACGGTACACTAAGACCAGTCCGTATAATCCTAGTACAAATGGTTTAGCTGAGAGATATGTAAGAGAGTTTAAAAACCTTTTGAGAAAGAATAATGGGAAGGATGATTTAGAGACGAATCTACAAAGATTCCTATTTGCTCATAGAGCATTCCCCCAAACTGTAATAAAGGAATTCCCCCGCGGAACTGCTAATGAAGAGAAGTTTAAGATCAAGATTTTCGAATTTAATACCAAGATGGGAAATCCGCGAGAGGTATTACATGAGGCCGTAAGAAGGCAGGAGCAGTTTACTACAGTTTGCGAGGTTTATTTCCTCAACTATGCAACTGGACCTAAACGGTAAAAAGGTACCATTTTGAAATTATTGAGCTACCGTCACTACCTTATAAGTTGCGAGGGCGTCGTGTATAAGAGGCATATCAATCAATTGCGACCTGTGAGAAAAAAACAAGTGAAGACAATAAATTTGATACTTCCTCGAACAACAGGAGAGAAGCCTGTAGGTGGAAGTCAGAAATAAAGTGAAGAGGAGGTTCCAGAGGTTACATCAGGAAACAAGGAGGAGAGTGCTTCTGTGCACGTACCCTCTTGCACTCCTAGACCAGGGCCTGTTGCTGTGCAAGTGCCCGTCCGCAGTCCTAGACCTCAGAGAGCCAGGAAACCCCCAGACCGACTGGAGTATTATTAAGGGGGAAGATGTGCTGTGTATGTAAATAGATGAAGATTATTTGCATTCTTTAGAGTCTCATTATGTAAGAATATATGTGTATATAAATTGGACATTTTTTTTTGGCCAACGAAAAGAATAAGAGCTAAAAAAGAGTCATGGTCAAGTTTGAGTTGTTGTACATCTAATTACGACACAACCTTAACAACATCCATCCTTACCTCACTGAAGACACAAAAGTTGTCTGTCATGCAGATTATATAGCCATATGGCATACAAGTAGCAGTATAGAAATATCAGAAAAATACTGAACACATCAATGAGAAGTGGGCAATGAAACTCAAAATGACAAAAAAAAAACAATAAACACAAACCTATAGGTCTCCTTCACTGACAGGAAAAAGGGCATGAATTTAACTCCAAAATAAGCATAAACAATTATATAATTGATGAAATTTGTTCTCCAAATTACCTAGGTGTGATACTTGATGAGGAATTGCGATTTACAGAACACATCATTAGCACCTCAAATAGAGCTACCAGAAACCTAAACATTCTGAGAAGGCTATGTGGAACAAATTGGGGAGCAAAACCCAAAATTCTCAGAACAACATATATCACCTTAATAAGGCCACCTGTTTGGGCTCCCTCAAGTTCATCACTAAAAAGAAGACTAGACAGTGTTCAAGCAAAATCGGCCAAATTAATCACTGGTTCTGTTTCAAATACCAACAATTAGAAAATTCAGAGAGAATGTGGTCTAGACCTACTTAAAAGCAGAAGACAATTAAAAATAATAAAATTCACCAATAGCTTAAAAACTAAAGAAACCGAACACCTATTTACACTGGACACAAAAAGAAAGGCTCAAAAGATCTTCAACACTTCAGTACGACAACAATATTAGAAAGAGCATAAATATGAAACATAATGAATTTAAAATTCGAGAATAACCAATATTTCCTACCCCATTGCCATCAAATGTAATCATCAATCTTAACCTGAATGAACCCTGCAATAAAAAAAAGAGAACAAAACCATACTTAAAAAGAAAGGACTTGACACAATTGGTTTATGCGATCAGATAAATTATTTAACAGCATATACAGATGGATCATCAGACCTTACCATAAGTAATGGAGGGGCTGGAATTAACATAATACTGCAAGATGGAACATACATCAAAATCAAAGAAGGAGCAAGAAAAATTTCACTTGTTAACTGACAGCTATCTGGAAAGCTCTTGATGTAATGCCTTAACCAACCATCCCTGCATCAAGCAGAAGGAATTATAATATACCGTACAACGACTTCATATCCGATCTAGAAGCAATTCAGAAGGGCAATACTATGATCACACAGAAAATACACTCGTTACTTACTCAACTGATATCATTGGAGAATAACTGCATTCTACAATGGATTCCTGCCCGTGTTGGGATCGGGGGTAATGAAATGGCAGTTGAATTTGCAAAGGAAGCCAGAAAGCTAAGCCAAAGGAAAGAACAAATGTCATTATTTGACGCTAATGCTTTTGCAAAATACAAGATAATTAAACAAAAAATAAGAAAAGATCAAAATGTGAAATAAACTCCGAGAGAAAAATGACAAAAACTATAACACGGCTTAGAGCAAAACACTATAAAGAAATGACAATACATCCAGATGGCACAAGGACCTATAGGACATGCAACAACTGTCTTGGTGTGGAACTAATACCTACTCACATATTCTCATGCCCAGCAATGGCCGCAGCCTTGCAGAAAATTGACATAGACCCAGAGCAGCTGCTTTACACACCCAAGATAGTGGACAATGCTGCTGCTGTTGTGATAGAGAGATGCATGGAGACATCTGAGGCTCTTTATTGGACACGACAAAACCAACAACGGCATTCCAGAGTAAAATAAATCATCAGAGATAGATAAATATTTTTCAAATGAATTAAAATAAATATAATCGATACTGAGAGAGAGTTGAATTAAAAAAATTAGAAATTTATTATTTTCGAAATATAAATATCTGAGAGGATTCCAGCAAACCGCATCTAAAATATCAATTTTTTTGCTACATGTTTTAATTTGCATATACCTATTTTACATATCTCAGATTGTATTTAAAATTCGTTAACCATTTCTTCTAACTTTTGGCAAAATGGTGTTTTATTAATTTATCATTTGATAATATTTGGGTTCTTTCCTGGTATTCAAAAAGGAAAAATACGTGTCATTCAGTTATATTTTTCAATTTATCAAACAATTTGGCCGCTGAATAGCTGATTCTGGTAGAGCGCCATCTAGCGAATAAAGTTGTAACTAAAATCAATTTCGAATTTTTCATTATTTGCCATAAAAAATACCATTGCATCCTGAACACAATGGTGTTTACCTCATTGCTCTAGCGCAAATATTCGCGGAGTTATTAATTTTTAAAGTTGTGCGGGACTTTTGGATCACCCTGTAGATGGCACGATATTGCTTTGAATTAAGGACAATAGAATTTAGTTTTGTGTGTGAGAGAAATACTTATTTATGTACATATATAATTATTTATCACATGTAAAAGCTTATTTATTCATATATCAATAACCATTTTTCATATTTGATTATAATATATAATATATTCTGATAGGAACTGTAATAGAGAAGTTGTTTTATCTCTTTTAGTATCTGAATATGATCTGATAATGAATTCAACAAACGAGACACGATTTAGAAAACTCGTATAGAATATTTATGTCACATTAATTTTATTCTTTAATACCGATTGTGACTTATAGATTTCCAAATAAAAATACAGAGTAAATATTCAAGAGTATTTTAGATTCTTTCCGTAAATGGGAAATCCCCTGACAGAACATTACATCTGTCGAAATGTCAATAATAATCCTGTAAGAGAAATGTCACTTAAATGATAAATATGACAAATTCCATTGGAGGATTCTCTTTCTTTCTTTCTTATTAGAATATGTCGAGAAAAATAAAAGGTTTATCACTTTTAAATTATACTACATTTGTGCATTTATTTTTAAATATTATTAATCTCTATTTGTTGTATTGGTTTTTATAGTTACAGATAAAATTAAAAAGGCATATATTAAATCAGAATATTATTTATTTTACCAATATTTCATTTGGCTGAACGCCGACCTTTTTCAAAATATTATAACATATTAATGTGAGTCAATAACGTTTTTATTAAATGATATTTTGAACCAATATATAAAGATTCAATTATGGATTGCTCTTTTTTCAAAAAGATTAAATTATATACCAGAAAAAAATATTTTTTAATTATTAAATATAATTATCTCACATCGTAGAATTTTCATTACGTATTTGTTTTACGCGCGAGGTATTTATTAATCTACTTATATAATTGCCTTATTCTGAAGCTCACGGATAGAATGCGCGCCCATTGGCTGCCGGCGAACACGTGTCCTCCCTGCCCCCCTCTAGACCACCCTGTTATCAGCTGTGTGATACATACACATGTCTAAAAAGCCATTCCAGACAACCCTGTTATCAGCAGTGTGATACATCCACCTGTCTATACAGACCACCCTGTCTATAGCGACCACTGACCACCCTGCCTATAGCGACCACTCTAGACAACCCTGTTATCAGCTATGTGATACATCCACCTGTCTATACAGACCACCCTGTATATAGCGGCCATTCCAGATAACCCTGTTATCAGCTGTGTGATACATACACCTGTCTATAGCGGCCACTCTAGACAACCCTGTTATCAGCTGTGTGATACATCCACCTGTCTATACAGACCACCCTGTCTATAGCGGTCACCTTAGGCAACCCTGTTATCAGCTGTGTGTTACATTCACCTGTCTATAGCGGCCACTCTAGACAACCCTGCTATCAGCTGTGTGATACATCCACCTGTCTATACAGACCACCCTGTCTATAGCGGCCACTCTAGACAACCCTGTTATCAGCTGTGTGATACATCCACCTGTCTATACAGACCACCCTGTCTATAGCGGTCACCTTAGGCAACCCTGTTATCAGCTGTGCGTTACATTCACCTGTCTATAGCGGCCACTCTAGACAACCCTGCTATCAGCTGTGTGATACATCCACCTGTCTATACAGACCGCCCTGTCTATAGCGGCCACTCTAGACAACCCTGTTATCAGCTGTGTGATACATCCACCTGTCTATACAGACCACCCTGTATATAGCGGCCATTCCAGATAACCCTGTTATCAGCTGTGTGATACATACACCTGTCTATAGCGGCCACTCTAGACAACCCTGTTATCAGCTGTGTGATACATCCACCTGTCTATACAGACCACCCAGTCTATAGCGGCCACTCTAGACAGCCCTGTTATCAGCTGTGTGTTACATTCCCCTGTCTATACAGACCACCCTGTCTATAGCGGCCTGTCTATACAGACCAACCTGTCTATAGCGGCC
The DNA here is from genome assembly GCA_030710605.1 of Cordylochernes scorpioides. NCBI lineage: Eukaryota > Metazoa > Arthropoda > Arachnida > Pseudoscorpiones > Chernetidae > Cordylochernes > Cordylochernes scorpioides. The sequence continues at coordinate 119,730,928 of CP092867.1, forward strand.
ACTCTAGACAACCCTGTTATCAGCTGTGTGATATATACACCTGTCTATACAGACCACCCTGTCAATAGCGACCACCCAACACCTGTCTATACAGACCACCCTGTCAATAGCGACCACCCAAGACAACGTTTTTAAAATATATTCGCACTCGGGTAAAACCCGGGCGTTGCCCGGGCCATTCGTCTAGTAAATAATATCAAATTAAGAAAAAAGGTATTTTCTGATCGTGTCCACTAAAAGTTGCTGATGGCTTGCGCCATCTATCGTGAATGAGGTATTTTAGTGGATGAACTGAATATATTAAAACTCATGATAAAAAAGGATTTTTATAATCAAGAAAATATAATTGAAATGATTTATTTTACATAATGTGAGCCTTAATCCTCAAAATATACAAATTATAATCAAAATCATTCGCAAATTGGCCATTTAGTGATGCTTTTTAAATGTATTTATTTGATCTTCGTATATAAAGCACAAAATAGAATAAAACATATAAAAATGTTAGTATATAAACTGTTACATATTAAAGCAATATTGCCCTAAATATTCTTTTTGCTTTAAATTATGTTTTATTCCGAAGTTTATATTTTTATTCATTCGTATTGGCATTTTAATTAAAATTATCCAATCCAATTATCTAAAAATATATCATATATGAATTAAATATGTATATATTACAAAGAAAAAGGTCTATTAGTTCCTTCATAAAGAGTGAAAAATAATCCGTCAAAAAACGAAAAGAAATATAAATTCTAGATGTATACAAGTTTTGGGTCAAAAATATATTTAATACGCTGCATATTTATTCAGCTTCTTTTATCTAGTTAATTAATAAAAATGATGATGAATGGAAATGAATTATTAATCTAACCTCTAACATTTCTAGCTATTTTTATATTTATTAAATGTTGTCGGTGGAAGGATGTTCTAAACCGTTGGTTTTCGACCGCTACGACCCGGGTTCGATTCCCGCATTGGGCATTTTTTCTTATTAAAAAAATGCTCAAATGACCTCCGATTCTTGCAAAAGTTCAACCCCACCAGCGAGTGCAAGTAACCAAACGGGTCTCTGTCTGTAAGTGCAAAGTCGAACTACTTTTCACATGTGTAGAAATGTGGTGCACTTACAGTAAAAGCAGTCGCCTACTTCTACCCAACATGATTATCATGGCCTGTACCACGTGTACTAGAGATAAGCGAAAAAATGTTGTTAGCGTAAATATTCATAGTTAAGGCCTTCTGAATAATATGAGTTTGAACAATTATGTTACGATACACTAGCGCGCCATCTGTTATCAAATTGCAAAACTATTTTAGAGGCGTAATATTATTTTTAAAAAGAATATTACACCTCTAAAATAGTTTTGTAATATGAGTTTGGATAAAAATTTAGCCATATATATAAATAATAAGAATTCATTAAAATATAAATACATTAATCACATTTATAGATTCTGTATATAATACTATGTTGTATTTCCTTTAATACGTATGCTTCTATCTATTCTCACTCTTCGTAGATCGCGAAATGCGTGGTGTCGCTGGGGACCCGTTGGCGATTCTCCACCAAACTCTACAGCGGTGGCAGAGGCGCCATGTTCTTTGTACATAGTATGATGCATATATATATATAAATAGTTGCGACTGTGCATTTTGCATGCATTGTCAAGATGTCAATAAAATTATTTTAATTGCCAAATTGTCTATTTATTCTCTCCTTGTCAGTCCATTTGACGACAAGGACAATTTTATTTGTTTTGCATATTGCTTCAATAGGCATTAAAACATGTATATGAATTTCAAATAATAACATATATTGTCAGTGAATAATTTATTTGAATAATAAATTATCACTGATTACATAAATTAATCTGTTTGTGACTTGAATTAGCCCGACTACTGTCTCATATATCTTGTTAAATTAAAGTAGTATTGTAATAATTTCTATCTGCTCTGTATAACTCGTATTATGGAAATTCGCAACTATTATAGAAAAGACCCCCGATTCTTGCAAAAGTCCAACCCCACCAGCGAATGCAAGTACCCAAACGGTGCTCTGTCTGTAAGTGCAAATTCAAAATGCTTTTCACATGTGTAGACATGTGGTGCACTTACAGTAAAAGAAGAGGTCTACTCCTACCCAAAATCATTATCATGGCCTCTACAACGTGACCTAACAATAGAAATTATTTTTTTTTTTTTTAAATCATACGCGTTTATAATAGTTTCGAATTTTCATAACATATGGAGCGCTAATGCATCATAACTCGTATTATAGTATTGATAAATAAACATTTTTTAATATCAATTAAATGACTACTAGTTTTTACTACCGTAACAACTGATGGTGAAACTGGATGATCCGTTAGAAGAAACCAAAGAATGCATCGACTAGAACCTCAAAAATATTTAGCAATAATAAAACAAGAGCAACAAACTGAAAAGTGTGAGTACCACTTTTAACCATTTATATAAAGAAGCTCTTCTATTTTCACAGGAAAACCTGATCAGAACCCGCAGAAATGGTTGAAAAACTTTCATCGCGTCGGTCGTAACAACTGATGTGACCATTAAATGTGCTTCGCGAATGTTTATATACAAGTCTAGTTTGAAAACTAGACTGGGAGAGAGAGACATTTGAATGAAGATTTTCTCACTCATTTGGACATCACATCGTCCAAAAGAAACAGCTTGAAAAGCTTGAAATTGGTGTCAAGGGAAAGGGAGAGTCGAGCTAATCGCATCCAACATGCTCTCCATTTATGCAAAGAAGTGGATACAAATATGAGGGGAAAACGAAATGGGCGAACATTTGGTAAAAGGAATATCAGAGAAAATTAACGCTCAATTATCGCGTTGGACATTGCTAACTACGATTAATTTATAAAATGGTGCTAAAAATTTAATATTCCCAAAACAACGTGTGAGTAAGCGTATAGTCTTTGAGAGAATACCAAATGTGGCCGGCATCGAATCATCAGACTCTGAATCAATGCAAGACTTAATTCGACGTTCGGTGTATGAAGAGGTTCATCGCACACTAAATCCTGAGCCAGCTACACCTGAGCCATCTTCTTTGGAATAAATAATTCTAGAGAGGTTGAAAAAACGTGGCTACAATTTAAATGCCCCGCCAAGACCGACGTACCCCAACCAAACCCGTTCATTCAACCAGGTTCCACGACTTCAGATCCAAACACTCTTATAGAACTAGATGCCAACACAACGAAATACTGATAAATGGAGCACGAATGACAACATCCCAATATTTAAATTGTGGCCGCCCAAGCCATGTCAAACCCTATTGCAGAGAACATCTACAATAAACGCAGAAACCTGAAAGGTTTGTACAAAGTTCACAAAGATACTCAGATAGCTGACAAGAAAGCCGTACAAAGCAATATACCGACGGAAATCGCAGTTTCCAAACAGAGGAAGATCCCCGAGACGCCAGTTCATTTTCCCAGGCCGCTAAACAAAACAATCTCAACGCCACCAGAATCTCGGAAACTAAACCCGACCTCCATCTAGACTGAAGCTGCGGTTGTGAAAAGCCCTCCAATGTTGACTGCCGCTAAATAGCAACAAAATTAAGTCGAAATATTCATTGATGACATTGCATTTTCTGCTTTAGTATATTCAGATGCACCATTTAATTTATCTCTCTGATGGATTAAGACGACAATTAAAGAAGACCGTGTTCCGGGTTAGCGGAATAACTCTGAAGGTTGCTGATGGTAAGAAGATCACCTCAATTGGCCGATGCACAATCAGTTTGAGCATTAATATTTAGGGAGAGAATATTTAATTACGTGTCCTCCCCAAGAGTAACGCCAGAATTATTCTAAGATGGGATTTCCTAGAGTGAGAAGAAGCCGTGATTGATTGTGGACGTGCCGAAATAAAATTGGAAGAGACCAAAAATGTACTAAATTCACCAGCTCTCACGGGAAAGGTTATGGCAATTAGAAGCGTCGTAACCCCTCTCGAATCGACCAAACTAATAATTGTTATGAGTGAATTTATGAATGGGCAAAATCAGGTACTTTTTGAACCTTCAAAAAGGTATTGATAAGAAAAGGATTAACACTTCCCAGCGCATTATTCAGACTTTCTGATAAGAGAGTAAAACTTTGGATTGTAAATTCTAGCATCCCGGCTCAAAGAGTTCCAAAAGAATAGTGCTTGGAAAAATTTCAAGGAGTTGAAGAAAATACCTTGACGGCTATCTCAGAGTATTCTTAATTTAATAGGGAAGTGAAAAAATACACCAGTCATGCTGATAAGAGAGCGATATTTCATTTTAAAAAATTTAATTAGTATTAATTTATCAGGAAATTGTCAATTTCCTATCCTATCAATCTTGAAACGATTTGACAAAATATTTGATAAAAATATTGAGTCGGTAAAGCAAACTTCAGTAACAAAACATAAAATTAACACTAGAAACCATCAGCCCATTAAGCATAGACCATATCGAGTCGCCTCTACAGAACGCCAAGCAATCCAACAGGAGGTGGATAAATGCTCGACGCCGGGATTAAGTCATTCAGAAAGTCCATGGTCATCGCTGGTTATTCTAGTGAAGAAGAAAGATGGTAAATGGCGTTTCTGTATCGATTACAGGCGATTAAACAATGCTACTACAAAGGACGTTTACCCACTCACCCGAATCGACGATACGCTTGACTTTTTTTAAAGGAGCCAATTTTTATTCATAGATTGATTTCCGTTCGGGATATTGGAAAATAGAAATCGACGAAGCAGATAGGGAGAAAACTGCCTTTATTACGGAATGTACGAATTCTTAGTAATGCCCTTTGGCCCGTGTGTTCCGGCAATATTCGAGCGCATGATGGACAATATACAATAGCACTCTTTTATTTATATGACATCGCGTTGTATACCAAATCTTTTGGCGAACATTTATAACAGCTTGAAATCATATTACAATGTCTTAACAAAGCCGAGCTGCGCTTCAAACCTGGTCAATAGTAAAGGCACTTATTCCGATCCAGAAAAGATTGAAGCCATCGCCAAGTTTCCGACCCCAAAATCTAAAAAGGATGTCAGACGCTTCATTGGCATATGTTCCTATTATCTTAGAGAAATATTGCCGAAAAATGTGATCCTCTACACGAGGTCCTCAAAATATATATGAAATTCACATAGAACACACTGACCAACAGGATGCTTTTGAATCTTTGAGAGGAGCATCGATATCTGAACCTGTTTTGGCTTATCTCGAAAAACACCTGCCAACCGAGCTCTGTACTGAGGCCAGCGGTTATGGAATTGGAGCTGTCCTGGTGCAGATATCAATGACGGAAAATGGCGAATAGTTGGTTATGTTTCAACCTTATTTAGGGCGGAGAATAATTAATTAAAATTCGAAATTATTTTAAAGGCGCAAGATTCTTTTTGAAAATAAACAATTTCTACTGCCCTTACTTCAATGGAAAAATTAATGGGAGGGCACTGATGAGCCAGGCCCTCCCATTAATTTTTCCATTGAAGTAAGGCCATAGAAATTGTTTAGTTTCAAAAAGAATCTTACGCCTTTAAAATAATTTCGAATTTTGATAACAGATGGCGCACTAGTGCATAATATTATAAAAAATTTAATCAACAACGGAAAATGAATGCTTGACCGCGATATGCCCATCGATATTTTGACAGTATATTTTTGGTCGTGAGTTTATCATTATGATTAATCACCCCACGCCTTTTGCTGGTTATCTAACCTGAAGGACCCGACAGGAAGACTAGCGAGATGTGCCTTATAGCTCCAAGAATATGACGTTACGGATGTTTACAAAAGTGGGCGCAAACACAGAGATGCCGACTGCCTTTCTCTAAATCCCCTTCAACTTGAATCAGAAGAAACAGACAATGACGATGATGATATACCATCAATTACTGCTCTGACGTACTTAGAGGCTGAGAAAAGAAAGACCTACAAATTAGTCAATTGATAGAGGAAACAGAAGGATCTGGTGCCGAATCGAATGATATATGAAATGTTATAATGAACCTTGTACAAAATTAATTTCAACTCCCTGGAAAACTAATACCTTCTAGTTATTATCAAGCACCTACGCTTAGTGTTACTAAAATGTTTACACGACACTCCTATAGCAGGTGATCTCGAATTTTCGAAGACCTATGAAAGAGTTGAAGCAAATATTTCTGGCCCGGACTTCACCGAGACTTACGAAAGTATGTTTCTCATTGTGACGAGTGCCAAATAAATAATCAGACAACTCAAATGCCACCCGGACTACTTAAACCATTCCTCCTGTAACCTCCCTCTCTTCAAAGTATGGGAATTTATATTCTTGGAAGATTTCCCAAGTCTGATAGCGGTAATAAGTGGATCATAGTCTGAGCCGACTAGTTAAACCGATTCTCTATTATTAAGTTTTTATCCACAGGCGAGGCAAAATAAGTTGTCAAGTTCTTAATGGAAGAATTTGTTCTCAAACACGGACCCGCCAGAGATATCATTACGAATCGTGGGCGAGTATTTGAAACTAAGATGCTAATTTAACTTACTAACCAGTTCTCTTTCATACACAGATTTACTACAGCATGTCATCCTCAGACGCATGGCTTAATTGAAGACTTGAGAAAATATTGGCTAAATATTCTGACAATGTATGTGGACGCTGAACAAAGAGACTGGGGTGTTATCCGTCTTCACGTCACTTTGTCTAAAAAACGGTCAAGTATGACACGAAGGGTTTCACCCCGTTTGAATTTGTCAATGGAGCGAAGCTTAAACGACGGTAGACACTCTATTCCTAAATCCGAATGGATATCTCTAAGAGTAATAGAGTCAGAAGTTTGCAGCAAGGGTAGAAGATGTTAGGTAGCTGTCACTATTATAAATAGTTCAAGAATTATACAAAGTTAGATACAACTCCAAACACGAAGAAGCGGACTACAGCCTCGGTGATCTCATGTGGATCTTCACACCAGTACGAAAAGTGAGAATCTCAGAAAAACTCATGAATAAGTACTTCACCGTACAAGGTGACCCGGAAAGATCCGACGTAACTTACGAAGTCGGATCCGTGGAACCAGCAGGCCGGACGTGACAGAAAGGATACCTATGTGCTTAGAATGAAACCGTACCGTTATCCGGCATACCAGGCGGACCTGCTCAAGTAACTTGGTACAGCGAGTCGCTGTCCATCTAAGAAGGAGGCTTAATGTCAGTGAATAATTTATTTAATTAATAAATTATCACTGATTAAATAAATTATACTCAGCCCGTGAATTGAATTAGTCCCACTACTATTCCATGTAACTTATTAATTATTAGTATTGTAAATAATTTCTATATCCGATCTAATTATCACTCGTACTATCTTATTTACAAATAAACATTTGTTTATCTTAATTAAACTACTCCTCGACAACACTACCGTGACAATATTACAATAAGTATATTAAAAAAAATAAATAATGAATTTTATAAATAGTTTCAAAGCATACCATTTTATTTTTTTTTTCATTAATAAACAAGGGCGCGATAATGAAGTATTTGCGTTTATTAAAGAGTAAACGAACAAAATTTATTCTATAAAATTATATTATTCAAATAAAATTAAAATTATATCTAACATTTTATTCTACAGAACTCTTTTTATGTTTTTTTCTTGCTTCCCTCTTTCTTTTTTTTTTTCTTTTTATTCTGTCTATAACGTTATTTCCTTTGTCTCACTGCTTTGTTCTTATGCATACCTTTGGTGAATCCTGTATAGAGTCAGTGACCCTAAATAAAGGCTTTTTGTTGTTGTTGTTTATTCTACAGAAAAACCAGATACATATTTTGAAGAAGGAATAAAAGTTAACGGCAACGAGTTTCTTTTATTAAAGCTGTAAATTCAGCAAGCATTCGGACTTTGACGTCCTTCGACAGGCAACTTTCCAAGAAACTTGATAACAATATATATATATATACAGGTAAATATTTTTATAACCAGAAATTCTCTTAATGAAATAAATGATTATTATACAAAAATGTTTTCTTTTTATCTAAGTAAACAATTTTTAAATTCCTAAAATTTATATAGGCTAAATAAATAGTTGACCTTTCCTATTTTTAGGTAACTACAAATAACATTCAATTAAAAAAGGTATATATTGAATCAATATATAAATTATTTACCAATATATCAGTTTTGTGGCTAAACGCCAACCTTTTTCAAGGTATTATAACATATTTACCCTTATTGTAATACCTTTAAAAAGGTTGGCGTTCAGCCAACTGAAATATTGTTAAATAAATTATATTCTGATTTAATATATGTCTTTTTTAATTGAAGATTTATTTATGGATTGCTATATTTTCAAAACAAATATAATTGTTTGTCCTCATATTCACATTATTTTTATTTTATGAAACCTCCATTATTGTGGTATAATGGAGATTATATAGTTTGAATTTATTCATATAATACCCATGCTCTATTTTAATTCCTAATTGTCCTATTTTATTTATTCCAATCTCAAGATACTGATATTCAAGTCTTATTCGTGTGGAAAATTCAAGAAGCTATCATTCAGATAATCCCAAGATATATTATTATCCAAGCGTTCAAATTATTTAGGATAATTCCAAGATGAATAATATGAAGACAAATCAAATATTCCGGGATTTCTATCATTCAAATTCGTAATTCTGATAACGGTAAGACGTAATTCTTCAGACATTATTATTTAGAATACAATATAATTTCGGCTTATGATGGTAAAACGACATTTGAAAATTATCCCGCATGTGTTTCTTTTGCGGGTTCGATTTCCATCCCTGGACACTTTATTTTTCCGTTTATCTTTACTCTTCACAATTCATCCTTTCATACTTCATCCCTAATGTTAGAAATGCTATGTTATTTCTCCAAAAAAAAATTCGATTTTTCGTTCAAAAGAAACACGCGGGATAATTATTATTTAGCCATCTCATAAGATTCACATGTCTCAGTTCTAATATTCAGATAAACTAAAATATTTCATTCATATAAAGTTGTTCTTAAAATTAAAGATACTTCGGCCAGTATAAATCTTTTTATTTTATCGATGTTTCGACAAAAAATATTTGTCCTCGTTAGAAGCAAATAAAAATTATAGCATTTGGCAAGGCAATAAAAATTATTCAATTAGTTAAGATTAATTTTTAACACCTTGCAAAATGATTTAATTTTTATTTGCTTCTGTCGAGGAAAAATATTTGTTGTCGAAACGTCGAGATAATGAAAAGATTTACTGACCGAAATATCTTTGATTTTTAAGAACTATTAATCCCAGCCAGGCAACCTCTATCTTCACTATATAAAGTAGATTCAGAACAAAATAATTCTTCTTTTACTAAACCATAAGATCGTTTAAAATCTATTTGTTGATATAATATAAAGAATTATTTTCGAATTTTATTTTTTTTAGAAAATATCTCAAATATACTAACACGGAGAGTCAGTTTTTATTAATCCCAACTATTTAGAAGCCGTTATGAAAGCGGCTTAAGTTTAAGCTGAAAAGTATTTTGCACCAGAAATATGGGAGTAAGTTCAGAGGCTTATATAAAAGTTATTACACGCACGACAAGAAATCTCATATATAAAATATATTTTGTTTGATCTTAAAATAGATATCTATAGTAAATAGGAATATGCAACGATTTATATTTTAAAATGGTCATATAGATCTGAAATATTTTATATTGAATATATAATAATATATGCTATATATCAATATGTTATAAAATAATTAATATAAAATGAAAATATGTAAATATAAAATTATTATTTTTCTTCTGTTAAACTTATACTATAAACTTTTATATTTTTGAAACACCAGCAATATATAACGTTATTATTTTACTGTATATTGAATATATAATAATATGCTATATATCAATAAGTTGTAAAATAATTAATGTAAAATGAAAATTTATAAATATAAAATCATAATTTTTCTTCTGTTAAAGTTATACTATAAACTTTTATATTTTAAAACCACGGACAATATATAACCTTATTATTTTTAGGCATAAATGTTTCAAATAAATTATAAAATTTATATATTGTATAAAATTTTGGTCTTAAAACTTCAAAATCTTATATAAGAACTACTGAAGCAAGAAAATGATTATTCTTTGAGTGTGAAAGCTTGTAAAAATAGGAACTTACCCTCTACCATTAATTTGTTTATTTTTCTTAGTCGTCTGTTTTGCACCAGTTGAATCTGGTTAGAACGATGTATGTAAATTAGATGATTCTTTTTTTGCCTTAAATACGAGGTAATTAACTCGTTTCTCTCTCTATATCTAAAAATGTTTAAAGTTTAATAAATTAATTTTATAAACGAATATTCGTTTTTAATTTTATAAATAAATTTTCAAAAACGATCCAATACCTACCCCAATATGAAATGAGAAATTATAACTCTAATCTCAAAATAAATTATTTTATGATTTTTTGCTTATAAATCATATTTAAAATTTGAATACAATTACCATAAATTTTGTTCTTTTAAGTAATCGTTTTAGGCTTTAATGACATATTTGATTTATGTTTTTCACTGATAAGACAACATTAAACTCTTTAATGGCAATATTTTATGCTTTAATGTGCGAAGACTTGTTTTAAGGGTCGGTGAACATGTGGTATATATACTGTAGATTTTCTTAAGCTACGGCAAGGGATCGAATCTCACTTTGAGCCTTTTTTCAAAATAGAAAATTGCTCAAATTTCTTAGAATATTCTTAGAAATTCCAACCTCATCAGTGAGTGCAAGTAAAAACCGGGGCTCTGGTATATTTGTAACTGCAAATTCAAACTGGTTTCCACTTGCGTAGACCTGTAATGCGCTTACAATAAATGACAGTCGCCATCTAGTAGACCAAAAATAAACTAAACGTTCATTTAACTTGTTCCGTGATATTTGGCCAACCCAAATTTTTGATAAATCAAGAAAAGTTAACCACGGAGGCGTTTCGGGCAGTTGGCCCTCGTGGTGCAGACTGTACCACTTTTCCCAAATATTACAGATATTTCCAAATATCCAAAGGCTTCCTAAGAAATCAAAAAATAGGTATTAAAGACAAAGTTCCGGAAATAGGCTTTTCATGTAAAAAAAAATATAAAATATAAAAAGTCAGTTGTTGATATTAAAAAATAAAAGAGGTATATTCTGACTGTGCTAACATTAGCATCTCTTGATTTCTCAGGAAGCGTCTGGGATCAAATATTTGGTCGTAGAGGTACAGTCTGCACCACGCTGACGAGGGCCAACAGCCCGAAACGCGTACGTGATTCTTTTCTTGATTTATCAAGAAATTTGGTTGACTAAATATCACGGAACAAGTTAAATAAACTTTTAATTTATTTTTGGTCCATTAAATGGCGCTCTGACATCTAGAGATGCTCATGTAAACACGGTCAGGTTATGCCTTTTTTATCTTTAATATCAACACCTGACCTTTTTTATATATATTTTTTTTTCACATACATAAAAAATGATTTGAAATATATTCATTTATTCCTGTGGGAAATAGACACTTCGGCCAGTTAGGTTTTTTTAATTTTCTCAACGTTTCAACAAAATATTTTGTCTTTGTCAGGAGAAATAAATAAAAATAAAGCAATTGGCAAGACAAACTCTATCATCATGATACTCATTTTAATTGAAAATTTCAACTTTGTTAAATAAAAAATAAAAAACGTTTTCATTGATAAACTTGCTTAAATAATTAATAATTTCTCGAAGTTTTATTCCAAACAAAAACAGATTTTTAAAGAAGTTTTTATTAATCAAATAAAAATGCCCGCGTTAATTTTCAAATACTTCTAAAATATTCATATACATTCATATAGTTTTAGAAAAAAATGAATAATATATTAAATCATTCTTAATGAGATATAAAATAATTGGTAAATATAGTCCTTTACTTCAAAATTTTAAGTCTCATTAAAAATTAATTGAACGAGCCCCAATTCATTATATCTTATTAATTATTCCCTTTATATGTGCCTCTCCTGCCTAAATTTAATCACGATAAACTCTTTTGGTAATTTTAAATTAAATTTAAATATTTTGCAATTTTATGTTCAATATTAAACTTATCAAGGGATTAATTTTTCAAAAAATTGCATATTAAATTAAAAACAGAAATTTAAATTCGCGAAAATTCATAATAATAATAATAATATATTAAAATATATAAATATATTAATATAAATATATAGTAATAAATAAGTAATAAATATTCTTTTATATTCGTTTATATTATTTTAAAGAAAAATATTTTACAGTGTAATAACAACATTTCACACTTTTCTACCAACATTTTAAGCGATATTTTTGTAAAGGTTTCAAATAAAATAGAAAATATGGCTTAAAAATAAAATTTTGTTATTAAAGTTCCAATTGTCGTCTGTGTAAGGGGTTCAAATGTACATATGTGGACAACACAATTTATTCAAGAGTAAAACGATAGACACACACAAAGCCTTTATTAAGACCCCATTGGTCTTACACAGATTCTCCAGAGGTAGACAACAATGATCAGGATGAGTGGCGTTATATAAGTACACTATTACATGAAATGCAGTAAAAAACATGGTCTATCAAAAGAAGACGACAGAAAAAAGTTTTGAAGATCAATTATCATTATTATAATGGAAAGACTAATTTTAAAACGATGGATACATAACTTTAAAGTTATTATTAAAATTAAAACTCATTTTATTTTCACGATAAATTTTTAAAATAAGAAATAATCTTACAAAGTCGTACTTCGATTTTGTAATTTTTATTACTTTTACAGAGATCCATGAAAGCCTATTTCATATAATAATTATAATAAATGCATTGTATTTAGAAACTCAAATGGGCAAAATAGCTTTAAGGATATATTCATTGTCTTAAAAAGGAAAAATAAAATTCAGGTTAGGCGTTTCTTTCAATAAAAATATTTGTATAAAGATCATCTTAATATCGTACATAGAAGTATTTGCCCGTTGAAGAGCACAAATTTGGCTCGAAATCTTGTAAAAACTAAAATCAAGAGAAACTCTACACCTGAATTTTATTGTTCATTTTTCAAATAATGTATAGGTAGCTTTTGCTCACATATATTCATTGTATTCAAATAATTTCAAAATAGCTTGATTATATTTATTAATATATGATAACATTTTTATACATATTAATTATCAAAACATATTCATGTGATTCATGAATGGGGTATATATATATATATATATGTCATAATATATACTCTTCCTGGAATAATAAAACAAACCTACAGTCAACCCAGAGAGAGATGGGCAGCTAAAGGGTGTCACTTTAGACATCAGCGACATTCAAAGGGGCTCCTGGGGTCCGTCACTTAACACCTCGGGACTTGGGAGACAGTTGGTGATTGTGTGCGACACGAACGGCCGCTCAGCGGTGGCAGGCCTCTCTCTCTCCCTCTCTCTCTCTCTGATTGCCTGGATTCCATCTTCCAAATCGTGGTGTCCTTATTTCTCTTTTCCCACATTATTATTATTATATTGTCACATATATGTTATATTGAAATATTATTCTAGTTAAAAATATATTTCATAGATCCAAATACTCTGTTAAATCGACCGCCAGAGATCATGCTTCCCATATAAAAACTCGTTGTTGTTGTTTCCCGATGGCCGCCTCAAACTGTTTGTACATTATGTAAATAATCTTTTGTTTTCCTTGTTCTACTCGCCTTAAGCCAGACAGTACTTTAATCAAATTATGTTTTTAATATATTATTTAAGTTCAATTAAATCAAGTTCAATTAAATTTATTATTATACTTTCAAAATTTCAAGCACGACTGAAATTACCATAGCATAATTCTAAATATCTGATCAAAAATCAACAGAAAATCTCACTTTTTTATTTATATAATATATATATTTATATTTTATTAGGTAGTAAAAAGGCATATATTGACTTGAATAAAAGATTTATTTGCCAATATTTCGGCTGGCTCAGTTTGTGTATACAAAAATGTAATGCCTCGATAAAGGTTGGCGTTCAGCCAGCCGAAATATTGGCGAATAAATCTTTCATTCAATCCAATATATGCCTTTTTATTATCTAATGATTTAAATATGGATTGCTCTATTTTCAGAACCTATTTTAAAATTGTTTTTTCACATGAAAAGTGTATTTACTCAAATTTGGTCTTAAATACCCATTTCTTGATTTCTCAGGAAGCCTCTGAGACCAAATATTGGTCGTAGAGGTACAGTCTGCACCACGCTGAAGAGGGCCAACAGCCCGAAACGCGTTTGTGGTTGACCTTTATTGATTTATCAAGAAATTGGGTTGGCCAGATATCACGGAACAAGTTAAATAAACGTTTAGTTTATTTTTGATTCACTAAATGGCGCTCTACCATCTAGAAATGCTCATGTGAGCCTGGTCAGGATATGCCTTTTTGTTTTTAATATATATATATATATATATATTCTATGTTCTGGTTACATGACGCGTAACTGCCGAGGCTACAGCGTGAACTTGTTATAACCATATGTTGTTACTTAAATTTTAAAAAACCTTTTTGATATACCCTAAAAGTAATATTTTTATAATGTGTTTTTAATTATCATTACTCATTCTCTAATACAACTAATTTTCATATAAATTATATTTAACATGTTACTCTTCAATATCATTTTATGCTCCTATAAAGACATTTCTTCAGCATCGGCCCAATTTGCATCAATTCCAAGCCTTTCCTATTTCCCCTATCCGTTTCCCCAAAAGGAAATTAAATTCTGCAACTCAAAGGAAATGTCACCAACTTATTAACTGGTGAACCCTGATTCGTAGAAGAAGTTGTAGCTGGAATATTCTTTCTACCTCCCCTGCGAACAATACATCTTTTATTCGACAACGAGTCTTCAACCTTTCAAGCTGAACTCTTTGTGTTTGAATATTATTTTATCTCAACAAAGTAAACTTCCAAACTACAGATTTTGCTCTCTTCCAAAAAAGATTCCCATGACACCTAGAAGCAAACTCTCGTTGTAACCTAACGCCACCCAATTTACAACTTATATTTACTTCTAAAATTTACTATATAAATTCATAATGTTATTTTTGTATTATGCAATGTTTTTTCACACTATATGTAATCATTATTACACATTCGATTCTTAATATTTATTCAGCGTTGATAATTGTTTTCAAATATTAATAAATAATTATTTAAAAATTTGCTTCATATGTGTAACACCTTTAATTAGTGCCAAAAATATTTGTATACCCTTAATGAAATAAAAATATCTTTATATTAAATTTTAAAATTATCCTTATAAATTCAAAAATATATATGGTTTAATATAAGTACAATATTATTTATATTCATATTATAATATGTTATAAAATATATTTTCAACTTCTTCTAAAGGATAAAAATTACCCTGACAAACAATATTTTGTCTGTTCTGGCAAAGAAACAGCTTTTCCTAGGATTTTTCAGTTTTTTTAATTTAAAATAAGCAAACCCTTTCTTTCTATAAGCTCTTGATTTAGAGTGCATGGTTGCCAATTCATATATTGAAGACATTTTAATCCTCTGGCCATGTTTATATTCCAGTCGTACAGGGTCGCACTCTACTTGGAAATTAGCCAATGTTGTCGCTGCGTTGTGCGGCGCCAGCTACGTTAGGTGGGTTTTAATAAAGAAGTCAAAATGTGAAATTAATTTATTTATTTAAAATATTTATATACCTCAGATTATATATCTTTCTGTTATTTAATTTTAATATATTTTAATAGCCATTCCTTGCCCCAACTGGATATTGTAACTTCCTCTGGTCGACTATAAATATCTTTGCTTCAAAGCTCTTTATCCTCCAAGGAAAACAATGTCTTGGTCGATTGAGTTGACTGTCCCTGTAACTCATTCAGTTTCATAGATTGATCAGTATGGAGTTCCGTGTCCTTTTACATCTGGACAATTCAAATGCTGGGGCTAGGTTCATAAAGCAGGTCATTATACGAGCAGGCTTATTCGGCTAGACCTATATTGCCACAACTGGTGCGAATAAGGTCAAAATATTATAGGATGTTTATTGATGTTGGTTTGATATTGATTTGTTTCATTCAAAAACATCTTCGGTTAGAAGTTAATTTTTGAAGTAAGTATAAACTATCTTGTAGCCTGCTATATTTTTAATTTTAAATGGTGATTAGTGTTTAAGAGAATGGCGTCAAATATAAGTATGTAATTAAGAAGAAGGCATCTCCTTATCGTGCAACTGAAAGTTGCTGATGGCTTGCGCCATCTATCAGAATAAATATCAACTATTCTCGTTGTTTCTTAATTATTTCAGAATTGGCCGAGAATATCAACGAGAATAGTTGATATTTATTCGGATAGATGGCGCACGCCATCAGCAACTTTCAGTTTTACGATAAGGAGATGCCTTTTTCTTAATTTATGCACCTTATCCCAGTACAATATCACATTTGTACTATTTTTTCATAAGTATATAAGTCAACTTCAAAAGTTGTCAGTGCAGTTGAAGTTATAAACAGAAGAAGGGAGGGAATCTTCATCTTCACAACAGGAACCGTTTTTATTGAACGACAGGTTTTTTCTACCATTTTCGTTCAAGTCCACATTAAAGTGCTATTACAATGTGCTAGTGCTAGGACAATATATATAATTATTTAAAATAAGGGGTAGAGAAGGAAAGTAAAACGTTAAAATTGCACGAATAGATTAAAAGGGTATGAAAATATCCGATATTAAATATTTGTAAAAATTAAAAACAGCTTCCGAGGATAGGTTGCTTGCTTCATTTATATATTCATATCAAGTTCTTGGGAATTATAAACCCTTCTATGGGAGTATATGACAAAATGAATTTTATATAATCTTTAACAATTATATTTATTCTGTTCTCTCTCAATAATATAATCATTTATTTATTAATTAACATTTTATTGAGTAAAAATATCGGGACTCTAGGAAGAGATATCTTTTCAAATAACTTTTTAATCTACATTTCGAGCACGAACGCCCTCTTAAGGATTATACCATGTCTTCTCCTGTATTTATTTATGCTTATGAGGTGATACAGCAACGTCTTTACAATAAGAGAGGAGACAAAATGAATCAAATCTAGAAAAAAGAAGTGAGGACTTCTCGGTCATTAAAGTCTGAGAGGCAAGGCCTTCAGCCAGTTCAGGGCTTCCGGGGTGACAGAGTGGAGATTGGAGATTCCTCCATTGAATTTGTACAGCGGGCAGTCATCTAGTATATGGGACATTGATTGTGGGACGTTGCAGGCACAATTTGGATCTTTGGTGTAGCCCCATAACTTCATCAGCTCTGCACACCTTCCCTGTCCTGTCCTAAAGCGGTTTAGAAGCACCCATTCTCGTCGAGGGAGGGAAAAACCTGTGATCTTGACACTTGGGCTTGTGATGAGGTTCTTGTTTGGGATATCGGAGCTGATCCAGGAATTTGTCCATGCTTCTGAGATATTAAAATTTTGGGAGAGAAGTTGGTTTCCTCTGGACCATATCGGATTCCTTGATTCTAGTCTATGTTTTTCTCCTGTAGAAGGAGGTTCATGACCGAAAGCTAAGAGATTAAAAAGGTTTTTGAAAATATACTTCTCCCTGGAGGCCTGAAAATTTTACTAAATACATATGGTAATTTAAACCAACAACCCCATATTGTATATTACTTATAACAAGATTTTCATATTGTATAATTGAAACACATCTGTAAATGATTATACGCATGATTGACATGTGTCATTACATCATCATATGTAATGTTCTTTGTACAAACTGAGGATAAATAAATAAAACTCTGTAATAGATTAAGAGTTGAGCTGAAGCAAGAGATAGAAGTCAAAAACATCTAAAGATAGATAGGAAACTGTCAGGACGGCGCCAGTGTATAATTTCGCCAGACGATCTACGCTCTTGTCGCATCTGTTGAAATGCAATACTTCCTTTCTCGGAAAAGATATAAAAGGCCTCCGTCCTAGGCAAAAATATAGTCACTTCACCATCAGTGGAAGCCCTCGTCGGTTGTCACCCAGGACCACCTCATCGACCATGTAGACCAGTAAGAACTATTCTATCTCCATCTTTCGCTCCTAGCTCAACTTTTATCTGTTCACGGAACTTTCCTAGTGCAACTGTGTCTTCGTTCGTTGTGATGGACATTCCCAAGCTTTCCACTCTGCTTCGAGCACGACTGCCTGTACTCTGTGAGAAATGTTAAAGGTCTCCCAAGGTGCAGAGAGGTACTGGAAATCTCCCCATCCTGACTGTTCCTCTCGGTCAACACAGTATAGCGAGAGTTGACAGGGACTTGCACCATAATTTAAGTCGACTGGATACCTCACCACAGAATTTAGTCGACAGGATTCTACAAGAGTCAACAGGACCTCATCACATATATATTTTGTATTATTTACATATTTTCATATACAAACAAGATATAAATTATTGTTAATGTTTATGATTAATTTTGACATATACTCTTGTATAAGGGTTTACAATACTCGAAAGCTTGAGATGAATATAAATTAAAGCAAGAAATCTATGTTCGGAAGCCGTTTTTTAATCATTATTAACATTTCAAAAGATTTTGACGAATTAATTATAAGTATTCTTTTTTATAGAAACAAGCGAACAAAACAAAACACCATCGTTGGGCGATGTGAAAGAGCCCAAGTGCTAATTCTATCATTTGAAAACTAATAAAAAACTTTTAAATTCAAACACAACTTTTAGAATATTTTTATAGATTTTTAAAAATTTCAATTCTAAAAAGGTGTGCCTTATATTTGAAAAGCTTTATCAATTTTACCAAGACAAAATGTTTTATTGAATAGGTACAACACACACCTTACTTTGAAATATTAATATTTTAATCAATCTTAAAATGTGTACACTCCAATATTCCACAAATTAAGTAATCAATATATCGAATATTATTAAACATTAAAATTTAAAATGCAATATCATGTAAATTACCCTAAATTTATTAAACGGACCTTCAATTAAATAAATTAATATATCTAAAAACATCTTAGAATCTAATCATATTTGAAAAATGAATTTTTGTATTTTATTTTTAAAGGTTTAATTTATATTAAGTATATATATTTGCATTTTCAATTAATATTTTAAAGATATATTTCATCAAATAATTGGATATTTAAGAATCTATCTGTTAAAATGGCAATTCTCTCGGATTTCATGATATAATTGTTTTGACCAGTGACCGGTTACTCTGTGGTGTGTTGCGGTGTATATATAGATGGATGTCTTGGTTGGTTAGTTGTGTTATCTTACCGTGATCGGTTTAATAAAAATCCTCCGGTGTTCAGTGCCCTCTCCTATCTTCCTCCTTTTTTCAACAGGTTATGGGCCCAGGATTACTTTAAAGAAATTGTAGCATCAAGAAAGTATTCAAAATGTCAAGCCTTTATCAAATAGAAAAATTAAATTCTGAAAATTTTGAAACATGGAAGATGCAAATGAAGATGATTCTAATTCATTCCGAACTTTGGGATTATGCAAATAGCATAAGGATCAAACCTGAAACCGAAGTAGAATCCAACGAATGGGAGAAGAATGACCAGAAGGCGCTAGCAACTATAGTCCTAGGTTTAAGTCCTTCAGAAATAATACACGTGAAGAGATGTAAAACTTCTGCAGAGGCATGGAAAAATTTAAATAAAGTGCATCAGCCAAAAGGGCCTGCAACTAAGGTTTTCCTTACGAAACGGTTGATCCTCTTGAAGATGAATCCTAATGAAAGGCTGCAGGTTAACCTTAACAAGTTCAGCAGTTTGGCTGACAAGTTGAGTGAAATGGATGCTCAAGTCCCAGAAGACTTCCTTTCTATCCTTTTATTATGTAGCCTTCCAGAGAGTTATGAAGGATTCAGAACAGCGATAGAAACTAGGGACGAACTGCCTAACTTTGAAACTTTAAAAGTGAAAATGCTGGAGGAGGAAATTAGACAAACTCAGTTGAACGGCACAACTAATACCGAACAAGCTTTCCTTGGATCTCCAGAAAGAAAGAATTTGCCCAGCACATCAAAACCAAAGCCAAAGGGATTCCCATTTAGCTGCCACTTCTGTGGAAAGAGGGGACATAAAGCTGCCGACTGCAGAAAAATAAAGTCCAGGAACCCTAAAAATGAAATGGTTGCGTCCTTTGGGATAAAATATATGGAGACTGCACCAGTGAAAATTACACTGGCCAATGGTGGATTCATTGAAGCTCTGGGAAAGGGGAAGGTAAAATTGGAATGTTCGGGTAAAAACGGACCTGTAACCTTATCCTTGGAAGACGTGTTATTTGTTCCTGAATTGAACGGCAATTTGTTTTCCATCAGTAGGTGTACGGGCAAATATAATATTGTAAATTTCAAGTACAGAAAGGCTGAAATAGTGAATTTGCATACAAAAATTTGCATACAGGCCTATGAAAGGAATGGACTTTACATCTTAAGTCAAATTAATTGTCCTAAGGCATTAGCGACAAGAGAAATTTGCATAGCTGAGAGAAAAATTACGAAAAATGGCACAGTAGATTTGGCCATTTAAATTTGCAAGATCTCAAAAAGCTAAAAATGCAAAATATTGTATACGGCCTGCCAATTTTTGATGTTAAAAATTTTACCTGTGAAGTTTGTTTGAAAGGTAAACAAACAAGGCTACCTTTTCTGAAAGAGTCTTTTACGAGAGCAAGGGAACCACTGGAGCTGATCCATACTGACATTTGTGGTCCCATGAGAACAAAATCATTGGGTGGCGCTCTTTATTTTTCAACATTTATTGATGACTTCTCAGGATTTATCTTCACATTTATAATGAAATCGAGAAGTGAAGTATTCAAAGGATTTAGAATATTCAAAAATTATGCTGAGAAACAAACCGGAAAAAGGTTGAAATGTATTAGAAGTGATAATGCGCCTGAATACCTTAGCAAAGAGTTCAAAGATTACCTAGAAGGAGAAGGTATAGGACGTCAGCTCTCTGTAGAATATACACCTCAACAGAACGGTGTCGCTGAAAGAGCGAATAGAACTCTACTGGATATGACTAGGTGCTTCATGATCGAAGGTGATTTACCTGAAACTTTATGGGCTGAATTGATACATACATCAACTTTTATCAGAAATAGATGCCCGAGAAATAACGATTGTAAAACTCCACATGAGTTATTTACCAAAAAAAAAAACCTGTAGTTTCTCATTTAAAAATTATAGGAAGTAAATCGTTTGCCGTGAATAATAGGCCGAATAGATCTAAATTCGCACCTCGCAGTGAGGAATACAAGTTAATAGGGTATTTCACAGAATCTAAGGCATACAGACTTTGGAAGCCTGGTACACGTACAATTATAAAAAGTAGAGATGTACGTTTTATTGAACCAGAATTGTCCAAAATTAGGAATGAAGTCATTGAAATCGATGTTAGTCCACAAAAAGATCCTTTTGTCAAGGAAATTCCTCTAGTTGAAGAAAAGGGAAGCACGTCCGAAGCTAAATCACAAACTGAAATTGAAAGTGAATCGGATCTAGAGATGTCTGATTTAGTGGACGAGCCGTCAGAAAGTGAAGTGGTCATTTCAAGAAGAGGAAGAGGACGACCAAGATATATTAGAACGGGAAAACCTGGCCGACCAAGAAAGGAGTACCCTACAGCCAATTTGTCAACGCAAGAACTTCTAGCGGCGAAATACTTGCCAGATCCAAAAGACGCAGAGGAAGCGCTGTCAGGAAGGGATTCTTATTTTTGGAAGAAAGCAATGGAGGAAGAGTTTGATTCCTTGATTGAGAACAAAACTTGGGAATTGGTTGATCCCCCTAAGAATCGAAACATCATAGGAACCAAATGGGTATTCAAAACGAAATGCAATAGTGATGGTTCTGTTGAGCGCCATAAGGCTCGCCTAGTAGCAAAAGGCTATTCACAGCAGTACGGAATAGACTACGAGGAAACCTTTGCCCCAGTAGTGCGCCAAAGTACTATTAGAATGTTTTTAGCCTTGGCTGTTGAATACAACTTGATACTCCATCAGATGGACGTTCAATCTGCTTATTTAAATGGAGAAATTAAAGAAGAAATTTATATGACACAGCCGGAAAACTTCGTCTCAAGAAAATATCCAGAGAAGGTATGTCGACAAGGCCCGATATAGCCTATGCAGTTAGTGCTTTGGGACAGTTCAGTAATGATCCTAGGAGACAGCACTGGAATGCTGCCAAGCGTGTCCTCCGCTATTTGAAAGGCACCTCATGTTTGAGGATTACCTACAGGAAATCTAATGAGGCTCTTCATGGTTATGCCGACGCTGATTGGGGTGGAAACCTCGTGGATAGAAAATCTCATATGGGAATTGTTTACTTTTTGGCAAGAGGTCCAATAGCCTGGGAATCGAAGAAGCAGCAGACTGTCACTCTTTCGAGCACAGAATCTGAGTACATCGCACTTTGTGAAGCAGGAAAGGAGGCAGTCTACCTTAGAGCGCTGTTGGACGAGATGGGATTTGGTGAATTGCTGAATGGACCGACTGTTCTGAAGACGGATAACCAGGGTGCTCAACAGCTGGCGAGAAATCCGGTTTATCATGCCAGAACTAAGCATATTGACATCAAATGGCATTACATCAGAAGCATTTGCAGCGATGGACTTGTCGAGGTCGTCCACACACCAACCCAAGAAAATGTTGCCGACATCCTTACTAAAGGCCTACCAAGGTTTTTGTATGAAAAACACGTCACTGGATTTGGAATGTAGAAATCTGATGAATTGAGAGGAAGTGTTAAAATGGCAATTCTCTCGGATTTCATGATATAATTGTTTTGACCAGTGACCGGTTACTCTGTGGTGTGTTGCGGTGTATATATAGATGGATGTCTTGGTTGGTTAGTTGTGTTATCTTACCGTGATCGGTTTAATAAAAATCCTCCGGTGTTCAGTGCCCTCTCCTATCTTCCTCCTTTTTTCAACACTATCCGACTATAGGATTATTAATTAAATGATGTAAACTCTTATAATTTTAAACTACATATTAACAGAAGATTTTCTAAAAGAAAATAGAGTAATAAAAAATCATTATATTTAATTACATCCAAAATGTATTAAATGAAACATCGTTTAATACTTCATACAATTTAATTATTAATGAAATAAAATTAAATATTTCGTAAAAATTAATTGCTATTCAAATATTTGCTGTTTTCCAGTAGAAAAGGAAAACAACGCTTCGGCACCCATAGTTGGTCCTTAGGTAAATTGTAACCTTTTTAGATTATGCGAAATTTCGAGAATGTTTATTGCATATGAGCCTATAAAATATGGAAGAAGAAAAATCTAACCAATTACAAATATAAGGTTGACCCAAAAGTTCGTGCTTTTTTTTAAAACAATGTATTTTTTATTACCTGATGAATAATATTATAACTGCAAATACATAATAATACATATAAAATGAAAAGAATTAAAAGCACGAAAGTTTATTTTATACATAATACAATCTTCCACTGCCCTTACTGCGAAGATTGTATTATGTATAAAAGAAACTTTTTCGTTCTTTTAATTCTTTTCAATTTATGTGTATAGATGGCGCGTTATTGCTTTGTGATAATATTACATAATACAATTAATTTATACATAATAAAAATACATTATACATAAGGGCGAATAATATTAAGATAGATAATGTTGGTATTTCAATTTTTTTCAAGTATTTACGAACCTTTAGGACAACCTTGTAAAAAGAAACGAAAGGTCGGTGTGTGATGGCGCGGGCGTGCATTGGATATATTAACGCTATATTATTTTTAAAATTATGAATATACGTATATATATATGCTATTACTTTTGAAATATTAAAATTGACTTCAAGCTTAATTGTATAACTAATATTCTATGATCTATTATAAAAGAATAAATTAAGTTGTTATAGTATCTCTAAGCGCATGTCAATTTCAATATTCAAAGACAATAATATATATATTTATTCGCGTAAGTAAAATAAATTATCTTTATATTTGTATTTCTGGGCGGGGGGGGGGGGGGGGGGGGAGGAGAAGTCCCCCCCTGGACCCTTGGAATATTTGACCAAATTCTGGTCCAAGGTGACTAACGTGGCAACGGCACCCATTTTCCAATGAAGAGTGGACACTACAACAAAAAGCATAATTTCCATTTTACATATCTAAACATTTAATACAGTCCGCGTGTACACACGCCGTTATTTCATTCCTTTAATTTGTAATTAGGTTCATTTTTTCTTGTCATATTTTAAGCTCAAATTTTAGAAAGTCTGCATCAATTGATAAAAAGGGTAAATTTTGACCAACAAGCCATTATTCTTAATTTAAATTTTACTGGGTGATTAATCCTAGAATGTCACACCTTTAACACAACATTAAAATTTTAGTTAGCGTTCTTAAAATGTTAATACCTCTATCAATTTTTATTTTATTTTATTAAACTCTTAAAATCACGATCATTAAAACAATAATAAACAATAAGAGGAGCTTCTTGTGTAAATTTCTTTATTACCGCAAGCTTTCGAACAGAACGTTCTTCAACGGGCGTGGATAGTAAAAACGTACTAATGGTTAGTACGTTTTTACTATCCACGCCCGTTGAAGAACGTTCTGTTCGAAAGCTTGCGGTAATAAAGAAATTTACACAAGAAGCTCCTCTTATTGTTTATTATTGTTTTAATGACCTCTATCAAATATTAATATTTGAATGATACAAATTCAGAATATTTATAAAAACCTTTCTCTTTGGAGAATTACTATATCCAGAATAATAAATATAATTGCTGATATTAATTGAGCCTATATATATATAAATGTGAAAAACAATTGAAAAAATAAAAAGGTTTGTTATTGATATTAAAAAGAAAGAAGGCATATCCTGACCGCGTTCAAATTAACATTTCTAGGTGTAATAGCGCCATCTAGTGAAACAAAAATAAACTAAGCGTTTATTTAACTTGTTCCGTGATATTTGGCCAAGTTACAAATTTTAATATTTTTCTTTTTTAATTATATTTTCACATATATAAATATGTATTCATTATTTTATGGTTAAGGATTTTGAAAAATGGCAAAAAAAATCATATAACGCCGAAACTATTTTTTATTCACCTGATCAAAGGAAAAACCTTTGGGAAAACCCTCCTTCAGCTAACTAAAACGAATATATAAGGCGAATTTACCTGAAGAAAGCTTGTCCTAAAACTTCCTTTGAATATGTGAATAAAAAAGGTTGCCGCCTTATGAAATTTGTAATATTGTAATATGGTAAGTATACACGAGGAATATATTCATGTGAAAAAGAGGTACCTATCCTGTTATCAGCGTATGTTTAGCATTAGCGGTCTAGCTAAATAAATACTAATTGGTAATTTTCATATAATAAGTTAGCCAGTTCAAGTATTCCAGTGTGCTATAAGTTCTTTGGATGATTGGAATCTCTGATGAGGAGGCATCTTTTACAGAAACTAGATCGGTTGAACCTAATATTCACTACTGATGAGCAGCTATGCACTATTGAATGAAATTCTAAAGAGAGAGTAAACGCCTATTTTAACCTTAAATAATTTATATTTCTAATATTTCGATAGGTCATCCCTTCATCTTAACTATATCCTCTCACTAGCCGAATGACCCGGGCAACGCCCGTGTTTTACCCGATTGAATGTTTTTATTCAAATACTATTTGTTACAATTATAAATTGGCGCCTTAAATGAATATATATATTAGTTAATAACTATAGCCTATGTGCTTTATCTGTCTATGTACTGTTGGCTTCCGTAGGCGTCTCTTACTGGGAAAAAGAAAGAGAGGATTCCATTTAGTTATTAACTAATATATGCATTTATTTAAGGAGCGACCCGCTCCAACACAATATTTACAAAAACAACAAAGCGAGTGGGGGGGGGGGGGGGGGGGGCAAGATGGGGGGCAAAAGTGGCGTGATGGTAGCCAACCAATAGGAGAGCGCCATTTAAAAAAAAAAAAAGCAAACGGTGACAGAGATGAAAAAGAATTGATGACGCTCGTAACTGTATATAGAATTCTGAAGAAAAAGACAATAAATGTGACCGTTTTCTATTCATAAAAGAAACACGTTATTATATATTTAAGAAAGAAAAACGTGGTTGACTACTCATTCTATTTCTATGTTCAAACGTAATGTGATAAATTCTTTATGTGTATTATAAATGTGAGAAATATATTCTCAATAGTACATACAAAATGTTCAGCAATAGTAGCAATTTTAATTTAAAATATAATTATATTCATAAAAACGTAAAATATATATAATAGCTTTGTTTGAAACCGAGCAATTATTTTTGGGCAAATCTCCTGACAAGTTCAAATCCTCACAAACTAAAATAAAATGTCTCGGGTTTTGAAATATAGGAGTTTCTTGGAGATGCCATATATTCTCACAAATAGAAAATTGTGAAACTTCTACTTGGAAAACAAGTTTGAAATAGTGTGCTTAATATATATATATATATTATTTATATGCTATTTTTATTCAAATGTATATATATATCAACATACATATTGTATGAATATATATTGTATGAATCCTCCTACACCAGTTGTTTCAAAATGATAGAAATGTTGGCTTCTATTTTGATATGGGAAGTGCCTTTCATTATATGTTTATATACAAACATATTTTGCTTTGATTATAAATAATATTTTATAATAGTGAAATCTAAATATAAGATCAGTATAGATAATTATAACTCAACAATCATTTAAAAGGAGTACGCTTTCTTAACAACCAATAGTTCTTGTAGAACATTTGAAAATTATCCCGCATGTGTTTCTTTTGAATGAAAAATCGAAATTTATTTTAAGTAGAAATAACGATTATATCTAACCTTAGGAATGAAGTATGAAAGGATGAATTGTGAAGAGTAACGATGAACGGAAAATTAAAGTGTTGAGGGATGGGAATCGAATCCACAGTGTTCCGCTTACCGGGCAGATGCCATGTCCACTAGGCTACCTGGACATATTTTTCCGTTCGTTAATATTATATAAAGTAATTTATAATACAATATAATGCGGCTTATAATTGTAGAATGACATTTGAAAATTATCCCGCATGTGTTTCACAATACATCATTTCATACTTCATCCCTAAAGGTTAGAAATAATCGTTATTTCTCCTTAAAGTGGATTTAGATTTTTCGTTCAAAAGGAACACATGCGAGATATTTTTCAAATGTCGTTTTACAATTATAAGCCGCATTATATTTTATTATAAACAACTTTGAATGTTGGACTGACAAGATAAAACAGATTATAGGAAAAACCTCCTCACGCCATTGCCCAAGGGTCATTTTCTAGCATCATTCTAAATATATATTTTAGGGTAAACTACCCTAGCGATAACTCCATTTGGATTGATATCTAAAAATATTTTACATGGGTGACCTTTTTCAATACATCAATTTTATTTTCAACATTTATATATAACATTTCAATAGAATAGTATCATGTATCAATATTGAGTAAATGCCTGGAGGTCTGATATTTTTACTCAATATTTATTTATGAATTTTATTTCAGTTAGAGTAGGTCTGAAAGGTTTTCCCAATATTACTTTGACATTAGAATTTGTCGTATACAACTTTTATTTCTGGGAATTACCAGAGCCATACGTCAACCTTTCTTCTAAACTTGGATGCTATTTACCCTTTCCTGTGATTTGAATATATATTCATAAGAGTCCCAACACGGAATATACGTGCTAGCTTTTGACATTTCTCATGACATTTTCTCGAACGATGGACATTCTTGTATCACAAAGAATTCAAACCATCCTATCTCTAGGTGATATTTGCTAGTGTTTCACAAAATATTTTTAAAAAACGTTATAATTTATTCAGAATTTGATCCAAATACAAAATAACAAACAAAGACAGGTTACCCTAATACAGGAAAAAATGCAAGAATATTTTATAAGCGAAAACACGATTATTCGCCATTTTAATCAAAATGCTTTGGTAATATTGAAAGATAGGCAACTTGGTACTCTTAATCTTTAGTATTGCCTAATGATACCTACGACGATAATAAAATAACAAATTTCTAACCTTTTAGATCCACAATAAGACAAGGATGTCATCAATATGATTTATTCAAAATCCAACATTCACATGTTGAAAGAGCATTTTAAAATTATTTACGAGAAGAAATTTGACAATAAACGAAAAAATTATATATATTTGGTGAGGCTAATGATCATGACGAAGCGGTTTCTAAAAGATTTGTTAAAAACATTTCTAGTGACAAAGAGAGCGTTGAAAATGTTGTTACTAATGATAATTTAGATAATCTCTTTTAAAAAAAGATAGCTAAAAAAGAACTTCGATTATATGTAAAGAAAGAACAACTTGAAAAGTTTGAAAAAAAAACTTAGAGTTGAATCATTTAGTTTCGGTCAAGGTTTAGTATATTCGAATATTTTTAAGTGACAAGAAATTTTAATTAACTGTAAGTAAAGACCAACTTAAACAGTTCGTGTTAAAAAGAGTAGAGTTGAAAAGTTTGAAAGATATTCAAAGTGAAAAAGTTTTAAGTTTGACTAGTAAAGACTTCATTTCTGAGAGAATTTGTTGGAGTTTTGACTTCAAATCTCTCACCAAAATTTATAGGCTGTGGTATTAAATATCATATCATTAATTTGATTCGTTCTATATGAGTGTCAGTCCTAGCTGCAATAGCATTCCTACAAATTTGAATGGCGTATTACTTTTTTGTTTCTTATGGAATACTACCTAACATTCCAAGTATTATTAATTTTTGAAAAAGAAAGACAATGTGGATATGCTATATTATAATAAATTGAGTATGAAATATAAACTAAGGGTTTCTATATGAAAGCATCTGAATAAGTTACACACTTTATTAAAAAAACAATTCAATTAAACTCTCAAAGGTAACCTATGATGGCAGTTAATGAAGTACTGGTTTTAAATATATTAATTTTTACGCCAAAGAAGTATGAGAGAAAATACATACCTTTATACCTGGCGCTTTGTTACACCTCTAAATCTGAAACTTGATTAAATACTTATATTGGCAAAAGCGTGGAATATAGACAAAAATCTCATACTCGAAAACATTTTAGAACGTCTCAAAAATGATGGTGAATTAACATTTGATTGTTTCGAATCAATCACATTATTAAAGGGACCAATTTTATAAAATGGACCCACTTGTCTGGCGATAATCAATCCTTTCATTGTCACAAAGCGAGATGTATTTGATGATAAGATGAATGTAGTATCTTTCTTACAATAAAGAGTGGTAAGATTCTAACAATTAGTTGAAAGAGGAATCCAATACAGCTTCCTTAAATCGTCTACTCAAAAAAGTCTTTGGAATTTCATACACATATGATAACTATATTGATGTTAATATGTTTGTTATTTTCTCATCGTCTCAATAATTGAGAAACCATCATATCTCAATGGATGAGGTAAATTGTTCAGATGCTTGAAAAAAATTCTATATTTTCAACTGATGTAAATCTTTCAGCCTAATTCAAGCAAAATACTTCAGCTTTTATATATATCATACCAAAATTACTTTGAAAATACACTAAAAAATTGCATCATCTATAAAGACTTATATAAAATTTCAAAAAATGTTGAGCTATATGATGGTAATGTGAAAACCGAATGATGTCTCTACAAAAGGGGAACATAACTTCTATAAATTGACGTGCTACAAATACGAAATGGAGTAGATGCCTATAACATAATCTTATCAAGAATTCTGCGCCACTTTACTCATACAGATGCAGCCATAATGTGATTCCATGACTAATGACTACTTATCATTTTAATAGTTTTTTTTTTGAATCTTAAGGCTTTTAGGTTATTCCTTCGAGAAACCTAAATATTTTCAAATAATTATTGGTATTCAGGTTTTCTTGTTCATTGTCTCCTAGCAATAATATTGAATATTTTCATAATTCTTACCAGATTCAACTTTATTCTAACACGAGATGCATCATAATGGACAAAATCCTGTGTTCCATCGCCTAAGATACATCTATATATACTTATCTAGACAATTTAGACAGTCGTTGAAAGAAGTGGTGGTGGTGTCTTGTCCATGGAGCAGATCAGGTTTGACAAACTGAAAGGCACCCACTTGAAGACCTTAGATTTGGCCTAGCCACTTTGTCAACAAAGCACCTTTCTGAAATATTGTAAAAATTTCATATGATCCCTTGTGACATAAAGCCCACCCTAAACTGACAAGGGCCATAGCCCAATACCGGCCAACTGAGATGCCGTATGGATATCCTCTTTTGGATTGATATCTGCCATATAGAGGGCTGCAAGATGGCCTGGTATATATGGTCCGGAGTGAGTTTGGTGTTGTGACAGTTATTGTAGTTCCTGTAGGATCTAGTCATGTTTGGGTTTAGTTGAAAGAAGTCATATTAACTTTACCATTGGAAAATCTTCTTTTTATATTGATATGAAACACGTGATATTCTCTTATACTACAAACGACCAATACAAAAATATAAAACAAATATATTTTTAGGAAAGCCCCTCAATTAAAATGCTATTCACATATTATGCGCCATAAATTTCTTTGAAATTAAAAATCACTACTGATGTATTATACTTTTACATGGTATTCGTCTTGTGATACACTTTACGTATATCGTTTCTTTTATGTCTTTTTTATATAAATGGTGGTGTCTCTCTCTGACCTCTTTGGTGCCAACACTATAAAGAA
>CP092867.1:119761884-119819163 GCA_030710605.1 Cordylochernes scorpioides
CCCCCCCTTCAATTCGATTGAATTAAGGAGTTCTTACGGAAAAATAATGTATACCACTTAACCCTCGCCAGCATATAATCCCTCGTCTAACGGAATTGCTGAAGTTTCGGTAAGAATAATTAAAAAATCTCTGGAAAAGTCGTTGGAAGAATCTCCAAACTCAAATATGGACTGTATTTTACAAAATGTTCTGTTTAATTATAGAAATACGCCTACCTCTTTAGATAAGCCTCCTGTAGAACGTCTCCTAAGTTATGTGCCTAGAACATTTGTAAATTGCTTGAACTCTGAATTTATCCAGAAGACTTTTTGGGAGAAATGAGTGTGGAAGGCGACATTTTCAAGTTGGAGATAAAGTGCTGTTTACAAGAGTAATACAAAATAGGCGCAAATGGTTCAAGGCCCAGGTGATACGACGACTAGGTTACAATGTTTATCTAGTAAAGAACCTAAAAGGCACATTTAAAGTGCATGTCAATCAGATGAGGACAGGTTCAGATACCAAATATGCTGAAGATTCTGATTGGACCTTGGACAACGCTGGAGCAGGACCTCACCGACTGGAACAAGACCCTCAAATTTCCACGTCACCTCCACCTAGGAGATCTACCCGACCTCGATGCCCTCCTTGCCGGTTTTCTCCAACTATGAACAATATAAGGAAGGAGGAATGATCTGTGATATATTATTACTCTACTCTGTATTATTGATCATCATCTTGTAAACAATAATATACGTATAATCGAATTGTAAAAAGAATAAAATAATTATAGTAGCTTAAAAATAGTGTATCTTTCATTTATCTATATATATATATAAAAAGTGCAATTTCTTACAAAATAATTTTCACCATTAATATTTAACAATTAATAGAAACGTATCAAGTTGGGTGTTGTGACAGTTATTACAGTTCCTGTAAGATCTAGTCATGTTTGGGTTTAGTTTAAAGAAGTCTTATTAACTTTAGTAATATAAATTCTTCTTTTTATATAGATATGAAACATGTGATATTCTCTTTACAAACCTCCAATACAAATAATAAAACACTCTTTCACCAAATTTATCTTTTGGAAAACCTACTCTCTTTAAAATGTTACCCGCATATTTTGCACCATTACTTTCTCTGGAATTGAAAATCACTAATGTCTTCTACTTTTACATAGTATTTTTCTTGTGATACACTTCAGGTTCATCGTTTTGTTTATGCTTTTTGTATAAATTGTGGCGTCTCTCTCTGACCTCGTTGGTGTCAACACATTCAAGAAAATATCCGCTGAAATATCATCAAGAATTATCCTATCTGTCTTTAACTGTTGGTGAAATCACTTCTTTTCTTCAGGGAAATATTTTTAAGTCAATATAATTAGAAACGATCGTATCAACATTTTTGAAAATTCTACGTTTATCGCTTCTTTTAAGTTCTCTAGCATTAATACTGTGTCCCTCACCTGGCAGGTCTTAAATAATTCTAAGAGCCCCATCTGCTCTAAATTGGCCAAATTATAGATGATAATTTTTCTGAGATGATATTCATTTATAAACATTATGATCATCTCTTCTGTGAAAGAAAGACGCAACCTAGACGTTATTTATTGGCCATCGCTGATAATTAGCGTTCTCGAGTCGTTGACGAACTGACAACCCCAGGTTTGACAAACTGAGATGCACCCACACTTGAAGACCATAGATTTGGCCTAGCTACTTTGCCAACAAAGCACCTTTCTGGAATATTGTAAATATTTCATATGATCCCTTCTGAAAGATCATGACATAAAGCCCACCCTAAACTGAAAAGGGCCATAGCACAAAAACATGGTCTTCAGATGGACGCTTCTCAGTTTTTCGAAGCTGGTGTTGGGCCTTTTCCATGACCCAAAGCCGCTAGTTTAAGGCGACAGTTATAGATGACGACTACTAGTTTTGACGTCTTATTTGAAGGGAGAGTTGGCCTTCACTTTTAAAGACATTATAAAGTATTAAAAATCATATTTGAGTGTGGAAAAAATCCCTTAATTTGACGGAGATCCAGATTTTTTTTACAAATGCGAGTTAGTGTTGAAAATATTTATGGAGTCGTAGAGCTCCCTCTAGAGAAAGATCCTTTATTACCTAAAGGTATGAAACTATAAAAGAAGGAGAAAGAGATCAAAATATATGTACATCAGCAGCTCACACCGGCCTGCCCTATTCACTTAACTGTTAGCCTACTAACAATCCAACAAGGCCGCGCTATATAGGCAGATGTCAATTAGAATAAACAATACTAAAATTATATGCAAATCACAAGAGTATTCTATCGAAGAAATATTCCGTAATTGTAACTTTAAACATTTATGGGGAAATGACCGAAAAGAAAAAAAAACAGGCATATAATAATTATTCAACTAAATCTGCATGATTAAATTCTGACGACGATTCACATTATAAAGTTAAAATACACCCTTTTTTTCGAATAAAATTATAGATAAGTTTAAAGTTACAGAATACCAATGTGAACGTCGACCATTGTGATTTTTAAAATATTATTGACCTAAATGTGAATATATGTGATATATATAATTTATATTTTGGTGCTGTAGTCGCTCAGAAAATCTATGTGTTTTGGTTGTTATTCTAATTTGACACGTAGATATTTATGGAGCAATAAAAGCGGTATGATTACCTGGGTAGAGTTACGTGAGGAGAAACTAGGTGATAAATCACATAAATATGATTATTCACTTTCCCTTTATTGTCAATAACCTTCCCT
Source organism: Cordylochernes scorpioides (assembly GCA_030710605.1). NCBI lineage: Eukaryota > Metazoa > Arthropoda > Arachnida > Pseudoscorpiones > Chernetidae > Cordylochernes > Cordylochernes scorpioides. The sequence continues at coordinate 119,764,634 of CP092867.1, forward strand.
AATTAATTTATTTGCTCCTTCCCAGAATATTTTCTAATTTTTTTTTACATTTTAGAATGAAAAGATTTAGTGTGGACCTATTTTATTACCATCATTTGTATTTCAAAGACAAAAACATTCTGGTGAGTCTTTTGTTCAATTCGGTGTAATGATCTCTGTTTAATTAATAATTAACATCAGTTTTGACGGTTTACTTCCAACTAGTTCTTCAGAGGTTTTCTTAATGTTATCTATTCTGCTATAAAATGACTTGTACGATATTTTCTGGGTTAATTCTGTATACTTAACCGAAAAACTGTATTTATCTAGTGTTATTAGTTATTAGGTTTGTTATTCCGAGTCTAATTTCATTAAGGTTTTCTATTCTTTATACGGATCTGTTGAAATGTAAGTGAACGAAGTTAATATTTCACTTCTCTCTATGTATTTATTTCGAAAGCGGTTTCGACTACACAATAGTCTACTATCTCTTTATAAGCATTAAAATGATGTTTTTCCTCATCATATAGTATTTTAAATGAGATAAAAATAGATATAACGTTATTATAAATATATATGAACCAAAAGAGGCACCTCTAATTTTAATTGTGCATAAGAAAGGTGGAATATTTGCATAATCCTTGTAAAAACTATACTATTTACGATAAAGAATAAGCCACAACACCAGTTCGGCAAATCAAGGCAAAGAAATATCCTGCATACAATGGTTTCGGGAATATATGCATATATACGTATATTAATTATGGGGCAATGACGCGCCATCCATATATATGAATGGAAGTATTTAAGCACGCAAATTTCACACGCAAAAAAATAAATATATGTAACGATAATATTTAATTGAATTATCGATATCCTGAGAATCTTTCTTACTGAAACAGTGCAGTCGTTTGTTAAAAATTAATATTATTTATTATCAAGTAGTTTATTTTAACTCTTGAATAAAATAAATAAAATATTTCACATTTTGTTATGTTAGTTTATATTATTGTGAATGATAAAGAAAATTTTACAATATATTCATTGTTTTAAGAACTAACTAAAAGAAATACATTTTTATTTAATAGAAGGCAATGGCGTCCTTTCTCTACTTTTTAATTAATTCTCTGAAGCAATCACAATAAGAGGGATCACCGTATATAACATCTAAGAAGGGGTAAAAGTTAAAAGCGACGAGAGTTTATTTTTTGAAAAGAGTATAGGCTTTTCGTGATTTTTTATTGTATTATTTATTTTATATATCAATTTAAAGCGCTATGTCCCCCTAGGGACACTAACGCTGTCATACATGTATGCCTTTACATTTGTCTATACATATACACCTATCCCCCGATTTACACGGTACTTTTTTTACACGTTTTCGCTTTTACATGGTTTTCCAAATAAGTTTTTTTTTTGTTTTTATCGAACTATACTAAATGCTACTGTGATTGAACACATGCGCTGTGTACACATCTCACGAGGAATCCCGAGCTTATGTGCTGACTACATATTTTAACCTGTCAATGCATTTTATTTTTATTTCTGTGTACACCTATCTCCCCCGATTTACACGTTTTTCTTAGGAACGTATCTACCGTGTAAATCGGGGGATAGGTGTATATACAATACTTTCAGGCCGTGAATAGGATAGTCATATGATGTTAACAATGAGAAAGGCAGAAAAAAACGAGAAAAAATAACTGTGTTTATTATTGTAATATTCGTCTTACAAATACAGAAGAAAGAAAAAGGTGAGTACAGGGTTTGGGAGATTAGATGTCTATGGGTAAGGGAACAGATTGGGTTTTGTTCTGGATGGAGATGTCCAGATACTGACAAGGGAGGTCAATTCTGTGGTTGATTCTAATTTCTATAGTATAATGTTTTTTTTTTGCTTATCCCTAGTAAACGTAGTACAGGCCATGGTAATCGTGGTGGGTAGAAGAAGGCGACTGCTTTTACTGTAAGTGCACCACATGTCTACTCATGTCAAAAGCAGTTTGACTTTATACTCACCAAGCCCCGTTTGGTTACTTGCACTCGCTGGTGGGGTTGGACTTTTGCAAGAATCGGGGGCCATTTGGCATTCTTTTTGAACAGAAAAAAGTGCCCGGGAATCGAAAACGGGTCGTATCAGTTGACATCCAACGGTTTAGACCATCCTTCCACCGACCCCCCATATTATATTGTGCTATGGCTTAGTATAAGTTAAATGTGTGGTCTTTATTGAGGATATTCTGTTAGATATTAATCAATAGAATCTTTTGAAAGATATAACAAAGAAAATCACTAGACCTATCTTCCCGCCATGTACAATCTTAGATAAAAATCCATTATTTTTAAATTTCAGAATATTCATATTTATAATTTGAAGAAAAAGTTGATTGAAGAGTTATATAAGACGGATAAGGAAGAAGTAGTTAGATAACAGCACTATTTACCAGTTATCATACTCAGTGAATGTCTCATGAGAATGAACTTTGTAACAATGCATCAGGAAACTCTTTTCTGATATTTTTGTAGATATCTCAAAGAGATATTAAAAAATTGTAAATTTTGACAATATGCAGAGTGTCTTTGGCTTGTTTTGTGAAAATGGCTCATATCAATGCGACTTGACTTTAAATTTGGTTTTATTCCAAATATTAGCTTATTTTAAAATCCTTTATTGTATTTTATTACCGATATCTTATCATATCTTCAGACTACGAATAATTTTGAAAGTATGATATTTTATAGGTTATATATATATTTTTTCCTTTAAAAAAAAATTATCAGATATTTAATTCAATTTAATATAAGCAAATATATTTTAAAACTTAATTCTATTGACGTTATGTGGCGCTGAGTTTGTTGTTGACACACATTAATATGTTATAATACCTTGATAAAGGTTGGCGTTCAGCCAACTGAAATATTAGTAAAATAAATGATATTTTGATCCAATATATGCCTTTTTAATTAAATATTTAAATATGATTTTGGAAATTTATTTGTGTAATAAACCTTTCAATAATGAAGAATTGGAATCATTTTATATCAAATAAAATAATCAAGGCGAAAATATATCTGTTTCCTGGAAATATATAAGTTTATTTTAGAAAATTTTAAATCAATCATCTTTAGCATTCGGGCACAGGAACCCTTCTACCGGAGAGAACAGGCTTAAATAAATCGCCAATAAAACAAGAGATAAAATTAAATACGGAAGGTGCCTAAATTTTTTTGAATGTCAATTTAACGCATGCTCCACTGCACAGGCTTATTGAATTTTCTATTCAGAGGGAATTTCTTTACTTGGCGTTTATGGGTTGTGTTCAGGGATTTGTATATATAACGTTCGTGAATGTCTTTTCTTCTGTTGATGCTATTGTGTTCTCTGAATATGATGAATAAAAGGGGTCTAACAGTGATTATAGACAAGGCTGATTACCATAGTAAAGCGAAGTTCAAATCACATTTAAATGCATTTCTGAAGAATAAAGACACAAGCTTACTCCTCATTCAATCAGCAAGATGTATAAGGAACATAAAATATCGAACGAAGGGATAAAATACTTCTTAACCAATTTACAAACCAATGCTTATATAAATGACCTTCCTAAAATACATAAACCTGATGTCTCCTTAAGACCCATCGTGGCTTTTACCATTCTCCTACTACGCCTATTTCCGAATTCAGCACGGCCTTTTTCAAACATTAATCAAACAGAACAACACCCAATATTACATTTCCACAGAACCACCTTCATAGAACAAATCGCCGAGTACAAAGACCAACCAAACAACACCGTGGTCTCATTCGACGTATAATCCCTTTACCCCCGACCCCACACCAGCTGTTACTGGGTAGCACCTAAGAGATCTTGAAAGAAAATCAGGTTGATCAATATGAAGAAAATAACTAAACGTTTAGCCCTGTTTCTTGTAACAAAGATTCTATTTCACTTTTTTAAAACCTACGTACAGATTGAAGATTTTGCCATGAGGCGCTTTTGTTTGACCTCGGTCGGTAATATTTGTCATGTGTCGCTTAGACAGTTGCACAATCTTCCTGTTTCATGTCGTCGATGACTTAATTTGTATCTGTCCCGAAAATCAAACTAAGACCATTCTAAAAAATCAACAGTTACCATTCCAACCTTAATATCACTTACGGAAAATAAACAAACAAGAACTAGCATTTTCAGACTCATAACATTCGCATACAACATCAATTCCAAACAATTGTTTACTACAAGCAATCTTTCAACCTCAAATATATCCGATTTTCCTCCTACTGCTCACTCAGCCATAAAATTTAAGAAATCTAAAAACTTGTCAATATTCTATATCATATATTTTAAAGATATTTCTATATATCCTCTGAAAATCGCAAATTCTCAAATTTACAAATCTATTCATCAGTATTATCGTATCAATAGACCCTCATTTAAAGAACTTCGGAATTGAAATCTTTTTCAGCAACTCGCCCAATTAAAGTCCATTACTAAGAAAGCCCATAACAAAGAACAATAGTATTAATTATCCTACTAGTATTAAGAATGACATATACTTCATAGAATGCCAAGATAACAAACCCAGATATGAAGGTGAAACTGGTAGACATTTAAAGATAAGAAATAACGAGAAACAAGACTCCAAGTAATTAATATATCATAATATAAGAGAAAAGGTCAATCCTTTTCCTTATCAGAACCAAATTCCTATTAGTCCAACATTCCCGATAAACAACAGACACTCAATATAGATAATAGAATGTCTAGAGAGCACAATAACATTAACAGAAGAATAGACATTCCGGAAATATATTTTTTACCATTCCCTGAAACCACTACTTAACTCTCAAATAATGATAACCCCTCTGAATATCCGATAAGACGGTGCAAGGGTGGCCCACGTTAAATTGACATTCAAATAACTTTGAATACCCTTTGAATTCGATTTTATTTCAACTCTTATCCTTTTGGAGATTTGAATTTGAGTGGTTTCATCTATAGAGGTGCTTTTGTACTCGAATGATAGATATTTCTGAATTAAAATATTTCAAACGAGGCTTATCTCCGGAAACTTATAATTTCCATAAATATTTAAAAAAGGTCAAGTGTTGATATTAAAAATAAAAAATTGGGTTGGCCGAAAATCACGGAACAAGTTGAATAAACGTTTAGTTTATATTTGTTCCACTAGATGGTGCTATGCCATCTAGAAATTATTTTGTGAGCCTGGTCAGGATAGGAAATTTTATTTTTAATTTATATTTTTATTATTGATCTCTTTTCTCTCTCATTTCTCTGTGAACTACTTCATTTTATTATTTATGATGTTTATTCAAGTGTATAAGTATTATTTATATTTTCCCCCCCTTCATCTGAGGAGTGAGGTATATTTAAGAAACATCATGTGAGTTTGAACTAGTGTCTACATACAAACTACTTACAGTTAAGCTCATTATGAAGAAATTATTTGGAACCACTCTAAAACGGATATCGGTTCAAAATCACATTAATAGGTACCGCTCAACAAGAGCAAACCTAGTTCATGATAATTGAAACAGTGAATAATATGTTAAGATTATTCACATATTAAACAAAATTTAACGCGGGATTCAATCCCGGTTCATGTCTGTCGGGAATCGAGGGTGTTACTCACTCGTCCACCGACTTTTTTTGTTGTTAAAATTAAAACGGATTTATTTCTGTTTTTTCATCACCCAATAGAATAATATAAAATAAATATAATTAACTATACTGTTAACATTTAAAAAATGAGAAGTTAAAATTAAAAATCGTAATAGAAATGATCAATTACTTGAATACCTACATGATAATCCCTCTAAAAAAATAAATAAATTATATACAGGATAACCGACTTGACAGAAAAATTTAGCTGTCACCGTATTACGGATATATATCAAGGTATATTAAAAATATAGAAAGAGAGCTTTGTTTTATAAGCAACACCAGGAACTTCTCAATTTACATCAGAGACAAAATCAATAGGGTCTGACTCACCAATATCTCCTTCAATTTATCAAAGCTATTAAAACGGGATCCTTGAGATAATTCTGCGAAATCATCAAGTCCCTGTCACATCGACAACATCTAAATTTCCATTATAGATCCGTAATGAAGGGAAAATGATATATATTTGGTAGTTTCTAGACATACAGAGCTTGTTTAGATGAAAATGGAGTTCATCATCTTTAGATTTTAATCTGAAAAAGCCTATCAGTTTCATGCAGAACATGCCTAAAATATAATGGTGTTATTAAATATTTTCATATTTGATATGTTTATAAAGGCTTGAACCAATTTAAATTATTTTTTTTATTTCGTTAAGAGAAAAAGTATAGGAGATGCATTTGATCTCAAATACATATAAATTATTAGGTTTGTGGCTATTAAAGTAATAATTCCCATTTAGTATGTGTTTAGAAATGCATGCTATTTGTGCGTTCAGTTAGATATACCCACCATATCAATTGGAAAAGAGGTGTCACCTTTTTCAATCAATATATCCTTCTGATTGAGATTTCTTTATCTATTCGAGAATAAATATATAGAGATATATTTATAAACTTTACACCAAGATTGTTTACCTTTCTATAATACAAGGATTTACATAACTGTTTATTTCTCAATTTGTAATTCTAACTGCTATCATATTTGTTATAAATTTGTATATATCTTGGCTTTCAATGTACGTCTATATAATTGCACACATCACACCTTTTCTTTACGCCCATTGAAGAACGAATTTGTTCGAAATCTAACGAAATAAACATGTTCTATAGAAGAATCTCTATTTGAGTTTATAATCTTATAATATAGAGATATTACTAAATAGAGAGAGAAACAATTAATATATTGACACGAAGTCAACAATTATACAAAAAGGTCAACAAATAAAAACAATAGGAAATCAAAATTAAGTACCTCAGACTAAAGAGACGTCTAGAATTCGTCAGCTTCACAAAACGCCTTGACATCAGTCAGATTCTTACATAGATAGTGGTAGCTGTCCCTAACAATCACAATTTTACTATAGAAATTTATACTCTATGTAATCTCAGAATCATCACGTGAGGTTATTTTCGACATACAAACTACTTACAGTGAAGTTCGCTATAAAAATATTTTTTGGAACCACTATAAAACGAATATATTTATATTTTCCTCGCACGCAATAGAATGATATAAAATAAATATAATTACTTCTACTGTTAATATTTAAAAAAATGAAAGGTTATGATTAAAATAGTGATAAAAATGTTCATTTACTTGAGTACCTACATGATAATTTCTCTAAAAAACAATTATATACAAGAACAGAATAACCGACTCAACAGAAAAATACAGCCGGCCCTGTATAAGGTAGAGAATTCAAGGTATATATAGAAAATATACTTATTTTATATCCATTAAAATAATTATTTACAACCTTATTAATATTTAAAGAATATATATTTCGAAATTAAACTGTACAATAATACTTATATTCAGAACAGCAAGTAACATTATCTTTTAAAATATTTTACTTTATGTGGTCGTTTATTTTTTTTATGAAAGGTTCCGCCTACCAACCTAATTGCATGCTTGTTATATATGTTATAAACGTGAAGAATCATTAACCTGGTTGAGAATTCTTTAGAAAGAAGAAGTTGAGGGACCAATTAAATCTTTATCCCCAATTTAATGGAGCTGAACGATGGTTAAGAAACCGTGGTTAATGAATGCTTCTTTCAGAATAAACCTGGGTTTGCCTCTTTTGTGTTTGGTTAAACATTTTTATAATTTTTTCCCCATTTTCCTCAATCTATAATTAGAATTGGTAAAGGATATAGAGCTGTCTAAGGAGAGATATATACATTCTCTACAACTGATGGTTTTATTTATAATTTATGTTATAAGTGACCAATCAACTCGCTAAGCGACCAATATTTGAGAAGCATCTGTTGAATGATTACCTACAGAAATTGATTTAAATATGTGAAGAAGCTCTAATGAGGAAGATATAACTACCTTTCTTTATAATAGTCATATGTGTTTTTACTTGAAATCATCGAATATATATATATGAATTTTTAATTAAAAAGGCATATTTTGGATCAAAATATAATTTATTTTACTAATATTTCAGTTATCTGAACGCCAACCTCTTTCAAGGTATTATAACATATCAATATTATAACATAATGCCTTGAAAAAGGTTGGCGTTTATTATACTGATATATTGGTAAAATATATTATATTTTGATCCAATATATTTCTTTTGAATAAAAGATCTGTCTATGGATTTCTCTATTTTCAAAAAAAATATTTATGATAATGAATAAAATATTATAACATATTTTATTAAAAATAAAATGTATTTTTCCAATATTTCGAGGGTCAGCTCTCTTCTCTTTATCGAGCTTGATTCAAACTAAATTACTAGATAGGTGAATTGCTCTCGTTAAACAAGCACTGGACTGGATAATTTGATTTAGAGATATACAAGCGGTTTGTATAGAATAAACGTTTTTTACCCTGAGTTGTAAATGAATAAAATCAATAAAGCATCCAAAACTTATGTTTCTTGGACCGAATATTCAGCCATGTCATTATCTAGAAATAGAACTCTTCCCATCTCACATGATTTAGTTTGAATCACAATAAACCTTTGATAAAGCTAGAAGAGATTCCTCTAGAAAAATTGGAAAAATAAATTTTCTTTTAAATCTAATATATTAATTATAACATTCATTGCAAAACATACCCAGACTCTTACTCTTGGAGCTTGGATCCTCACAGTAATAGTTTGGAGTTCCGTGTAGCTCTCTAACCTTTTGTTTTAGATGTTGAGTATCTTTCGGCAGAGCTTAATTTGGACTGTATGCCTTCACCTCGACCTGCGGATTGACTACCGAGAGATTCTCCGTATCTAATTGCGATGTAGCAACAAGAGAATCACCACACAGCCTCACGGCGTTTAGCTGACACACTAATTTTATTGCATCTTTCACTCATTTTATATACATATATATTTACATAATTAAAAGAAAGAAAGAAAAATCTGCATGATTATAAATCAATGCAGCCTAGCAAGTTATTTACATAACTAGGCGCAAACATACTCCCCCCCACCGCTGAACCTCAGTTCAGATCTTGAGGCGTAAAGGAAAGAGGGGCCAGCTTGGTGATTGGTCTCCCGAAAACTCCTCCGGCTGTCCAAGTTAGTTCTGCGCAAGACACCTTCACCAGACCTTCCTCCCAGGGGAATTATTGGAGATTTAGAGGTAGGAATGGAGCTGTTTTGATGAGCTCTCCTGAATAGCAGTTTCACACTGTATCTTCCTTGGCAGCCTCTGGGATAGGTTTTCTGGCAATAAGTCTCGCAATTTTCTTCCCTTGGATTCTGGTCTTGCAATGACGGTACTGACTCCGATTCCCTGAAATTTCTTACCAGACCATCTAACTCTGATGTAGTTTGAACCGCAAGGCTACAAGGTCCACCTTTATAGTTCGAGGAGAGAGAGCTGTCTATTTTGCCCATTAGAATCCAACCGAGCTTTGATTTCATTGCTATAGGTCGGTTCTTTCCCAGCATTTTTTTTCTCCATGCATCAAACATGCATACATATCTGCACCTCGAATAATGTCGATAGGTGCCGAAATATGAAACAGAGGGTCTGCTAACTCAAGCCCTCTCTGCATGATCCAGGTCGGTTCTGCCAATTTGAAGTTTGGAATTTCAGTTGTTAAGACTTCCATTACTAGAGCATTTGTTTCATATTTTTCGGATCTATAAATTGACCTGAATGTCAAGTTAACAGATGTAGATGATCCCTGGACTGGATTATTTCCAATACCCTTAAGTGAGCGTCCTGATGTTTCTCCTTTGAGCCCAAGTTTCTCACAAATTTCTCCTGTGATCAAACTAACCTGTGATCCACTATCTAAAGGTGCTCGGCAGATCTGCTGTGCACCGTTTTCACCTTCCACAATTATTTGAGCAGTCGCAAGGAGCACTTGATTGATGGTCTCACTTCCTTGTTCAATACTCGGTAAAGACCTGTGGCTTCGCACCCTTCTGAGTATTAGTCACCTCTGTGTCCCTCTGTGTCAAGCTTATGGAGCAAAGTATGGTGCCTTTTGTCGCACTTCTTGCAAGGTCCTTGGTAACAATTTTTCCTTGCATGACCTTTTTTTAGACAATTGTAGCACATCTTGTGTTGTTTGATAAATTCCCATTTTTGTTCGATGTGCATTGTACTAAATGTAGTACAGTTGTAGATTCTGTGACTTGCTTTGCATGCTATGCACATTTGAGCATTGGTATTAATCGCAATGTGTACATTTGCATAGTCCTTTTGAATTTCATTTTCCTTTCTTTGATATTCCCTGGATCCCTGTGGCAGACTTCTAGCTTGTCTTTCAAGAAAAAGAATGAAGTCTTCATAGGAAGGAAATGATCTTTCATCCTGGGTCAACTCCCACTGTCGTTTCATATCCTCATCGATTCTGTTGCTCAAGAACTGTACCAATATTATGTCCACCAACTCATTTCTTTGCAATCCGAGGGATCCTAGATTGCGTACAGACTCGTTACATGTGTCTAAGAGCCTTGTGTCTCTTAGAGCCTTTGCTGATGGATTCTTTATTTGTTTGATCTTGAAGATCTTATTCAGTTGCGCATAAGCCAACTCTCTTTGGTTGTCGTATCTGGATACTAGAGTATCCCATGCCTGCTTGTAGCTTTCTGATAACACTGGGAAACCACGTATCAGTCTGGCCGCCTCTCCCTTTACTGCGGAGCCTAAATATTGCAGCTTTTGTAGATCATTTAGCCCTGGATTTTGATCTATGGCCATTCCGAATACCTCCTTGAAATTGAACCAAGAGTTCGCATCTCCATAGAAGTGAGGCAACTCGAACTTGGGCAATATCACTGTTTCGAGGCCTTTTGCTTGCTTTTTATCAGCTGTACTTTGTTTTCCTTCCAATGCACGCCTGAGCTTTATTTCCAGTTTCTTCATTTTATCTTTAATTGTTTCATAACCTTCGAATTCCTTCTCTTCATCTACTTCCTCCTGTTCTAATAACTCGTCAAATAAGATCTTTGTTTCCGTTTTAATTTCGGATATATCTTCATGTATCAGCCTTAAATTATGGAGATCTCCTCCTGCTATTTCTTCATCTATGGATGCCAGGTATTTATCCATTCGTCTTATCTGGAAACGGATCTTGACTTTTAGGCCTTTGATTGCCTTAGGCATATTTTCAGTTTTGAAGGTTCTTTCTCAGTAGAATCACGCTCTTTCTCTTGATATCCGGCTCGAGGGTAAAATGTTGGAGCTTGGATCCTCACGGTAATAGTTTGGAGTTCCGTGTAGCTCTCTAACCTTTTGTTTTAGATGTTGACTATCTTTCGGCAGAGCTTAATTTGGACTGTATGCTTTCACCTCGACCTGCGGATTGACTACCGAGAGATTCTCCGTATTTAATTGCGATGTAGCAACAAGAGAATCACCACACAGCCTCATGGCGTTTAGCTGACACACTAATTTTATTGCATCTTTCACTAATTTTATATACATATATATTTACATAATTAAAAGAAAGAAAGAAAAATCTGCATGATTATAAATCAATGCAGCCTAGCAAGTTATTTACATAACTAGGCGCAAACACTTACATTAGAGAAACCGGCAAATCACTAAAAGAACGCATAGATTAACACAAAGCAGCTTTACGTAATCACAAACCTTCAACTTCCTAATACACCTCGTAATAAACAATAGCTATATACAGGAAATTAAAAAAATGCATATTGCATACCAGAATATCAACGAAAACATTACATATTCTTTTTAGAAAGCTGGGCCAATATAGAAGAGACACAAAAGGGAATTTATTGTATACCATCCTAAATTATTTCATCAATATTTTTGTTTATACTTTTAAATATTTGTTTCTATTTTATGTGATTATAACTAATTTTAAACATTTTTTCGTCATTAAAAATCAACACCTGTTTTATTCAATTATATCTCAATTATAATTTTACCCCCTATATAATCATAATTGAATTTTATAAGAATCATAGTTTGTTATATATCTCTTAATAAAAAATATTGAGCCTTGTCCTTGTGTATAGCGGGAATAAATCACCTTCTCACGTGATTTAGTTTAAATCACATAAAAGCTTCGATAAAGAGAGGCGAGCCTCAAAATATTGGGAAAATAAATTTTCTTTTAAATTCAATATATGCTAATGCCCTTTTTATAGCTTATAATATGGATTTCTCCATCAAAATGTGTATATTTATACAATATTTCACTAATGTACTATTTATATACATTTATATATAATAACTTTAATATTTATTGAAGAAAGAATGAAATATATTATTTATATGAATAATATTTGATTTATACTGGTGGTCTGTTCAATATACCTTTTTATTATTCTCTTTATTAACTTATAAAGGGAGGTAGAGATCAAATAAACTAATGTATTATATAGTAAAGAGGATTTCTGGCTGGCATTTATAGTTCTTCAATTTAAAGATACTTCGCTCAGTGAATATTCACATTATGTATTATAATCCGGCAATAATTGCAATTAAATGACAATAAGCTAAATATTACTCACAATTTCAAATTAGAATGGTGTTAATATTTTGTTTGAAGAAGAAAATAACTGATGTTCAAACAATTTTTCATATGGTACCATTAGGAGGTAAAAATGGCTATAAAGTATAAAATAAGGATATAAACAGTAGGAATACATTTCTTTATTCGTGCAAAGTATGAGTTTTCGAATCTTTCTATTCCTTTTACGGGCATAGAAATTAGTTGAGAAAATGAGAGGATATATAAATGAATATTACAAATAAAAAGGCATATCCTGACCAGGAGCACATGTATTTTTCAGTGGCAGTGTTTTTTGGTCGCAGTGGTACAACCTACTCCACGCTGACGAGCGCCAACAGCGCGAAACGCATTCGTGGATGGTTTTTCTTGATTTATCAAGATATTGGGTTGGCCAAATTAAAAGGAATAGGCTAAATTAATGTTTAGTTTATTTCTGTTCCACTAGATGTGCTCTGCCTTCTGAAAACCACATGTGCTCCTGGTCTGGATATGCCTGTTTATTTTTAATATCAACACCTGACCTAATTTTTTTATATTGTTTTTGTTTCGCATAAATATATTAAAAATAAATAAACCCTATCCTGACCAGGAGCACATATGCTTCACAGAAGGCAGAGCGCTATCTGGTGAAACAGAATAAGTTCTCAATTTATAGCTATGCCTGTAGAAGGATTATAAAGATTCAAGCTCGTACTTTGCACGAATAAAGAAACTTATTGATAATGTTTATATATTAATTTTTAATTATTCATATCATTGTGTGAGATATTTCATATATATCTATAGTCGCACCCTTGCTGAGAGACTCGGTAACAATTTGAATGGAGACTTTTCAGAAAAAGGAAAATCATCTTTTCATGCGATATCAATCCATGTGGAGCTACAACTGTTCTATTATCAATTTGAAAACTCTTCAACAATCATTCGAGAATAGTTAAATTTTGGTTTCAATGCAATATAGATGTGAATCTCCTGTATATGAATTGTTGTCGTGTCCAATGAAGAGTCACAGATGTCTCCATACATCTCTATTACAGCAGCAGCAATGTCCACTATCTTGGGTGTGTAAATCTGCTGATCTGGGTCTAAGTCAAATTTCTGTTGTTGTTGTTATGTCCAATGAAGAGCCATAGATGTCTCCATACATCTCTATCACAGCAGCAGCAATGTCCACTATCTTGGGTGTGTAAATCTGCTGATCTGGGTCTAAGTCAAATTTCGGTTGTTGTTGTTATGTCCAATGAAGAGCCTCAGATGTCTCCATACATCTCTATCACAGCAGTCGCAATGTCCTCTATCTTGGGTGTGTAAAGCTGCTGCTCTGGGTCTATGTCATTTTCTGTTGTTATTGTCGTATCCAATGAAGAGCCTCAGATGTCTCCATACATCTCTATCACAGCAGTTGTAATGTCCACTATCTTGGCTGTGTAAATCTGCTGCTCTGGTTCTATGTCATTTTCTGTTGTTGTTGTCGTGTCCAATGAAGAGCCTCAGATGTCTCCATACATCTCTATCACAGCAGTTGTAATGTCCACTATCTTGGGTGTGTAAATCTGCTGCTCTGGGTCTATGTCATTTTCTGTTGTTGTTGTTATGTCCAATGAAGAGCCTCAGATGTCTCCATACATCTCTATCACAGCAGTTGTAATGTCCACTATCTTGGGTGTGTAAAGCTGCTGCTCTGGGTCTATGTCATTTTCTGTTGTTATTGTCGTGTCCAATGAAGAGCCTCAGATGTCTCCATACATCTCTATCACAGCAGTTGTAATGTCCACTATCTTGGGTGTGTAAAGCTGCTGCTCTGGGTCTATGTCATTTTCTGTTGTTATTGTCGTGTCCAATGAAGAGCCTCAGATGTCTCCATACATCTCTATCACAGCAGTTGTAATGTCCACTATCTTGGGCGTGTAAAGCTGCTGCTCTGGGTCTATGTCATTTTCTGTTGTTATTGTCGTGTCCAATGAAGAGCCTCAGATGTCTCCATACATCTCTATCACAGCAGTTGTAATGTCCACTATCTTGGGTGTGTAAAGCTGCTACTCTGGGCCTATGTCATTTTCTGTTGTTGTTGTCGTGTCCAATGAAGAGCCTCAGATGTCTCCATACATCTCTATCACAGCAGTTGTAATGTCACTATCTTGGGTGTGTAAATCTGCTGCTCTGGGTCTATGTCATTTTCTGTTGTTGTTGTTATGTCCAATGAAGAGCCTCAGATGTCTCCATACATCTCTATTACAGCAGCAGCAATGTCCACTATCTTGGGTGTGTAAATCTGCTGATCTGGGTCTAAGTCAAATTTCTGTTGTTGTTGTTATGTCCAATGAAGAGCCTCAGATGTCTCCATACATCTCTATCACAGCAGTTGTAATGTCCACTATCTTGGGTGTGTAAATCTGCTGCTCTGGGTCTATGTCATTTTCTGTTGTTGTTGTTATGTCCAATGAAGAGCCTCAGATGTCTCCATACATCTCTATCACAGCAGTTGTAATGTCCACTATCTTGGGTGTGTAAAGCTGCTGCTCTGGGTCTATGTCATTTTCTGTTGTTATTGTCGTGTCCAATGAAGAGCCTCAGATGTCTCCATACATCTCTATCACAGCAGTTGTAATGTCCACTATCTTGGGTGTGTAAAGCTGCTGCTCTGGGTCTATGTCATTTTCTGTTGTTGTTGTCGTGTCCAATGAAGAGCCTCAGATGTCTCCATACATCTCTATCACAGCAGTTGTAATGTCCACTATCTTGGGTGTGTAAAGCTGCTGCTCTGGGTCTATGTCATTTTCTGTTGTTATTGTCGTGTCCAATGAAGAGCCTCAGATGTCTCCATACATCTCTATCACAGCAGCAGCAATGTCCACTATCTTGGCTGTGTAAATCTGCTGCTCTGGGTCTATGTCATTTTCTGTTGTTGTTGTCGTGTCCAATGAAGAGCCTCAGATGTCTCCATGCATCTCTATCACAGCAGTTGTAATGTCCACTATATTGGGTGTGTAAATCTGCTGATCTGGGTCTAAGTCAATTTTCTGCAAGGCTGCGGCCATTGCTGGGCATGAGAATATGTGGGTAGGTGTTAGTTCCACACCAGGACAGTTGTTGCATGTTGTATAGGAATTAAATAAGGCAATAGGTTTCTGGAGATGAATTTCTTCTACCTTACATTTAAATCAAGTGAACAGTTGGTATTTAACAGTGTATCATTGTTGTACATTGTTGTACTCCTGTAGATGGGAGGTAATGCCTGAAAACTTGAGATTGCAATAAAATGAAAGGAAATCCATCTACGGAAATCGATTTCCTCATTTAATTAATAATTGATTTTGTGCACATAAATAACCTCCCTAATTCATTTTCCATGTTGCCGTCTTGTCATTATTAACAGATTAAATTAGCAGATAATTGATAATTTTAACTTCAGCTGAGAGATAATCATATCTATAAATATATAAAGATTATTTATTTCTATTTATAATTAACCTTTAATAACATATATATGATATTTTCTTTCTCTTCAAGTTACAATAGATAAACTTTTAGCAGTTCATGTTAAACATGGTAAGCGAGCATATGAGTAGATGTGCATCTTAGAGTAGGCGTGCAAAATAAGTGTGCAAATATCATATAATATTTAATATATTTATTTGGAGGATAATTTTTGTTGAAGATACATAAATATTTACATATGCACTTGTGATAGTAATTCTGTTCAGAATCCTACATGCTGAGTTTTAAATTTCCCCTTTGTTGAAATGACAATTCTCAGATTTCTAAATATAACAATAATATAATTATTATTATTGACCAGTGACCTGTTACTCTGTTGTTGTATTTCATTATATATAAATAGATGTCTTTGATAGTTAGTTAGTGTTGTTGTGCCATCTTACCTTTTAGTGTGAAGTTGGTTCCTGTTCAATAAAATCTTCCTGTGATCTGTTCCTTCTCCTATCTCCTTCTTCTTTCAACACGCTGTTTCTTATATTTTAATTATCTGGGTTAAGGTTGAAGAGAGAGAAATTAGTTTGTTTTGAATATAGAGAGAGCTTTTGCAATTTAATAATATTTTACACCTTAATAATATATTTTACACATTAATGATATTTTACATCTTAATAATTTTTTACACCTCAATAACAACTAATTTCATTCATACAAGTGTATGGTTGTACACCCATACCTCGCTTTGCGTCGGGGTTACGTTCCAAAAAAACACGACGCAAATTGAAACGACGCAAAGGTAAAATATGTGAAGGCGGAATCAAAAACGAAGGTGTTGCCATATTTTAGAAAAAAAAATTAAAAAATTTAAAGACTCGAATCCAAAACAACGCAACTTCGAAATTCTAACGACACGCAGTGAAAATCAGTAAAAATTAAGCAGCGACGCAACTTCGAATAAAACGCAAAACGAAACGACGCAAAGCGAGGTATTGGTGTATAACACTTTTTATAACAACAATATACTTTAATATCAACATTTCAATTTTTAAACGGTATTTAAAAATATATATATAAACAATTTTACACAATAAAGATATTCTTTTTCTAAATAGCTTTAATTTTAATTGAAATTGTTCTATTTTTGTCAATTTTATATCCATTTTAAATAATCATTATAAATAAAGTAATTTACTATTTCTCGAGTATATTTAAGCAGAAAATACTGTATTCAAATAAAATACTGTTAAAATTAAACATCTCTGTTAACGTGTAAAATAGTACAAAAATGAATTTGTACTTGGATCAGGTGAATAAATTGAGAAAAAAGGACATTTTCTGATCGTACAACTGAAAGTTGCTGATGGCTTGCGCCATCTATAGGAATAAATATAAACTAATAGTTAATTTCTAATTATTCCAGAATTGGCCAAATATGGAATAACTAAAAATCAACTATTAGTTGATATTTATTTGATAGATGACACAAGCCATCACAACTTTTAATTGCACGATCAGAAAATGTCCTTTTTTCAATTTCTGTTAACGTTTCAAATAAAATCGAAAAATATCGTCCAAAAATGAAAATATTGTTGAAATTTGTAAATTTTTGTCATTATAAAGTGTAAAATTTAAAACTTTAATATAATATATTTATTATATAATCTAAAATTCAAATATTTTATATTTTAAAAACATATATTTTATTTTCATTAATTGACTGTTCTACATTTCTTTACAATAGATTTAGATCAAGCATGTCAAACTCGCGGCCCGCGGGCCTCATGCGGCCCACAACGAATAAATTTGCGGCCCACCAGACAATATATTTTAATATTTTTTTTTTTTATAAATTAAAAAAAATTAATAAAAATATGTAGCCTAATTTTAAAAATTGTAATTATACATAATTTATTGATTAATAACGAACCACTGGTCGCCATACATAAGTTGTAAGTTTTGATAATATTATACCTACATACATAGCGTATGTATATCGCCATAAGTATTGTGTGCCTTAAAGTTTAAAGAAAATATTCTTTCGGAGTACTAGAAAAAAAAAATTAAAGTTACGTTCAATAATTTGTGCAGCTATTCTGTGTCTGGTAAGTAAAGAAATATTAATTAAAAAAAAAATTAAATATTAATTAAAACGTTTTATTATTTATAAAACTATACTATAAAAATTTAATTACTTGTTTTCTTTTTTTGCGGCCCACATAATCTTATTACTTTTTTATTTGGCCCGTGTTAGGATTTGAGTTTGACATGCTTGATTTAGAACATAACACTTTGAATATATTTTTGTTGTAAATATGTAAAGAGAACCTACCTTTTTTTTAATTCACGAATATAGAATTCATTTTATAAATTATATATTACTATGAAATTTTTTTTTTTTAATTTACTTCAAGTAATTCAAAATAAAAACTACTTGATGTGTGTGTGGGTGAATAATTTATTTCCTATTTTTCACAACTGCACCTCCAATTCTATCTTTTTCAACAACAAAACAAAATAATTCATAACATAGGTATAACTTACCTCCGTCTGAGAGATATTTGTGAATATAAATCTATGAAGGCAATATGCTAGATCAAAATATTCATCTCTAACCTAATATCTAATCACAGACATATTTCTTGCCACATGTGACGTTAATAACGAAAATGCTGCCTCCGTCTTGTTATTCTTTATTAAGAGAAAAGGGCTTTGTTCCAAAAAATACTGCCAACCTTTAATTAAATATTCATGTTTACTACAATTTCTTTTCGTAATTTTAATTTGCATGATAAATCGTTCATTATTTATTTTTATACAATATGTAAATTAATCATAATAAATCTGTTAAACATAAAAAGCACTAAAATATTATATGTATAAACGAATTTTAAGCTTGCAATTAAATTAGGAAAGCAAATATAGTTCTAGTACAAGACCTTTATGAATTGATCGAGAAGTAATTATTCCATGGTTAGCTGAAAAAAATCAAATAGAAAATATTCAAAGTGTTAATACAGCTATAAATTGTTAATATTATAATCCCTTCGGTAAAATTATAAATAAAAGGCAATTTACTGAGGGAAGAGTTTATTATATATATATATTAACTATATATAAAAACTATCAAATAACTAAAAAAATACTAACACCCTTTCAATTCTCTACCTGTTTGAAATAAAAGTGTATGGTTCTTTCTTTATCTCTTTCCTCTCTTTTACTAAAAAATAAATATATAATCATTATAAATCTCTTCTTTATTCCTATTTATTTTAAGAGTATGTCTAAATGACGGGTAAAAGCCGATGCTAAAAGACGTTACGTTGTTAAATCTTCTTTTCTTGTTAAATTTTCTTTTTATTTTTCAATTTTTTTTTTCTATCTAAAATAAAAACATATTATTCTAACATATAATTACTTTTATTACATTTTTCTCTCCTAAATAAGATATAAATATAATACATATAAACAACTTTTTAATCTCATCTAACTTAAACACAAAAATAATTATCAACTTTTATCTTATATAATTAATTTAGATTTAGCTTGCTAATCTAATAGAATTTCCTTTTTATATATAAATATTACTATTTTCTTGAAAAAAGACACCTCGGCCAGTATAAATCTTTTTATTACCTCGACGTTTCGACAAAAAGCTTTTGTCCTCGTCAGGAGCAAATAAAAATTAAAACATGTAGCAAGGCGATAAAAATTGGTCTTCACGTATCTTCACGATAAATATTACTATTATTAAAAGTTTTAAATATAGTTATATCAATATATAAATCCATCTTAACTCACTCTATAATATCAACTTAATTTAAATTATATTTAAGATTTAAAAATTTTATTTGATAAACTTTATTATTTACATTTCATATAAATTCATACGAGCTTGCTCTATGATAATAACTTAATTTAAGTTATATTTAAGATTTCAATTTTTAATAGACAAACTCTGTTATTTACATATCCAAAAGGTATAATTTATATCTTAAAGGAAAGATTAAAATATAAAAGTAATTATAATCACATAATACTCACAGAATTATTTTTTTCTCAGTGTTTTAGTCAGTTTAAAGATGTTTTTTATTAGTTATTCTTACAATTACTACAGATATACATACAACAATCTATATTTATTATCAAACAAATTATTAATTATTTCAACTAATATCTATAGCAAATAATTTTTAATAAAAAAAAACGTTTTAAAGAATAACAAACTAAAAAACTTAAAAAAAACTACAAACATTTTTGGGTTAGCACCCCTTCTATGTTCTCTAAACTCGCTAAAAATTGTCTAAATAAGAAATGTCAAACTTGCCCAACTTTCAAGAACCATGACACATTTCAAACACCTAGTTGTAAGATAGAAAACACTATTTATAAATTAACTTGCCAAACTTGTCAACTTTCATATATAGGACAAACTTGCAATCCTTTAAACATAAGAATAAATTTACATAGAAACCACTCCAAAAAATCAATTGGTAACACATACATGAAACAACACAATATATAAAATACATACCTTTAACAATTACATGATAGAAATACTTGACATTTGTCAAGACAAAAAACAACGATTATATTATTAGAAAACAATTACATTTATCAACACAACACTTTATACCCTTATGGACTTAACGACGAACTTAACCACACATACACACCACAACCATCTGAAATATCAATCTATGAAATTAGTAATAAATACAAAAAACATAACTCTAATAATAACTCAGTCAAAACCAGAGGTAAAACTACCTACAAATTAGGCTTCATAAACTTTAATAACTTATTAGACACAAAAAAAAATGTACACAAAAAATTTCATTGAAAATTTTATTAAAACATTATTCAAATTAAATAATAGCAAACTTATAAAACTTGTAGAACACATTAAAATTCACAATCTTTCTAATAGATTAACAGATATCACAAACGACATCTTCAAATACAGAAAAATTAAACAAAAGAATAACCAAATTAACATTATTATTAAATTCAATAACAAATTATTTGATCATTTCAAATTTAATGATATATTTAATGACCAATCTATTAACAGTTTATTTCCTATAAAAGGTTTAAATTTTAAAACTACCTGGAAATACGTTATAACAAGAATATAGGCAGTATATTATGCAATTATAACCCGTTTATTAATAATCTAACAAATTTTGAAAAATCTAAATGTAATTGCCACAATGTTCTAGATAAATATAAATTCACAGGACATATTTTAACTAGCGATTATTCTTTTTTGGAACCAAAACTCCAAAACATTTTAAATAGAGGATATAAATATATACCTCAGATCAAACACAATTTCAATAAAACAATTAAATCTATATTAAAAGACATCGATATATTCATTAATAAAACTAGTATAAAACACAGAATTCCTGAATTTACTTTCCTAGAATGGAAATATAAATTAAGTAAAGAAATAAAAAACTATTATAACAACACACTAAAATACACAAACCCTAATGAATCGGAAATTAATTCCTTAAAAGACAATTTTGAAAACTTACAAAAAGATTTTATCATATGTCCAATAGATAAATGTTCAAATAATTTATCTATTATATGTAAAAACTTATATCATGACCTTCTAAAAAATGAAATTAATAACAACAGTAAATACACTTTCATAAAAACAACTGAAACTAAAATCAAAAAAGATATTAAAAATGTAGAAAACACACTAAAAAATCATTAATTACAACAAAAACACAAACATACCGAAATTTTATATTATTCCTAAATTACATAAAACACCAATCTCATTTAGAACAATCACATCAGGAATAAACTCAGTCATAAAAAACATAGATTTAAGACTAGCTTCAAACACTTCAATTCATAATGAATAAAATAACTAACAAACATAATTATAAATTCATAGATTCTAATAAAAAATCATTAACTTCCTAACAAATAACCTACAAAAGATCAATACAGTTCATACATTTGATTTTGAGGATCTTTACTCTAACATACGTTTAGAAGACCTTAATAATAAAATACACAGCTTAATAAATGAATTCATTAATGATAAAACATTCCATATTCAAATTATTCACAACAAATACAAAACATTTAAATTAGATAACAAAACAGCAAAAACATTACTTGAAACTTTCTTAAACTTTAATTATATTAATTTTAAAAACATAATATACATTCAATCTAAAGATGTTCCAATGGGAACTTCATCCAGTCCTCTACTAGCCAACTTATTACTTTTTTGGTATGAAAGAGAGTTCTTCCTACAGAATGATGTAAATTGGCATATGTTCCGCTATGTAGATGACATCATTATATCTTGAATAACCCACAATTCAATAATGTCATTTACAAAATATACCCTAAATATTTGAAACTTAAAAATAATGAAAAGATAACTAATAACAAAGAGGTTAACTTTTTAGACTTAAATATAAACCTAGCAAACAAGAGTCAATTGGAACATATGACAAAAGAAATTGTTATAATTTTAAAATTATTAAATTCTGTAATGTCAATTCCAACATATCATCAAATTGCTGCAAAGGCATATATTTTGGTCAATTTTTAAGATTTTATAGAATCAACAACATTAAAACAAACTTTATTAAAGACATTAAAAATCTTAATAAAGAGTATTTAAACAAAAAAAAATGGTTTTAAATATAAAACAGTAAAGTTTTACAATAGGCTGTCAATACACAAATACCTAAGCAATAATAAATATAATTATAAATTTGAAACTTCAAACTTCTCCAATTAATCTAACCAACAACTTATATTCTACTCTTATACTAAAACAAATGATAGAATTACTGAATATATTTCCTATGACTTTAAATATATTAATTATATGATAACGATTATAAAGCATTAAATTCTTTCAATTTGATCTCCAGTTACTGTGGGAGGGAACTGGAAAACAAATATAAATGAATTTGAAGCATAATAAATGTTTTATTATTCAATTAATTTATAATTTTAATAAAAATGTAACTTATATCAATGGAAACAAAAATTTTAATACATATTTTCACAATCTTTAAAATTTCTAATGATTCTTTTCTGACAGCTTTTCTAACTTCAAACAATTTTAAAAATAAGATTTCCTAGAAGAGGGAAGGTTACTTTTAGAACAATGTTGGCGGGTCCCTGGCAGACAGATGTTACATCCACACATGTGCGCTGTCTCTAGGGAGCGGCAGACGCCACTTTGAATAAGTAAATAAACAACCTCCTTCTATGTTATATAATATTAATTTAATTATACATTTTAATGGTCGAAGAGAAATCAATCCATAATGAAGTAAGGGTGAAATGGGATGTGGTATTTTCATCTGAAGAGCCCTGGTACCACAGATTTCTCTTTTCAATAGATTTTCCAATCTCCTTTTGTGTAATGTCCTGGTCTACCATTAGGGTTCCAAAAAATAATTTCTAATAGGCAACGATTTAAAATATGTTTATCTATCCTTAACTAGGCAAAAACATTATAGCATATCATTCTTACTCTTAGGAAAAAAAAAATCTAAAATTATATAGGAAAAAAAAAATTATATAAAAAAATTACAAAAACTATTAATTAACTAAAAAAATACTAACACCCTTTCAATTCTCTACCTGTTTGAAATAAAAGTGTATGGTTCTTTCTTTATCTCTTTCCTCTCTTTTACTAAAAAATAAATATATAATCATTATAAATCTCTTCTTTATTCCTATTTATTTTAAGAGTATGTCTAAATGACGGGGTAAAAGCTGATGCTAAAAGACGTTACGTTGTTAAATCTTCTTTTCTTGTTAAATTTTCTTTTTATTTTCAAATTTTTTTTTTCTATCTAAAATAAAAACATAATATTCTAACATATAATTACTTTTATTACATTTTTCTCTCCTAAATAAGATATAAATATAATACATATAAACAACTTTTTAATCTCATCTAACTTAAACACAAAAATAATTATCAACTTTTTATATATATATATATATATATCGGCGATACAAGTTTTCGGGCTCAACAGCCTTTCGACAGGTATAACTACGCTACTGTATATTTCTGAATTCAAACCAATATATATATCAAACACTCCATGAACAAAGGTCACTAATATTAATTAAGGAATTAATTACAAACTATAGGAGTTTACACCTTCGATTCTTTGTGTAAATTTCAATTCGAGATCTCTATTATGATATGATTCAGAGATAATTATAACGCCCATAGATTATCTCCCATTATCGATGTTACTATTCTAATTATGCAAATTGATAAAACACCAACATTCAGGATTGCCAGTGAAATTGATTTGACATTGACAGGTAAAATATTCTTACAACTATAATGAAATGTCATAAAAACACCAAATACCCAAATATCTGAATAAGCCGCAATAATTTTTTATGTTTATATTGTAACAAAGTATTTATTAATTTTATTTATGTAACAAATTATTTATTAATTTTATTATTTTTATTAACAGGGTGGTCATTTTTTATGTTTATATCTTGCGACTCTGTAAATTTCCCTCGTGGCTTATCTTTTGTTTACAATTCCTAGTTTGTCCTTCCCTGAAATAAATTGATGTCTCCACCTGAAGTTTTTGTCTTCACTAATTTTCCACGGAACAATATGTATGGTGAACATTTTTCACCACACCCTATATTTGACATGAACATGTAATTAGAAAAGAGCATATTGTTTAAGATTTACACAAAATTTACATAACGCTGACAGGAAAAGTTGATCAAAGAAATGAAACGTTGAGAAAATAACACTTTAATTGGCCGAAGTGTCTATATTTTTAAAAATAAATATGAATGCTGGCCAAGCAACCTCTATCCTCAAGATATTTATTGATAGGTAAATGCGAATATAACATTATATTAAATCTTAATAGTAGGAAAAATAACATTCCTGATTTTAGAAAGTACGTAAACATTTGACTGGTCAAAACCAGTGTTCCAATATTACGAATATTTGCACAACTACGTTGAACACTATATTTTGAAAAAAAAATTTCTTTAACACCTATTAAATCCTTAATCGATAAATATAATATTTGACCAATCTTCATAGAATCAGTATCTTCAAAAAGCCAAAGCAAAGTCACAATAACATTTTCTTAATCAAAATTACATTCTAAATAGATACTTCTCAATTTTTCTATCTGTTAACAATTATAATTATTTTATTTATAATGAAAATACTTTTATTTTAATTCACTTCTTCCGTCTTTTAAACATTTATATCAGTTTTTTAATCATGTAATTGCTATAATGTAATTGAGATTTCGCTTAATTAAATTTAATTACTGTTTAATATGGCGTTTAATTTTTCCCTGTAATCCCTCTACAATCTGTTGCCATAAAAAGTTTCAACTGTTTACATAAATATAGTTTCAAATCACTTTTTGATATGTAAATAAAATAACTCGCGAAGTTGCACTTATTTTTAGAAAATGTACCATGTACTTGTATATCTAATGATAAATATAAAAATATATGTGATGATTTAAGACCATGGAATTGTTGTAAATAGTCTAGATATCTACTACCACATGTTCCACCCCATGACTGTATATAACTTCTTATGTACTGCAAATAGAAAGCCTCAACTAACATCAATCTGTACCACGTAAGAATCTAATAAAGTATAGCAACTATGCAGATAGAAGGAATGGAGACTAACAGGAGAAAATTAAGGTTAAAACTAATCAGGCTTAGGTGAGAGTAGAAGTAAGACCTAGGAAGTAGGCTTAGAAGAGAACACACTATTAATAAATTTACAGTCAATTTTATGAATCGCGGAAATCATAAAAGTCGAGTTTAACGGCCAGTATTTCCTGGGCCAGGCCGGATATATATTCCGACAAAGGCAGCAGCAAAGGCCAATTAGAAGACAATACCTAAGTAGGTCAACCAATAGCCAACGGCCATGTGACATATTCCCACCAATTAGAAGACAATACCTAAGTAGGTCAACCAATAGCCAACGGCCACGTGACATCTTCCTACCAATTAGAAAGAAGAAAGGTCTTGGTGTTAAATCGAGAACCTAGGTTAGGCAGTCTGCGCTTGGATCTCACCAAGGTAACACTTGCTCTAAAGATCTCCCTCTCCGCTCATCCCATTCCTTCTTGACGTCAGACGCTTTTAGTGGAATCTCTGTTTGTTTATTTCACCTTTGGCCCAGCTGTGTCGCCTTCCACCACGACTGCACGGTAGAGTTGACATCGAGGTTCGTCTAGCATCAGGTAACACTGGTCCCAGAGGTCCCAAGATATCACAGACTCCCCCGTCCGAAGAGTCGACAGGATAGTGGACGCCAAGGTACAAGTAAGCAAATAGACCATTGTCTGTACAGAAAGATGGAACAGGGAAGAGAGGAGGACCCAAAGGAACCAATGGAGTCCGATTCCCGACTCCGAAAGTGGCGAGAAACCCCACTTTTCCAAAGAAAGAAACCACCCTCGGTAGGACGCAGGAATTGTCCCCCAGCCACGAGGACGCAACGCCCCCCGCCGCCGGTATCAGATGTCCTGGGGAGGTTGACGACGACGCTACATCAGCTTTCTGCCGTGACAGGACTTTCGCGGAATGTGGAGCTACCGCGCTACGATGGTTCGTACGAGGCGCAGAGCTTCTTCACCAACTACGACGCCCAAGCAGATCGGGCCCAACTACAATACTCTACAAGACTGAGAAAGCCAGCAAACCTCCTGCAAGCACCCCTCCGAGTTACCCACACGCGAGCGTATGTTACCTGCTCCCTCGACCACCTCTAAACCAAGAGCCCAGCGCAAAGCAGTGAACTCTGACTGTCCCAAGGAACCTCCAACCATGGCACAAGACCAGGACTGTTCCGACATACAAGACAGCACAACAGTAGGTTCCTCCTTCTATAATTTTTGTTGAACAATTGCTCGTTCAAGCTGAACTATCCAATAATGTAAACCTACCTCTACTACTTGATACAGGAGCATCTATCGCTATAATTAGGCAGAATACTTTTAAAATAATAGAAACCAGTTTGTAAAAGAAAAATACCTGTCCATCCATTCAACTTAACTATTAACGCCATAGCTAACAATATTTTCACCATAGATTATATCTTTTTGATTTTAAAAATAAGTAACGTAACGCGGAATCTAAAATTCCATATAATCGATACACCCTTGCCTTTTGGCATTTTATTCCTTAATTCCATAAAACGATTTCTACTAATTATAAACTGTCCTCAGCTACTCCTGTATCAAGATAATGTACCCCTACCAACTACATTGTATACAAATTCGCCTCGTGCAAGCAACACGTGTCCCATGGACAGGTTACTACAACTGTCCCATTTACTAAATTTTCCCCTCCTGGAACGGGTTGCTCACACGTGGTGAACTCCAACGCTCTTATTTGGTCTTATTGTAATGTTCCTAATCCCATTTTCAACGCCCCTATGTCCTTTTCTTTCATATCTTCAGACAGAAGTAACCTAGGTCACAGTCCCTATAATTTATGCAAGGTGTTGCATCAATTTGCACCCGATTTCGCCGACAACAAAAACAACTATCTTTCCCAAAACAAGTTAAAATTAAAAATCTCATCAACTAGCACGCCAGTAGCAAAATTAAGTCACAGCCTTCCAAAACTATTCCAATCGTTAAATTCCCACATAACTACACTCCTTCCTTTTAAATGCATATTTAAATATCGACAAATCGCTCTTAACAAAATAAACAACACCCTCTCACATCACTTTTTCTAATTGGCAACAAATTTTTAGTGCGCGACTTAACACCCAAATCCAATTTCGAACCACACAAGCTCCATTACGTCGCCCTACTAAACACACACACAAAAAAATATTTTTTTCACATTAAACGTGTCATATCCACTAACAATATAAAAATTCTCGATATGTTCGTACAACCAGCACCCATGACTTTAGTAAATTTGTCATTCATAGTAAAGCAGGTTAGATTTTGTACAAAACAAAGACTTCACGTGACACCTTTTCATTTACAATTTTTTCGCTTCGTGTCACAGAGCCACACCACAAAACTCTTTAACTTTTCAGGCCAAAGACGCCTTCATCACGCCTGTGACACATTTAACCACACATTGTTCACGTCGATAGTCGCAATTTCATTCACTTCTAACCTGATATCAATGAATAACATTTTTACTAAGTCCGCAAAACCTCGAAACACAACAACCAGTCGATTTAATATCAACAGATACAATATCCGGATTTTCGAAATACAAACACAAATCGAACAAATGCTTGAACACACAGGATAATTACAACCTCTGTATCTCCCTATGTCAATCCCATAACGCTTGTCACCAAACGTGACAAATCAAAACGCTTTTGCGTTTACAATTATAGAAATTATATCTCCGAACGTAGTCCGAATTAACAAATCCAATAAGTTGGAAGAAAGCAAGCAGCCCCGCAAAGAGCCCCTGCCCTAATTACACATCCGTCGTGACCCCCCGGAACTCGCTAATAATAAATTCGAGGGGAGATGGACAAACAATAGGCCGACATCTTGTTACGGCCCGTCGCCACCCCGTGTTCTCTAATGAACTTTCACCAGCTATGAAATCAAACATTAGTGCGTGCCTTTTACTATATATCATTCTAATCCCTAACCCATTATTCTACTCCAATATCCCGTTTAGCTACTAATAACTTGCTTAGCACGTTATTTTACATTTACTAACAAATCAGTCCACTAACAGAATAAATGCCGCTTTAGGAAGAATCACGTTTTCACCTAAACGTGGCGCAGGGAACAAAAAATCGACAACATTAGGACTCAGTAAGTTTCACAGTTGGAAACAATGTGATCCACGAGTCGCGTCAAACATAAAACAAATTCGATAAGTTAGATCAACTCATGCCAACAAGACCAAAGATATCGCGATCGAGGACAATTTAAAGCTCTCTCTACCCATCCTAAAAAAAAAAAACAGGAACATTACGTTTCGCCTACAACTTTCCATTCTTTCACGATATATAATGTCTATGTATAATCTTACTTGCTTTTCCTTCTCGATGAACATTTTTTTTTAATTTTCATTTTAATATCTTGTATATAATCAATATCTAGCTCTTATATTTTTATTTACGTCAACCAATCAGTTTAGATTATTGTCGTTTTATTTTATTTTTCTTTACCAAAACTTATTTACTTTTGCTTTATGACTCTATTCTATAATCAACTTTATATTTTATCTTTCATATCTAATAATCTCAAGTTTATATTTCATGTTTATATATCACTAATTTGCATTTTGTCATTTTATATTTTCTCTCACTTTATAAATTAGATGTTTTATTTACATTGTTTCATCTTCCGCTACCATGTCAATGCTATCGAGTATATTACTGCTTATTTTTTTTCATTTAATATTTTCACTTTCTATTACCCCTTATATACTGCTGTAGTGTGTTAATCTTTGTATCATATCATCACTATTTTTACTTTTTTTTAAAGATTACTTTGCATTTAACTTCGCAATTCTATTTTCGATTTTTTAAATCCTTTAACGCTATATGCAAAGCCTTAATTTCGCAATTTCACATCTCAATGATGTATTCTTTTATAATCAAACTAAAAATCATGATTAAAAACAGGGCAATCTTCAATAACCTCTTAAACAACCACCTTAAAGGTTACTTCTTAATAAATACTAACCCTTTTCCGCAGGAACTTTTAACTCCTTCGCAGGCTAGACTTGACCTACTTTGATTTCGTAATTAACAATTTTGACACACCGTCCCCCAGACTTACCTATCCCTACTTCTGGCTTGGATACGTGCAAATTGTATTTTTTTAATATATTCCAGGGCACTCTCATGCCACACGCTGGCACATTTTTTTTTTATTTTACTCTTTTTCTCGCTAAGCCCCTGACGACTCCAATTAAAACTTTGATTTCTGGTCACTGATCTTCGCCCTCATTTATCCTGCATGCGTACGTCTTAACGACTAATTACTAAAACCCATAACAATCACCCTTATCTTACTTTTCGATTGTGGTACTGTAACTTTATTAGGTCCTTAAATTTACATGTGAAACATGGCCTAGGTTCTCCGCGCCGTGCACATTAAATGGTTTGGGACTTGAGTCAAAGTGACATTGCCTCAACCAAGTAATAACTAACCCCTCAACCCTTTCTAACGCCCATCACGAAGAGATCATGATTTTCCCATCCAATCGTTTTTATTTTTACCTATCATCATTATATGCTCTCTATTAATTCTTTTATTCCTATTTTTGTTTTACTTGTATGTTTAACATTAGTTGTTTATGCTTTATTATCTCTTATGGATATACAGAAATCAACCCCATGTTATATACCAACTCACTTTAATTAATTTAAAAAAAAAATTACTTCCTTAATAACAGTCTTCCTATTCCGCTCTCTTAAATCACTCCATATGAACCCTCTCACATCCGGGGCCATCTGTGATGATTTAAGACCATGGAATTGTTGTAAATAGTCTAGATATCTACTACCACATGTTCCACCCCATGACTGTATATAACTTCTTATGTACTGCAAATAGAAAGCCTCAACTAACATCAATCTGTACCGCGTAAGAATCTAATAAAGTATAGCAACTGTACAGATAGAAGGAATGGAGACTAACAGGAGAAAATTAAGGTTAAAACTAATCAGGCTTAGGTGAGAGTAGAAGTAAGACCTAGGAAGTAGGCTTAGAAGAGAACACACTATTAATAAATTTACAGTCAATTTTATGAATCGCGGAAATCATAAAAGTCGAGTTTAACGGCCAGTATTTCCTGGGCCAGGCCGGATATTTTCCGACAAAGGCAGCAGCAAAGGCCAATTAGAAGACAATACCTAAGTAGGTCAACCAATAGCCAACGGCCATGTGACATATTCCCACCAATTAGAAGACAATACCTAAGTAGGTCAACCAATAGCCACGGCCACGTGACATCTTCCTACCAATTAGAAAGAAGAAAGGTCTTGGTGTTAAATCGAGAACCTAGGTTAGGCAGTCTGCGCTTGGATCTCACCAAGGTAACACTTGCTCTAAAGATCTCCCTCTCCGCTCATCCCATTCCTTCTTGACGTCAGACGCTTTTAGTGGAATCTCTGTTTGTTTATTTCACCTTTGGCCCAGCTGTGTCGCCTTCCACCACGACTGCACGGTAGAGTTGACATCGAGGTTCGTCTAGCATCAGGTAACACTGGTCCCAGAGGTCCCAAGATATCACATATATTATTTTCTTGTTGTTTTTGAAAGAGAATTATATATTGAGAAAAGTACTACCTTACTTAAGGGGAGTAGAATGAAGAAAACAAAAAATGAACAACTATTATTTATATAATTATAAAATATTTGAGACGGGGCCAACGGGAAACAACAACAATAGAATTATTTACTCTGTAGTTAAAATTTGATATCAAATAATTTATTATATATATGTTATGAATATTTTGTTGTTGTTGTTAGATAAAGGTTGATAAGACAAAGGATCGATATGATAAAGGGTTGAAGGTGCAGTCGTTAAAGAAAAAGATAATTATTTATCGTCAAGTAGCTTTTATTTTCAATTACTTGAGGAAAGATTACACATTAGTTATTTTCACATTATATAGAATTTATAAAGTTAATCCTATATTAGTGATTTAGAAGGATAGATATGTTAACTACGCATATTTACAACAAAACTGAATATTTTTCTAAAAACGAAGATAACAAAAGTAAAATTATAAATGAATAAAATAAAATATAAATATTTTTTTTAATATAGAAATATTTGAGTTCTTAGAAGCTAGCTAAAATTCGAATTAATATAAAATCAATAAAAATCGAATTAATATAACATCAATCAAAATCCAATGTAATGACAGTTTTGAATGATAATATCAGTTACTCTTTCTATATGAATAATAAAATCCCTTCAGGGGAATACTGATTAAAGTATGTGTGATGTTTATATTTCAAAAAGTTAATAAAATGGTTATATGTAAAGTTGGTTAGAATCTTATAGTGGAAATATTGTAAATATTTAATGCGCCATATAAAAAATGATTAGCTTTTTTGTAAGAAATTTAAAATGCACTATATATATATTGTTTGATCAAAAGAGATATTAAAATGTTTGAAAAAAAAATAGAAAGATATAAACTAAATTAAATAATTTCTATTGAAACTATGAAAAGGTAATATATAATCTTTAAAATGTGAAAAGAAATCGAAATAGCTAATAAATCGGAAAATAGCTAATAAAATAAACATAACTTTCAGGAGCTCCGCATTACACTATTTAACAGTAGTACTGTTTATAGCTTCGTTCAGGAGATCATTGGACGACACAGAATCGAATCCAGCAATGGGAAATTTCGTGAGTTCCTATTGACATTTACTAATTAGATTAGAAATTTACTAAAAATCGATGATGTTGCTATTAATTACTTTTCGAATATTTAGAAATGTTTAAATTTAGGCATAATGGTGCCTATATCTCTTATATTTTGAATTTCAGATATACCGATTCAGATATTTGAATGATTCATGCTTCTGATATTTTCCTTTCATCAAGGAAACTAGCTGAGGTTCAAGCACTTCTAAGATACCTTTACTAATAATGAAGCGATATTGTTTAGCGTGTTTTAAATTTTTTCGAGTTATTATCAATTCCCGGTTTTTTTTTCTGAATTTAAGTCTTCGATTATATTATCCACTTTAATGTGATCTCAATTGTTTTATTGTTGTAGAATTTAGAAGTTTTGAATAGTGATTTCTTATATTTACAGGTGTTTTTCTACCTCGTTATGAAATATTTTTTTTCATCGTTTTACTATTTGAAAATAAGTTGTTTAATAGTTACTCACCCCTTTGTGAGCACATTTTTTAAATATTTATACTGAATTTATATTACTTGTGTTCGGTGGATCGTAATAATTACTATCTATTAAAACATAAATCTACTTTATTGAAGGTACAAAAATAATGAATATAAATTTCTATAATAAATCTATAAGCTCACAAGCCTAAACCTCTCCACATACACTCTCTCACACCCCTCTCTCAAAGAAATATATGTATATATATACACTCAACACCACAGAGTAAATTGAGTCACAGATTAATTCAATCATAGAATGAAATTTTATATTTTAAATAAATAACATCAACAAATCTCCCCTTCAAATTTTCAATTTTCATTTTTCGAAAATAACTCCACCACTTATGCAGTTCTAAAGCTTGACAGCATCCACAGTCTTGGTGAGATGGTCCGCTTTCATTTCTTCTGAGGGAAATGCAAAACTTCAATTTCTTCATCTTCCACAATTTGTCTAATGAAGTGGCACTTTCTATTTACGTACTTCGTACTTTCTTTCATATTTTTTACTCAATCATTGAAATGGCATTCTGGCTTACACAATAAACAGTAATCTGATCTTTCAAATTAATTTTCATTTCTCTAATGATGTTACGGGTCCAAATTAATTATTTAATTCCTTCAGATAAGGCTTCTAATTTACTCTCTGCAGTTGACAAGGCAACATATCTTTGTTTATTACTCTTCCACAATTAAGTAAATTGTTTCCCATTTCTATAATAAAACCAGAATACGATCTCGCATCAGCTGTTCTGTCCCAACTCGCATCATTATAAGTCACAATACTTGAATCTCCCGTAGAGTAAATCAATTCATAGTTCCCTTTAAATATCTTAATATTTTCTTCAATACATTCATGTGAACCTCTCTAGGATCTTTATTAAATCTACTCATATTGCTTATTGCATAACATATGTCCGGTCTTGTTCTAGTTGCTATGTAAATCAACTTTCCAACAATTTCTTGATAGTATTTTTGATCAATCGATTTACTATTTTCAAATAAATCATAATTTGTAGAAATGCATAACGGAGTTTTCGAAGGATTACAATCATGCAAATTATAGGCTTCCAATATTTCTTCTATTTATTTCTTTTGATTTATAAAAATGCTATCATCCCTATATTCAAATTCCATTCCAAGAAAGTTTTTCGCAGCTCCTAAAAACGTGATATCAATCTCTCTTTTTATTTTTTCCATATATTTTCCTCATAATCATCACCAGATCCTACACTAAGTATATCATCCACATGAATTCCCAGATATAAGAAATGACTTTCAAAATTGCTATAATATAAACCTGGATCATTCGCAGATTGTTTCATTCCAGCATTGGTTAATAATTCATCTAGTTTCTTATTCCACATTCTACTTGCTTGTTTTAGACCATAAATACTCTTCATCAGATTACAAATCTTATTGTTTCCTTTTTCAAATCCTGGGGGTTGAAGTATGAATATTTATTTTCTAAATCACCATATAAAAAAGATGTTTGAACGTCCTTTTGTTGAGGAATAACATTTTTGATTGCTGCTATTTTTATTAGAATTCTTATGGTCTCAGGTCTTATAGTTGGAGAATAAATTTCTTGGTAATCACTACCTTGTTTTTGATTATATCCTGTAGCTATTAGCCTCGCTTTAAAGTTTTTAATTGATCCATCACTATTTTTATTAATTGAAAAAATCGATTTACTTTTGATTAATTTTTTATCTTTAGGCTTACGAGGTGTGTTCAGAAAGTATCGTGACCTTTGAATTTTCGCGGGTTACGTATATTCGAATTTCGATCTTTTTGTGGCTTTATGTTGGTACTCATGTCTTTCACTTATGCCGACAAGCTCGGCCATTTTGAATGTTCACTTAATTGTTGACAGCTCCTTTGCTTGCAGGTGTTTTGGATCGTCTTCGATTTTTACCTATTAAAAAAATGGATCAAAGAACCTGTACCAAATTTTGTGTGAAAAACGAAATTAAGTGCGCGGATGCATTCCGAATGTTGACTGTGGCATACGGAGAAGCTACCTTGGACCAAAGCAACGTTTATCGGTGGTACAAAATGTTCTCAGAAGGCCGAGAAGATGTGAACGACGAAGAGCGTGCCGGACGCCCGAGCACTTCAACAACAGACGAAAAAATTAATGAAGTGGAGAAAATGATATTGGCCAATCGTCTAATCACCATTAGAGAAGTTGCTGAGGACCTAAACATATCGATTGGCTCGTGCCATTCGATTTTTATCAATGATTTGGGCATTAGACGGGTCGCCGCGAAATTCGTACTAAAATTGCTCAATTGCGACCAAAAACAGCATCGAATGAACATTGTTAATGAGATGTTGGACTCTGTCCGCGACGACCTAAATTTGCTCCAGAGGGTCATAACTGGTGACGAAGCGTGGGTTTATGGTTATGAAGTGGAAACCAAATCTCAATCTTCTCAATGGAAGCTTCCGCACGAACCAAGACCGAAAAAAGCGCGCCAAGTTCGGTCGAATGTGAAAGTTTTGCTGGGAGTTTTCTTCGATTGCAGGGGCGTGGTGCATCATGAGTTCTTGCCACAGGGTAGAACGGTCAAGGGGAATATTACCTGCAAGTTATACGCAATTTGCGCGAAGCAATCCGCCAGAAACGCCCGGATTTGTGGAAGAACAAAAATTGTCTTTTGCACCACGATAACGCCCCTGCTCACACATCGTTGCTTTGCGCGACTCTTTGGCCAAAAACAACACACTAATGATGCCGCAGCCACCGTTTATCCCCAGATCTGGCCCCCTGTGACTTTTTCTTGTTCCCTAAACTGAAGAGGCCCATGAAAGGACGACGTTAGGCTACGCTTGACGAGATAAAGACGGCATCGAAGGAGGAGCTGAAAAAGATTTTTAAAAAATGATTTTTTTGAAGTGCTTCGAAGATTGGAAAAACCGTTGGCACAAGTGTATAATATCTCATGATGATTACTTTGAAGGGGACAAAATCGGTATTCATGAATAAATCAATAATATTTGAAAAAACACAAAGGTCTCAATACTTTTTGAACACACCTCGTTCATACACTCAACACCACAGAGTGAATTGAGTCACAGATTAATTCAATCATAGAATGAAAATTGATATTTTAAATAAATAACATCAACAACTTGTAATTTCGAAATTGCTATGATAAAAATATCGTTTAAAAATATAGATTTCTTAGGTAATGAACATGAATTTTCTAAAGATTCAGCCTCGTACTCCTCTATTTGACTGTAGTATATCCTTGTTCGGGAGGTCGGTGGGCGAGTAGTATAAAATATCGATATCAACAACCAAAACCCAGGATTAAATCCAGCATTGGGCACCTTTTATCTGAATAATAAATAGCTATATAATACTTGTAAAAGTTCAACCCCAACAAAGAGTGAGAGTAACATAACGGGACTCTGGCATATTTGTAAGTGAAAGAATTGAAATGGGTTTTCTACATATGTAAACATGTGGTGTACTTACAGTGAAGCCAGTACCCAGCCTCTGTCCACCAATATTATCATGGCCTATATACCATAAATACTAAAGATAATTATATTTTTCTGTTCTCCTGTGTATTTGATGCAGTATAAATTAATCATATTTTCATATTTGGAGTTCTCTTACTGTCTGATCACATAATTTATCTCGGTGAAGTCGCAGTGCCTAATTTTCTTTCTCTTTTTGGTTTCATCCACACACTAAATGAAACGTATACAATCTGAAATTTTCCTATTAAATATCCAATTACAATGATGATTATTTTAATAATGAGATTTGCGATATATTCTGTCTGCGACCCTTTGACCGTTTTAATAGCATATCTGAAATTTCAAATCACAATATAATATCAATAGTTTATCTATGTAATAATTTGTTAATTTATTTATCAATATTTCTTGTTCGCAGAGCATTTAATTTGAGTGAATCTAAATATTTGATAAATAAATATTCTTAGTTATAGCGTAGGCAAGTTCAAGGGAATATCATATTGAATTCTGTGAACAATTTAGCCTTTAATCATTCTCTTCTATAGACCTTTTTTACCGTATGAATATTTCAATTATTGACCAGTTTATACCCTCTGGCAGACCATGGATTTATCGCTCCTTATTTTCCTATATGATATCTATATCAAAACTATCTACTTCCTTGGTTTTATTAGATATGCATAGTTTGCTCATATTGTGTATTTCTTATATTTTGGTGATTACTCTTTATCCTTTCAATAGGCTTATTTTGTAAAGTCATCTGTTATAGATCTATATTTCATATTTGATTAATTTCTGTAATTTTATTTCTTAACATCCTAAAATCCTGTTTTATAGTCTGTTCGCTGATTTATAAATTTGAAGAGTTTATTATTGCTCGAACAATTCAAAGATTTGGTATGTGTTAAAGATTGTTATTTTCAAAGTATAGGGTTCAACTCTTTTGCAATATTTCGTTATATTGAACGCTGGTTTTGACTCTCTATGCCAATGTTTACGTTATTTTTCTAATTTGGAAGGATATTTTCCGAATATTAAGATTGAATATTAAGTAATATTTGCATTTACAAATCAAGATATAGTCTCAAACTTCCCATCGATCCACGACAAAATAAATGTTGACTTTCTGAAAGTATGATATCGCCGAATTGAAATCATCATCAATATAACATGTCCAGCTTTATTAGATTTAATCTCGGTAAACGGATTTTAATTTATTTTGAAGATATCAAATTTTAAGATAGCAGTTATCTCACATATTGATTGCCCATTCTGATACATTTGTCGTTTTATTGACATGTTTGATAACAGTTGGGTCTTTCGTTTTATTCCTATATATTTATTTTATATTTGGCTTAATACATCTACTTCCTTTAAGCTCTGAATGAGCTGTTTAATAGCTTTTTCTTTGGGTATTTTGATAAATCCATTTTCTTGTATTTATTATCTTAGTAATTTTAACTGTTTTTCTTTTTGGCAAATTTAATTGATTTTCCTTTTTGTTGATGTTTATATAGCGATTTCCGGTATCCAATATTATATCCAAATTTCTGTAATATTTTTACAATTATATGTTTCATTCTAAGATTGGTAGACCTTGGTAAGCAAAAGGAAAGTAGTAGAAACTATTATTGTGTGCTTTCTGATATTATCATGCTAATATGTTATCACAGAATTCCATGATATGAAAGGAAAAATAACTGGGTATTGAATATAATCGATATACTACTGGTTATCAAGGAAATGTGACCAAAGATCATAACACTCCCGTTGTCGAACAGTGTGACATGCGACGATCAGGTTGGTATTCCATTACTTTCTTGGGATTCTTCAAACACATTCTCGCTGGCATCCGGGCTTAATTGGAAGCGGAACACATCACTGAATACAAATTAACTCAATTCAGTCAAATTCCAGGTGGAATTAAACTAGCACCAAATCAAATTTTCTAATTAGTGTAAAAAGGTCAAGAGTAGTAGTCACAAGTGTTTCACTGAGTTTATCTGCCTTACTCTGAACTGTCTATTTGTGTTCCATATGGTCATTGATGCAGATGTCGGATCGTTGTCAACGATGAATGCGAGGCTGTGCGAGCAACTCTGGTGATTGCTCTGACCCAACGTTTAGTATTCCTTATAGGTCGACTTAATACTTCGTTTGGCCATGGTTTTGCCATTTCTGCCAACATCGTCGAGTAGTGCCATCGCTCCAATCCATAGATCGTGCGATCTTCCCATCTTATTCCAAATACTGACAGAGAGTGTGCATCAACCTACTGGCGAGATATTTTCTGCAAAAAAATAGACACTTCGGCCAGTTAGAGTTTTTTATTTTCTCAACGTTTCAACAAAATTCCTTTGTCTTCGTCAGGAGAAATAAATAAAAATAAAGTATTTGACAAAGTGTTAAAATTGTTCTGAAATTGCAAGGGCGTTCTCACGCGATCGAGACATATTGTTTATATATGTGATTAGATAGACATAATTATATTGGCAAAGATATTATGAACTAGGGTTTAAATGTCCTCTTTTGTGTATATTCTAATGCTTTGTTAGGATTCGTTGTGCAGCGTGACATATTCGTTATTTGTTCGACAAAATTTGATAATTTGCATGTTTCCTTCAGAAATCGATGCGTCTTAAGGTTAATTATATAGGCATAATTCTTTCTCTTGATATGTTAAGGAGTGAACATTGTGTGAACATGCGGAATAATTGCATTCAAGTGCAAAAAAAAGATACCCTCTATTCCTTTTAATATTACTAATTTATTATATTCATAAAAAAATCATATATTTTATCTTTTTTTTTTTACAAAAGAGAGCTTGAATTCATATAAATATAGGCGATATTCAACACGCCCTATATATCATATAATA
Organism: Cordylochernes scorpioides; assembly: GCA_030710605.1. Classification (NCBI taxonomy): domain Eukaryota; kingdom Metazoa; phylum Arthropoda; class Arachnida; order Pseudoscorpiones; family Chernetidae; genus Cordylochernes; species Cordylochernes scorpioides. The sequence goes on from CP092867.1 coordinate 119,803,967, forward strand.
TACAGTATATTATTCACAAAAGGAAATTCGTTCCAATGTATTTATAGTTACCAATTAAATGTACAAAAAATCTAGTTCTATAGAAAAAAATCGTTCTGCTTCTAAAAGAAAAAAAAAGGATTTCCAGTCTGGCGGATTCCCGGGGAAAAAAGAGGTGTTTCCATTTGTGATGAAGAAACTATCTTGTAATCTACACTAGGTACTAATAGAGACACTGGAATTTCTCTCTCACATTAGAAAAACATTAAATTCAATAATTAAATCGGTTAATCGGCTCAAAAATTCCGTTACTTTGAGTAAAAAACACATTCATCAGAACGGTCAATAGATTCGATTCCTATATATTATAAAAACCTTCTATAAAATATTTACTTCAAAATATCCGAATATTTCCAGAGATTGAGATTGAAACCTTTTTATTATAGCGTTCATATAATATTTTATGCATGGTTGAATAAATATACATAGGTTACTGAGGGGGGATATATATGTATATTCGTGTATCATGCGGATGATTAACTTACAAGGAGTTTGATATCCTAGAAGAAGCTAGGTGAACGTCCTTGTAGAGATATCAAATATTGTTCTTTAATGAATATATTTGATCCAAAATATGCCTTCATTTCAATTAAAAAAAAAGGATTTGTTCTAAATTCAACATATGTATATGTTATGAAAAAGGCATATCCTTATCATGCAACTGAGAGTTGCTGATGGCTTGCGCCATCTATCGGAATAAATATCAACTATTCTCGTTTATTTTTAATTATTCCAAAATTGGCCAAATACCCATTCTTGATTAATCAAGAAAAGCTAACCACGGACGCGTTTCGGGCTGTTGGCCCTCATCAGCGTGGTCAAGCTGTACCTCAACGACCAGAAAAACTGGTTATTCAGGCATTCTGAAAAATCATGAAACGGGTAGTTAAGGCCAGAATTGCGTGAGACCGCGCATATATATATATGTGTTATATTAAAATATTAATTTATTTAAAATTAAATTTCATAGATTTAAATACTTTGTCAAATCGACCGCCAGAGGTCACGCTTCCCTATAAAAACTCATTGTTGTTGTTTCCCGATGGCCGGCTCAAATCTTTTGTAAGTTATGTAAATAAGTTTTTTCATTTTGTAGATTCACTCGCCTTAAGCCAGGCAGTGCATTTATCAAATTGTGTTTTATATATTCCTTTATATCAATTAAAGCAATTACTGATAAAAACCATTTTTATAATTATACTTTAAAGATTTTAACCACGACTGCATTACCAATACCATCAGTCCCAAAAAGAACCAGAAAATAATTCCATAATATAATCCTCACGATAATAAAAAATCAAGCATAAAATCTCATCATTTTCCATATGTCAAAAATATATGTCAGTGAAAAATATTTTGCAATTAATATTTTTATGATTAATAATTTATCCAAATAAAATGGAAGATGAAATATTTCTGCGTCATATTTCATTAAAATAGGATGCAACAATACAGATACAACATTAATCTTATCCGTTAATAAAATTTCCATTTTTGGATGTGGTCAAAAATATTATTTTGATATTGAAGCTAAATCAAAGAAATCAACGAAAAGGAATTATTCGAGAATATCTAGATCATTGTGTTTTTATTTTCATACAAAAACACAAACTGAGTTGAATTTTCACATTTTCCTATTAAAATGAATGTTTATAATCTCTATGGGAGACTATAAATCAAATTTCTCCTCAAATCCATTAATTTTGAAGATCGTGTTCTATTATTATTTGAAACATGAAAGGCCGTTGAAGCGAACACTCTCTGCAGATAATCAACTTCAATCAAGAGATTGAGATGATAGCTGTGTTTTCTATTATCCAAATTGGTAATACACTAAGACAGGGAGACCATGTTCTTTCTATACACTAAATTGTGGGTTATTATGAACGTTAGTCCTGAAGATTCCGACGAATTATTTAAAACGTGTGGATTTTTTCTTCGAGCACACACAGTAATATACAGAGTAAATATATATTTGATTATTTTATTTCTGTTTTAAAATTGGGGTTATTTATAAATAAATAAATTACGATATTTCAATTTAAAGCAAATATCATTGATAATAAACACGTCATTTTTTTGCTTATCCCAAGTTCACGTGGTACAGTCCATGATAATCATGGTGGGTAGTTAGCGACTGCTTTTTTACTGTAAGCGCACCACATGTCTACACATGTGAAAACAGTTCGACTTTGCAGTTACAAATGTGCCAGAGCCCCGTTTGGTTACTTGCACTCGCTGGTGGGGTTGGACTTTTGCAGGAATCGGGGGGCCATTGGAGCATTTTTATATATATATATTTTTTTTAAACAGAAAAAAGTGTCCAATTCGGGAATCGAACCCGGGTCGTAGTGGTCGAAAACCAAACGGTTTAACCAGCCTTCCACCGACCCCTCAGTTTGGTGAGCCAGACGTCATAAATACTTAGAGGGAGTTTAACAAATGATAAGATCTTCAATTTTAAAGGATCATATAGACTGATAGATAAGGCAAATAATCTTCACAGAAAATACTGTACGATGCAATAGAGCTATATACAGTATTTCATTATAAAATAATTTTGTTGCAACCTCAAACAGGTTTTCTCTAATGCAAACCTTAAAAATATTATTTAGATCAATAATATCGTATTTTATTTTATGTAATGGCAAAATTATGGAGAACATTGAAACCTCTAATAAGCGATTTAATTGATGAGACTTTAACTCCTTGAGCGAAAAACTTCATAAAACACAATATTTTAACCTAATTTAATCCAATATCCAATAAAAAAACACTTTCAGAAGTGACCAAAAGAACACATTTTTTTTAGTGATGTTTGACGAGGTGTTCTTTTTTGTTAAAGTATTTAATTTAGAAAAAAATATAATTAAATATTCTGTGAGAATGCGATAATAAAGGTTTTTTTTCTAAAAAAACCTTGCGCACGCTTCCCACATTTTGCTCACGCGATTTCCATATTATCTGTTCGTTAAAAAATAGCTACTTCTTAACCGTGGGTGTGTGATAAAAATATTTTATTACAAAATTATTATTCTCGATTTTCTTTATGTAATATATACCTATACCTACAGTACATACTTGCATATATATAGCACACGTATTTTTTAAATATATATTTTTAACCTAAATTATTAGAATCATTCAAACTCGATTATCTTAAAATCTTCGAATAATAAAAACAATACATTTATTTTGATTACAAAAAAGCTCCTTTTATACTTTAAAAAAAATTATTTATCTATAATAGTTAACTATTAATATTGAATCAACCTTCACACTTCATACCACTTTTCACATATTTGTTTTTAAATAATTCCCTCTACAAAATATTAAAACATTTATTAAACTCAAAAATACTCATTAAAAGGAAAAATCAAGTTTTAGTTATTCCAACATGTACCCCTGTTACTCACTAAAAACACTGTATAGCAATTACTTGGAAATTCCATCTTTACCAAATCACAATAACAGTCATAAATATCGACTCAACTCACCCATTATCAGAGTAGTCTCTTCATTGTTCATTTTATAAAAGTATTCCATCCCACAATTCGTTAATTATAACAGTGCTACTTATTTCTTAAAATTGAAGATAATTCGTACAATAAATCTTTTTATTGTATCAAGACAAAAAAGAGACAATAAAATAGATTTACTGACCGAAGTATCTTCAATTTGATGAACTATGAATGCCGGCCAGGCAGCCTCTATTTTCACGATAACGCTACTTTTAGAGAAAACTCTTGACTTTTAAATACAACTTTAAAATATATCACTGTAACACATTCTTCCATCTATTTCACCTACATCCATCACCAGAACAATCTCCATACACCCATCCATGGGACAACCATAGCACAGCACTAACATACAGAACTCTCAATAAGAGATTAACTGCCCGCCAACCATTCCACCATAAAACGCCACTGTACCATTTAAAATAGGAATCCAGATGGCCCTACTACTCTGACCATACAGCCATTGTAATCATCATTGCTATTCCCCCCTTCATATTTGTGTGTGTATCATGTAATTCAAATAAAGTTAAATTCTCACATAGATCACATTCAAAGAGTCTAGCATCAGTATCGCTATAAAAGAAAGTTCAAAAAATGAAATATAACAGCGGTATGGTAGATTAAACTGGCGAAACCGCTGGGAGGGTTCACCACTGATGAGCCAGGCCCTCCTATTAATTTTTCCATTGCAGTAAGGACAGTAGAAATTGATTATTTTTAAAAAGAATCATACGCGTTATATAATAGTTTCGAATTTTTATAATAGATTTCCTTCCAAATAAAAATATTAGAAATTCATCAAACTATTACTGTTCAACAATCCCCGCAAAAGTCTTCTCGAGAACCGAATTGATTTCTATTTCCTCTCCAGACCAATTGAACCGTTCCTACATTCAACACCAGATACTTATAACGATTCACTTAGCTCCCAAGGCCACAAACCTTTCATCCCAACGTGTTCGCCTCAAGACTTCACACTACACCCGACGACAAAAATTCTGCCCCTGCACGACTTTGTATTTCTTAAACAATAAACCACTGCGATATTTCCGACTATACTAAGATGAACACCTTAACAACCCAATTGACTTGAATATTTCATTAAAACCATAACTTTCTAAACAACTCATCAAACAAAATACAGTCGAACTTGGATAATTCGAACCCCAAGGGACCATAAAAAATTCGAATTATCCAAAAATTCGAATTAAAAACGGAAATTATATATATAGGAAATTCTAGGGACCAAGATAAATATTCGAATTAAAGAGGTTTTCGAATTAAAGAAGTTCGAATTATCCAAGTTCTACTGTATTTTAATTTTTTTTACACATCTAAATATCGTACCATAATCCATGTACAAAAGAAAATTACCTGATCACACAATCAGACCATATCATTAAAATACATTTCCACACAAGTTATCTAATTGGTCGTCCGTCATTTGATACCATAAAGCCCCTACGTTGTAGCGGCAGTTGACAGAACCTCCCACGCCCGTTCCCCCTGGCTATAAAACTTCAATTTCGCCATTTTTCATCTTTACTTCCTCCTATTCCCCACTTGTGATTAAACTTCAGATACTCTATATATAATATTACACACTTTTTATTTATTTTAAGAACTGATCTTTGTTTTTTTATTTCAGAGACAGCAACCCAATTGAAATAGATTGCATGAAGGTGTCTCGGGGTATTTGAACCTTTATAGCTGTAATTTGTAGATATTTTACATTATCAAATAAGTTTTGTTGTAATGTTAGAATTACAAACATAATTGTAACATGTTAACATCATAAATATACATTTAATAATAATGTATAGTATTTTAAATAACTTTTGAGTGAAAAATCATATTTTAGATATTTTGCACTCCTTCCACTGAACGTTGATTTATATGAATTAGAACATCTGGCATTTCATTAGATTTCAGATGAGATCAAGACAAGTAGATTTAATTCTAGGTGGTTACTCAGAGATATGGTCGCTTATTATATGTTTCAATATATAAGATTGCTAGCATAGATGCATTCCCTGAAATATTATAATAGATATAGGAAATCTTGACAATAGAGGCTGCCTGGCCGGCATTCATAGCTTTTAAAATAAAGATACTTCGGCCAGTATGAATCTTTTTATTATCTCGACGTTTCGACGAAATCTTTTGTCCTCGTCAGAAACAAATATAATTTAAAACATTTGGCAAGGCATTAACAATTTTTATTTTCTCCTGACGAGGACAAACTATTTTTGCCGAAACGTCGAAATAATAAAAAGCTTTACTGGCCGAAGTATCTTTAATTTTAAGAAATATAGGAAAGTATGCATTTATCCAAAACTTATATATTGAAACGCTAAATTAAAAAAAAATATATTTACAATGGTGAATTTCAGATGATAGTTAGAAATAAATTTAAAAGGTTTTTAGGGATATAAACGAAAACAATTAATTCTTTAAAAATCCCAGGTGGAAAATTAGGAAAGGTAAACTTAAGGATGACACAGCAATTTATTTAAGGCAATACCAAACTATGCGTGATAAACAAAAGATAAGCAATGAGGGAAATTTACAGATTAGTAAAATATAAACATAAAATATGATACTCTGTTAATAAAATGATAAATAATTTGTTAAAATACAATGAATTTAGGATTTGAAAAATAAATTATGTTAGCTTAAATTCGAGGCAAAAAAAATAAATTCGAACTTTTGCATTTTCCCATTTCAGGAAAAAAAAAGGCAATTTCCTATAAAAACGTTGAGGTTCTGTTTCCTTCTTAGAAATGAATTATAAGAAAGGGAATAGATTTGTATTTGTAACTTGAGATATAATACTTTGGACTTTCAGATTAATTGAGGCCATTTTTTGTTTGAGAGATATAAAAAGATAGAATTACTTAAGTTATAGAATAGTTTTCTTTTTTTTTTGCTTAGACTTTGGTATTTATTTATACAAATCTATACGAATCTATTTTATTCGGTTTGTAAGAATAACAAAATAAAATATTGTTTTATTATTATTATTCTCCTATATACCTAAAGGTGTAAAATATAACTCGTAAATAGATGTTGAAATGATAAATAATTCAAATTGTGTTGTATATGCTATTGTAACTCTCTCTCTCTCTCTTTCAGAAAGAATATAGTCACGTCAAAAAATGATTTATTTCATTTCCAATGTTTCAATGACTTGCTGTCACTCTCCGAACACAAACCGAATAAAATAAATTCGTATAGATTTTTATAGATAAATACCAAAGTATAAGCGAAAGAAACTATTATATATATATTTAGTAATTCTATCTTTTTAATTCTCTCAAACAACAACAACAAAGCCTTTATTTAGGGCCTCTCGCCCTATACAGGATTCGCCAGTTCACAAGGGATGGGGAGAACACTGTGTGGCCTTTTTCCGGGATATAATCTTGTGGAATCCAAATATCGGCATCGCTATATACGTATTCTTTGATATTTCATTAATTAGTGCCGGAAATGAAGGTCAACGTTGCCCCGTTTTATCATTTAGTTTTCGTCTTTCCTCAGACAGAGCAGCACAGTCAAATAAGTAGTGCAACATCTCCGTTGTTATTCCTGATCCACAGAAAGTGCATTTCAGATCTTCACGCCTCAATAAAATCAGATGGTGTTCTCTGAAAAAAATTGAAAGGGTTCTAAATTGTGCGATTAATCTGATGACAGGAAAAGGGAGTTCACTCAAGAAATATTCTTCGGTGGTAAACGTTGTATATATATATATCTATAGTGGGAATATAACTTTGATTGGGTTATTCTTGTTAAGTCGTTTTGTATTGTTTGCTCTATCGCAGTTCTTAATATTCCTGGGATCTCATTCCTTAGTGAATCAGGATCATTACAATAAGTAATCCACGAGGATCCGTTATTATTGAGTAAATTGCTTAATTGTTTTATAAACCCGATGGGCGCACCTGTAGCATAGGATAATTGCCTCATTCTATTTAAACATATTCGAGGCAATATATTTGTATCCATACTCAGCACTCTCAGCCAAGATTTCAAGGTCAATTTCAGAGCTGTTATTATTAATGAAAATTCTCTCGAACAAAAAATGGCCTCAATTAATCTGAAAGTCCAAAGTATTATATTCTTTTTGAATCAACTTCCAATCAACAAATGATCTTCGGAATCTCTCTTTTTTAATTGGTTGTATTGAAATTTTGGTGAAAAACAATACCGCAACTATTCTGACCTGAAGAAAATAAATATGGAATTTTCTCGCCGCAGGATGTCTCTGTATGTAATTTTCTCTCACTATATTTATTTTATTTCAATTTAAAGCGCTATGTCACCCTAGGGACACTTGCACTGTCATAATGTATGCCTTTACATTTGTTTCTACATATTTAAGTCATGAATAGAATGGTTATATTTGATATTAACAATGAGAAAGAGAGAAAAAGGAACTGTGTACAAAAGAAAGAAGTTTCTGGCAATATATACAATCAACATAATATAAATTATCAGTTTCCTAAAAGATATTTGTTGCTATATAATTTAAAATATATCTATAAAATGTATTGAATTTAATATATATTTCTTTACAGGAAATAAAAATACTTGGATCTGCTACAATTAAATTATGGTAGATTCTATAGTCTTGAAAAACAGGACAATCTAGTAAAAGATTTAAGTTGAAAGTTTTCAACGCGAACTTCATTACGATTCGATTTTTAATATACATATAAATAAAGCATTTACTGTCCATATTGCGACGGAAAAAATGGGCAGAGCTTGGTTTATCAGTGGTGAACCTTCCCAGCGGTTTCTCAAATTTAATCTACCAGGCCGCTTCTTGGAGCTCTAATACGGTAGTGGATCATTCTGCTTATATATGCTACACTGAAGGGTGGAACTTCAGGAATGGTATTTGATAGAACTATGGAGAAATAAGCTTTTATAACAGTAGAATTACATATAAAACCATTATCATTACACTTAAGAGAAAGTTTTCTTCAAATAACTATACATTCTGTGAATGGATATACTTTTATATTTTCTCTAATATATATAATGTTATTCAATTTAATTAAAAAGGCATATTTCGGATAATAAATATTTTATTTTACCAATATTTCAGTTTGCTGAACGCCTAACATTTTCAAGGTATTACAAGACATAAATATGTTGTAATACCTTAAAAAAGGTTTGCGTTCAGAAAACTGAAATATTAGTAAAAAAAAATATTTTTGATCTAATATGTCTTTTTAATTAAAGTCTATTCATGGATCTATTTTAAAAACAATAAAAATATGTATTTTTATCTCGAAATCGTATAGTTACATGGTATGATTGACTATTTTAGAGATATTTTAAAGTTTTGCTCTAGTTATGCACGTCCGAACGTGTACAGGCAAACATTTGTTTTCACACACAGAGTGTGTCTGTATGTGTGTTTTCATTTCTCCACTTTACATGATTAAGCCAGTAGAAGAGCGTCACTGCTCAGAAGCTATCTTTTCAGAGAATTGAAGTTGTTTTTCTAATTATTTTAAGTGATTATATTTTTTTCTGGAACTATCGTCACAATTATTTATAGCTGTGGTTCATACTACCGATTTATTTTTACGGAATGCCAGGCGCTAATTACGTCATAAACGGCTGCGCATATCTTATTCTCTTTTCTTTTTTGGAATATATAATATCATATTTTATAGTCTTTATCATTTTTAGAAGCCTGAAAATTTGTATATTTGGGTTACGAACTTGATTGAGTGAGTGAATAAAATTTTATTTTTACATAGGAAAGAAGTATATAAAAATTAATCGCAAAATTTGAAAAAAAAAGAAGAAAATTGTCTATTCCCGACAAGTCAAATTTCTTGAATTTTGTAGACTTGTTTTGTAAGCTTATTTCAGCGAGTATCAAAATTTTCAGAATTCTATGTGGTATAATAAAACTTGATATCACAGAAATTAAAAGGAAATGTATAAATTGATCCAGTCTCGACCACCCCGTCTCTTTGGGACACCAGCCGCTCATTAAGACAGAGAAAAGGTTGTTCCTATTTTCTCGTTTTATAGGGAATATACAAATTCACTTCTCTAGTCTACTCTTGACTACCCCGGCCTCCTAGATGATTGAGATATTTTATATTAGCAATATTATTAGAGATGAAATAGTATATAAAATACCAGAATTCTGTGTAGTCTGGAAGTATATCAAATTTGAGCATAAAATTTGAAGGTTGATATAGAAATGAAGAATAGTACATTGTCCACCACCTTGATCACGCAGAAGTCTGATATTCCTTGCAAATTTGTCAGGTCTGAGCAAGTGTAATACATTTCGAACTTCTAGGTTCTCAGTAAGTATGTTTGAAATTTCTAACAATATTTGTGGATAGGCAGACACAACGATAGACAACACATTAAAGCATGTTAAATGATTTCTTTTAAAAGAAAAGGCGCTGAATTATTCCATTCTCAGAGTATACTCTATGTATTTTTCCTCTAATGTTGAATATCGTGTTAGGTAAAAATTATATATTCATAGAAAAGAAACAATAAAGAAGGACAAGAGATACAATTAAACAAGCAGCTCACACCTATCAGCGGCCTGACCTATCCAATAACCACTAGCCACTAACACCAATCTAACAAAGCTGCGATATATTGGGAGTACAAATAAGTTTTGAGGGATTTGCAAAAGAAGCCACAACAAATATTATATAAATAGCATCGAACCTTGTAAGGTTTCATGTTAAGGCTTCATCATTTCCCCAAAAAAATCAGAAGAAGTGTTTTCACTCAAGTGTAAGGAACTTTTTTTTTTGTGCTCTCACCATGTCAACCTTTTTGCCAACAAAACACAATTTGCGAGAAGCGCTGCTTTTTTGTTTTAATTTGAAGAAAAGTGCAACTGATGGACATCGATTGCTGTGTGAGGCATATGGTAAACATGCTCTATCAATAAAATCATGTGAGTACTGGTTTCGGCGTTTCAAAAGTGGCGATTTTGACACCAGAGACAAAGAACGCGGAGGGAGGCCAATAAAGTTCGAAGACGATGAGTTGGAGGCTTTATTGGACGAAGATTCAAGCCAAACTCAAGAGAAGCTCGCTGAAACCTTGGGAGTGACTCAACAAGCGATTTCGAACCGTCTCAAGGTCATGGGTATGGTGCAAAAACAAGGAAATTGGGTTCCATATGAACTCAAGCCAGGAAACATCGAGCGCCGTATTTGCACGTGCGAACTACTGCTCAAAAGACAAAATCGAAAGGGTTTTTTGCATCGAATCGTGACGGGGGACGAAAAGTGGATTCACTACGACAACCCAAAGCGCAGAAAATCGTGGGTTAAGCCCGGTCATGTATCAACTTCAACGACCAAACCGAATATTCATGGCAAGAAGCTAATGCTGTGCATCTGGTGGGATCAGCTCGGAGTGATCTACTATGAGCTACTTCAGCCTAACGAAACCATCACTGGAGAACGTTACCAACAACAATTGATGCGATTAAGCCGAGCATTGAAGATTAAACGCCCACTATATGCCTAAAGACATGACAAGGTGATCTATCAGCACGACAACGCTCGGCCACATGTTGCAAAAGTTGTCAAGGAGACTTTGGAGGCGCTTCAATGGGATGTCCTACCCCACCCGCTGTATTCACCAGACATTGCTCCTTCAGACTACCACATGTTCCGTTCGATGACACATGGCCTGGCCGAGCAGCACTTCACTTCTTACGAAGAGGCGAAAAATTGGGTCAATGTTTGGATCGCCTCAAAAGACGAGGAATTTTTTTCAACACGGAATCCGTATGCTGCCTGAAAGATGGGGAAAAGTTGTAGCTAAAGATGGACAATACTTTGAATGAAATATATTGTACTGATTTCTCTGAATAAAGCTTCGAATTTATAAAAATATCCCTCAAAACTTATTTGTACTCCTAATATAAACAGATTTTCAAATTTTAGCATCAACAAAACTACAACAATTATTGTTTATAAATTAATTCGCTATATACAGGGTCCATTATGAAAGTAATGAGCATAATGTTATTGTGACGCGACGATAGATGGCAGCACGGTAAAACCGTGGGAAATGTGGTGGAGGGATATGCCCTTTCAATCCATCCGGTCGTCAGTTGAGTTCGAGCAGTGTGAGGGGAAATACATGCCTCCGCTTGAAGTGTGTTTTCAACTTTTGTAACATAGCGCGATGGAGCGTTCGCTTGAACAACGATACGCCATAAAGTTTTGCGTGAGGCTTGGAAAAAATGCAACCGAAACATTCCATATGCTGCAAAAAGACTTCAAGGACGATTGCATTTCAAGATCACAGTCTGGGAAGTGGCACAAGGCGTTCAAGGAGGGCCGGGAGGAGGTCGCCGACGAACCCCGTTCAGGACGCCCAACAACGGCCAGAACTGACGAGGACGTGGATCGTGTGCTCGAAGTTTTGCGTACCGACCGTCGATTAAGTATCCAGCAAATTGCTGACACATTACACATGTCCACATTTGTGGTACATGGGATAGTGACCGAGGATCTGCAAATGCGTAAGGTCTGTGCAAAGCTTGTGCCGAAAGTGTTGACGCAAGACCAGAAAGAACTTAAGAGTTTTGCGCTGTTAAGAATTGTTGGATTTGATTCAAAATGAACCGGACTTTCTGAACTCTGTAGTAACCGGAGACGAATCCTGGATGTTTGAATACGACCTAGAGTCGAAAAGGCAGAGCTGTGCATGGCACACAAAATCATCCCTACGCCCTAAGAAAGCGCGAATGAGCAAGTCGCGCATCAAAACGATGATCATTGTCTTCTTTGACATCCGAGGAATAGTCCATTGTGAGTTTGTACCGCAGGGACAAACTGTAAACTCAGCCTTTTACCTGGAGGTGCTCAGGAGATTGAAACGCCGGATCGCACGCGTGAGGACTGACATTAAAGACACGGTCAAGCTCCACAATGACAATGCCACCAGCCACACAGCCTTCATCATTACCAACTTCCTGGCCCAGAGCAACACCCCGGTGAACCCTCACCCCCCTTACAGTCCCGACTTAGCTCCATGTGACTTCTTTTTGTTTCCTAGACTCAAGAGAGAGATGAAAAGAAAACATTGGGAAACCGTGGAAAACATCCAACACCATGTTACAACGTTCTTTAGAAGCATTCTTGTCGAGGAGTTTCAGGGGGCCTTTCAGGCGTGGCAAACGCGTCTCCGCAAGTGTATTGATGCAGGAGGAATGTATTTTGAAGAATATTGAACATTTGCACAAATTACGATCAATAAATGTATTTTTTGCCAGTAAATGATCATTACTTTCATGATGGACCCTGTATTTAGCCTACTTATAGTTACCCTCTATTTAATAAACTAAAGATCTAATTTTTCCTTTGCCTATATATTATCACGAAAATATAAAGATAGACATATATATAGTATATTTTAAACTGTATAATAATGACACTTTTAGTATATGTCACATATATTCCAATTAGTTGAAGTCTATACCTTAAAAGATCCTGCCCTTCTTTTGGGATGTACACCGTTTCTGTTTGCTGCCACCCCTATATTTTGTATATATGCTATATCTTTATTAATAATACCTGTAAACCCCTATTTGTATGTAAAACTAAAAATGTTGACGTCAAAATAAAGATCCAAAGGGTGTTGTTCTGTCAGCTGGTGGCAGGGACAGAGGGGAGGAAAAATGCCAAAGCCCATGTGGGGTCCCGAGGGACACTTCTATAAACCACCCCTGTAAACAGGACAGGTTTTTGGCAGGGGGTCAGCAGATAGTTCTAGGAGGTGTCTCTCGGCAGACGGCTTATTCACACACAGGCTCTCCCTCCATGTCTCGGGGATAAGCATCCAAGTTTGTGTCATGGTCTCTACCTCTGTCCCGTGGGCTGTCCGCGATCACTCTATGTGTTAACATCTTTTTGAAGAGCCTTTTTGAAAGAGAGAGGGAGGCGTTCCACTTTCTAAATATATCGCTTATTTTTTAAATGAAAGGGTTTTCTTCGAACAAATCCAAAGTAGGTCTCATAAAATCAATGAAACAAGTTTAATCAACATTTAAATCAACCTGATTTTTGCTCCAATACATGGCGCTGTGCCATTTAAAATACTCATTTGAACGGTCAGGATAATACTCTTTTTGTTTATAATATATCAATTAGATATTTGAAACACATGAAATGTTTTTTCGCCTTATCAACAGTTTAAGAGAGAAGCTTTTAAGAAAATAACAAATATAAAATATATTAATATTAAAATAGGGACATAAAATAACAAATTAGTCTCATTCATATGGAGCTACAATGTTGAGAATTCAGGTATTTTAATAGTTATTTATGCAAATTTATGCCATAAATTATCATAATGGGGGCTTTAAGTAAAATTTAAAATATTTAACATTCCGCTTTTCTAATTCCCTAATATACATTTTTTATCTTTAATTCATTTTCTCTTATATGAAAAATAAAGTAATTTTGGAGAACAACAAAAAGAATTTTATTCTATACGAGTATATAAAATTAGATAGTAATAATTATCATTTATTCAATCCAATATATGCTTTTTTACTATCTAATGATTTAAGTATGGATTTCTCTATTTTCAGAACGATATATAAAAATATTATTAAATTATTGTAATCGTTTTTCTTTATTAGCTTTAGATATATATTTTATGATTATTATAATGAAATAGGAATAGAATTAAGTATTCTAATAATGTATTTATTAGGTGATATAAATGTGTAATACATAATATGTATATATGGTTATGACTTAGGACTTGGTTGTTGTAATGTGATGCAATCAATATATAGCGTGATATATTCATGTTTTTATTTCTTATGATAATTCTGTAATAGTAAAATATTATGCAAATATATTACTTTTCAGTAACATACAATCTCTTTTAATGAAAAGCTACACTACCTAAGATTATTAAATATTAGGTAGAAGAGTACATAACAAAATGTGTGTTTTTTTTTTCGGATTTCCTAAGAGTTAGTTTTACATGGCATATAAAACTAACGGTCTTTTTAGAATGCAACTTTCAGTAGTATTTTGATTTGTAGTTGATTTTAAGATAATCCTTTCCATATCAAATGGTATTAAATCAATATTTAAAGTAATATATAAATAATCCAAACCCAAAATATGTAAATGTCATAATTTTACATACTAGATGCAAACCCGACCCAATATGTATGAAATGTATGTTTTGAAAGATTTAATAAAGAACAAGGCTTAACAATCTGGAGAGAGAAGGCCTAGAAGAGGACAATCATTAGCAGGGTTTTATTATCCCGGAACTCATAAAGTTGAGTTCAAGAACCTAGCACTTCCTGGTCAGGTTAAAACAAGTCCAAAGGACAAAGAAATTAGCAAAGACCAACCAGAAAGCAGCTCATTAGTCAAGGATCTATAGCGAGCTTACACGTCACGAATGTTCAGCCAATGAGCAATCAGAAGAGTTATCTTCTTAAATCGAGAACACAGAATTAGTAGTTGGCGGCTGGACACCAGTTAGTTAGGACCGGGACACCATCGAGTTAGGAGCTCGACACCATCGAGTTAGCACCTGGACCTTGGTGCCAATCCCATCTCCCCAAATCTCAGATAAGTCAAA